>MU865923.1:70740-384047 GCA_033296975.1 Podospora aff. communis PSN243
CCGCCCCCCGCGCGCACCCTCCGGCGGGCCCCGGCGGCGCGGCGCGGGGCGCCGCCCGCGCCCGCCCCCCCCCCGCGGCGGCCCCCCCCGCCCCCCCCCCCGCGCAATAAAATGTTGATGTGGAAGGAATGGAAGGATGGCAATGGCTTTGGAACATGATGCACAATGCAATGTACATATGGGTATGATCTGTGGAGCGGCTTGCTTGATTGGTACTATAACATTGGAATTACTACCCCTGAAACTTGACAATTTCCTTCAGCCATACGACGCCGGGATCCAACTGAAAGTCGGTGACGCCACAAGAAGAGATAAGACGGAAGCATCAAAGTCTGAATATTAGACGCGCCAAGAGTTGGTTTTGGGCCCCAAGTGTTCATTGCGCGCTTCGATAATGCAACGTCGCGGCGTTTACGGGTTGCCCCCTTTCCTCAGTCCAGTGTACGGATTGCTGTTTTGGGCAGCTTGGCAACGCGAGTCCAGCGCGATTATTAAATCTTGTTACTCAGCGCCCTTGTCATTGCCAGAGAGGGATGATGCAGTTTACAAAAACGGAATCGCACGAATTACATGTACCAGGGGGCTACCTCAGCTATGGGTATTTGAACCCAAGTCTGCGGTCCAACCGGGACAAACACGCTGCTCGTCCCAGAAACAAGGACAACAGGATCAACTTGAACATGATCTCCATCAAGTCCCTTTTCACCCTTGCCTTGATCGCCATGGCGACGGCCTTCGAGGAGGGAGACGACATGCCCGATGGCCCGCCCGGTCCCCCCGAGTTGGTCCACAACAGCACCTCCACCATCGAAAAAAAGACAGGCGGACCGCGCAAAAGTCTTTTATTGCATCGACAAGAACTGGGGCGGGGAATGCCGAGAGGCCAATGGTGACTATGGGCAGTGCTACAGGGTTCCCGAGCGCTTCCAGAACCAAATCAGCTCTCTGGAAAACAAGCACAGGTGGAACAGCGAGTGCAAGTGGTATGAGTAAGTATCTGGATCTATTTCTTTTTTTTTTTTTTTTTTTTTTGCAAGTAAAACGGGCAGCGAGCTGATTTGGATTTGACAGTCTCAATGGTTGCACGGGCGATAGCTTTTGGGCCCACATCGACAGCAACCTTGACAACGACCTGGGGGACGCACCTCAAGGATTCAACGATAGGATCAATACGTGGAAGTGCTGGAAGAGCCAAGGGGGTCCCGGATAATGGAAATGTTCCAGGTTGGGAAGGCCCAGAGGAGACTGGGAAAGAGGGGTTGTTTGAGCTGGGTGCTTGACTCGCTCTTCGACTCACATGGAGTGCGTGTGTGTTGCGCGCTACCGAATGGATCCTTAGCCCCAGGTACACAGGCCGCCACTTAGCTTATATGTACGCCCTGCTATTTGCAACTGAGTGGCCGGTTGTTAGGTAGGTAGTGCTGCAGCAATTTGAGGGTTGATGACTGGAGAGTCTGAATTGTACGTGAGAATAATACATATTTGGTCGACCTGTATCAGTACCTGTTTATCCCTCTCATTCCTGTCGTAACATCAATAGCAAAGATGTCACCACATGTCGAAGGCTGCACCATTACCAAGACTGAAATAGGAATATTTGGGTGCGCAGATTTGTCGCACAAAACAGAGGTCTGGTAGTTCCGAAACCACATTCGTCAATTGGGCGTGCTTAGCCAACGACAGCCGCACCCGAGTCCTCGCTGGTAAAAACCTTCTTTTTCTGTCATTTTTGTCAGTCATCCTAACTTTCTACATGGGTGAAGGAATTGGACTTACACTTAACACGGCTGATATTCCGAGACACACGGCGGCTCCAGCAAAGGCAGGAATAAACACCTTGCGCAGACCATCAATGATGGCGACGATGACGGCGCCTCGCAGGTCTTCTGGGACCAGTTCCAACGCGGAATCAGAGGTACCGCTGATCAGAGACGTGATCTGTTCCTCTGTGAACGCAGGGAGAAGAGCGGCGAGAGAGTTCTTGGCGTCGTTGATGAATGCCGCGCCGGCAATCGACAGACCGAAAGTGACGCCGAGGTATTGGGCTACCATCATGAAGGGCAGGGCGTAACCTGCATCGGCCGGGTTGATGACCTTGTAGATGACGGTGTAACCGGCCTATTTGAGGTCAGAAGGAAATCCGGAGAATTGCTTGGGGGAGACTGACCTGGTTGTAGATGCCGAGACCAAAGCCGATGAGCACCTCAGCGCCGTAGATGTACGCCTCCGAAGTGTTGATATCGGCAACGTAAAGCATCACATTTCCCGCCAAACCCAGAGACGCCCCGACAGTATACCACGGCCAATAATACCCCAGTCGCACAAGGAAGAACCCCTGACCCACCAACGCCACACTGACAATGGCAATGAGCGGAAGCAGCCTGACCGCCGCAACAATGGCGCTGTCTCCCCTCGTAAACTGGAAATAAACCGGGATATAAAAAATCGGAATGAAAATGGCCATGTTCGAGCAAATCGCCGACAGCGCCAACAAGTCGGCCTCCCGATTCCTCAACAGCTGCGCCGGATACAGCCTCTCGGCCGTCGTCGTCCACCACGAATACCTCTGCTGCACCCCAAACGCCACCAAGCTCAACCCCCCCACGACAAACAACGCAACAATCTGCCCGCTCCCCCACGGATACAGCACATCCCCAAAGTTAATCCCCATCACCAGGCACACCGACCACGCCGTAAACAACACCGTCCCGACCCCATCAAAGTCCCTCATCCTCTCCCTAAACACCACCTTCTTCTCCCCTTCACCCCCCGACAACGGATCAAACCCCGGCAACACCCACCAGCAAACCGGCACCGCCACCGCCCCAATCACAATATTAATATAAAACGCCCACCGCCAATCCACCCTCTCAAACGCACCCCCCACCACGGGCCCCAACACCGTCCCCACGCCCCACACCGCGCCCGCAAGGCTTATATACAAGCCCCTCTCCCCCTCCTCGCAGAGGACCGTCACCAGGAACAAAATCCCGCAGTATATCGCCGAACCGGACACTCCCAGCAGCACGCGCCCCACAATCATGGCATTCATGTTGGGCGCGGCGCCGCAGATGGCGGACGCGCCCATGAAGAGGACGACGTTGACGAGGTAGACGGTTTTGGCGTTGAATTTGGCGTAGAGCTTTGTTACGGGCAGGAGGGCGATGAAGGCGCCTACTTGGAAGCCGACGGAGAGCCAGGGGAGGAGGGAGACGGAGGAGAAGGATGCTTGGGGGTGTTAGTGAGATCGTATCTGAGTTTTCTTTTGGGGGGTGCGAGGGGAGAGAAAAGGGGTTAGGAGGACTTACTTGCAATGGCGGGGACGAGGTCCGCGGTGATGGTGTTGTCGAGGGCGTAGATGAACATGGTGAGGGAGATGGAGGTGGTGAGGAGGAACCAGGGGAGGCCGCGGATTTCGCGGCGGGAGGAGTTGAGGAGTTTGGTGGGGGGTTCGAGGCTGCTGCCATTTTCGAGAGAGGGGTGTTCGGTGTCTGAGCCTTTCTCCAGTTTGGAGTGGTCTTGTTGTTGGGCTGTTGTTGACATTGTGATTTTTCGGGCTGGTGTTTACGGTGTTGGTGGAGTCGTAGGAGAGGTTCGCGATACTTTCACACGCGCTGGCCGCCAACAAGAAGGGAGGTGGACGGATTGGGACAGCTTTGGAGGGGTTGGAGCTCTGTTTTCCCCTTGTTCGGGATCGGCCCAATCGGACTTAGACAACAGCTAAGGCCGATGAGGACGGGAATCTGAGTATCTGGGAATGAATTCGGTGCAACGATAAGACGGATCAGAGACAGAGTTGTGTCCTGCAATGCCACGATCGGGGGTGTTTGCAGGTCGACCGGGGTGGTTACACGGCTCGGTCCGAAGACACCGAGGTGATAGGTTAACCCCCCTGTCTTACACCTTTTCTCACCCCCTTTTCACACCCCATCCAGAGACCCACTTTTCCGATCGGTCCGCCTCGGACTCCTTCGGATCTCTAGATGCGATTCTCGCGATGGTGTTTAGCCGAGTGCGAAGCTCACGAGATTTGGTGTCTAGAAGACTGATCTGTTGATTTCCAGGTTTCCAGTTCACAGGGTCTGGAAGGAGACGGTTCAGGGTTCTATACTTTGTCTCCAGAGTCAGTCGCTTCACCTCTTTCCCAACTTGGAAAGCAATATCTCGACAATGGAGTCGCAATTTCGTGTCATCGTCATCGGCGCCGGCGTCGCTGGTCTGGCGGCATCGCATTGTCTCCAACGGGCGGGCATCGACCATGTGGTGTTGGAGCGACGCAGCGAAATCGCACCCCCTGAAGGCGCCAGCATCACTGTCTTTCCCCATGTTCTGCGAGTGTTCAACCAGTTGGGATGCATGAAGGCGTTATTCGATGCCGGCACTTTGCATGATCGGGCGTGGACGCGTTGGGCGGATGGGAGCGTCGCTCAAAACTCGGGACTCTATGACTACATCAAGGAGAAGTAAGTGGGAAGAAGCAAGCAAATGGAAACACCAAAACTAACAATGTTATAGCCACGGAATTGACGTCCTCCCTCTCGAAAGGCGAGTTTTCCTGCAAGTCGTCTACGACAACCTCCCAGACAAGACCAAAATCAGGACCTCAGCCGCCGTCAAAAACATCACCGAAACCGCCACCGGCGTCGAAATCACCCTCGCAGACGGAACCATCGAAAAGGGCTCCATGGTCCTCGGCTGCGACGGCGTCCACAGTCTCTCCCGCTCCATCATGTGGGACCACGCCGCATCCACCACGCCCAACCCCATCCCCAAAACCGACAAAACCGCCTTCAAAACCTACTGGAAATGCCTCCTCGGCGTCGGTCCTCGCGCCCCCTCCCTCGGCCGCAGCGACTCGGCCATTGTCCACAATTCCGGCCATTCCTTTTTGATCCTCGCGCAACCCCATTGCAGCTTCTTCTTCGTCTTCTTCCACCTCGACAAACACTTCGCCGCCTCAGATCGCATCCGCTACACCGACGCCGACGCCGAAGCCCTCGCGGCCACAGTCGCCAACCAGCCCATCACCGAATCTCTCACCTTCGGCGACCTCTGGAAAGATCGCGCGCGGGGAACCCTCATTTCCCTCGAAGAAGGCATCCTCCAGCGCTGGCACCACGGACGTATCGTCCTCGCGGGTGACGCTGTGCACAAGGTATCTCCTCTCTTTCCCCTTTATATCTGGCCAAAGAAGGAGACCAGAGACAAAGAAGAAAAGAATCTGAACTGACACCTACAGATGACACCCAACATCGCCCTCGGCGGCAACACCGCCATAGAAGACATCGTCCACCTCACCAACAACCTACACCGCCTCCTCTCGCACACCCCCAAACCTTCCCTCGACGACCTCACCGCCGTCTTCTCCGAGTACAACACGTCCCGCCTCCCCCGCATCAAATTCGCAACTGACACGTCCGGGCTGATGAGTCGCGTCCAAGCGCAGACCACGCCCATCCACAAGGCACTCGCTTGGATCATGCCGTGGCTTCCGGATAGGGGGGCCGCGGATATGCTGCTGGGGGAGTATATTCGGAAGGGGCCGGTGTTGAATTTCGTGCCGGTTCCTGTTCCGGGGGCAGGGGAGGGTGTGGAGAGGGGGAGGTTGAGGTGGGGGGATGAGGAGGAGATGGAGAAGGCTGTGGTGGAGGGGAAGAAAGGAAAAGGGGGAGAGGGGAAGGTTAAGGGGGTGGTGGTCACGGTGGTTGCGGCGTTTGGGGTTGCGGCGGTGGTGCAGGGGGTGAGGAATGTGTTGTTTGCTTTTTAGGGGTTGGGGCGGGGATGGTGTTTGTTAGTGGCATGGTTAGGGGTGTGCAGGATAAAGGGAACTCGGTTTGCTGGTGCGAGAACTTGAACTGGATCTTGGAATGGAGGTACTAGATTGTCGTTGATGCTATTTCTCAGTATCCTATCTCTTAGAAGTGCTGTATTCTATTGTTTGAACGTGCTGCCAATCTCTCCCCAGCGAATGTTGGAAAAGGTGACGCTCGCATCGGGCGTGTGCTGGACAATTTGGCGGGGGTCGCCTTCGGTGGCGTTGCACGGTCCCGAGTTGCCGCTGTCCATCCACGTCATGAAGCCGCCATCGTCGGCCCAGAGGCTGAAAATGACCACCATGCCGCGGGCCAAGGCTTGGCCCATGACCTCGATGCCGCCGCGCTGTTGGGTCCACGTGGCCGTGGCGTTGCAGTAGGGGTCGTTGATGTTGTCGGTGGTTTTGCCGGCGGCCGTTGTGACGGTGTTGCTGATGACATTTCCATTCTGGATGTAAAGCCGCGTGATGTTGGCTAGGGCACCGGTGGTCGGCGAAGTGTGGAACTGAGTGATGACGGTGAAGGGCAGGAGCGTGTTGACTTTGTTTTCGGGGCCTCGGCCGTAGAAGTCGCGGTGACCGTGGGCGTAGGGGTTGTAGCTGCAGCCCCACTTGTCGCAGTAACCAGAGGGCTGGCCGCAGTCCAATTCTGTAGCGCACGTTCGGATGCGCTCAGCTCGGCACGGGTGCGGCGTGTAGACGGTGGAGCGCGAGTTGGCCTCCCAAATGTCCATCTCGTTGCAGCAGGCGCCGAGCTTGGCCGTGTTTGCCGCGCCGTTGACGAAGGGGAGGACGGGGCACTGGGCGTCGCAATAGCCGGTCCCGTATTCGGCACCGGCAGCGTTGAGACCGCCCGACGCCTTGCGGCCACCGTCCAGCTCCATGTCCGAGAGGTACAGCGCGCCGTTCATTCCACAGGGCAGTTTGGACAGCTCGACATCGAAAGTGAACTCGTTGCCCAAGAGCGTGACGTTTTCGTAATTCTTCCCGTCGGCCGCGACAAGATAAACGCGCGGTGAAACCGTCACGGTCCTTCCATTAGCGTCTTTCCGCCATTGGTTAAGTTTAAGCGCGTCTCCAGACGTCTGGATGCCGCGAATGGAGTAGTCGAGACCTTCTAGAGCGCAGTTTTGGGCGCACGCTTCTGCAGTCTCGCACGGTGCAGAGCCCACATTGCATGAGATCTCGGGCGAAGTGATGGAATGCAGAGAACGCGCGAGCGCATCTTGAACGACGGATGTGTTGACGGCTTTGCAGCCCCCAGCATTGGTGCACTTGTATGTGGTTAGCGGCGGGTGACGCTCCGGAACCGAAGTGCCGATTTGCTGGGCCGTGGCGAACGACAGGATCAGAGAGAAAATTGCAGCTTCTAGAAACGCCATTTGTTGCTCTGCGAGATGGATTTCACGATTCACAATTCTGACAAAATGAAGTCACAGTCCTCCCCTGAGCGACGTCTTGGCTTTAAAGCCTGAAGGAAGATCTAGACACCTTATGCCAGTCGCTAATTCTCTGCGAGCATAGGAGCATTCAAGTCAGGGACATATTGCAATTTCTCATTGACGGCAAATTCTACCCAAGGCTATATTGTCAATCGCTTCGGATGCGGAGCCCCGGCTTTCTGGCGCCGAGAGATGGCTAAGACGGGATCCGGTATTGACAGCGTCCAGCTAGCGGGGTTGGGAGAAGAAGACGCACAGCAATCTATGAAGCGGCTGAGTTAGTGGCCTGCTCTTTGTAAATTGGTTGGGGGACTTTGACGGCGGGTATGATCCGTGAGAAGCTTTCCTCCCATTAGTGCGCCTAAATGGGAAGAGGAGTTCTGCACGCCCGGGATCTGCCGCTACCTCGGCGATGGCTACGCCGCCATCCCGTAGAATCTAATCCCTCGCCCACAAGACAAGTTGCCCATGGCATGAGATCGGGGACAGCGGTTAGTCTCCCGGATTTAAATTACAGTGCCTCTCGTTTCTAATCAGAAACCGAGGCAAGGGCACCAAGTGTCCAGAACGGTTCGGCGAGATCTATCTCCCATTTGCAAACAGTATGCTTCTCCGCAGAAGATAGATTGCACTACATCAAACGACGTTTCCAGCAGTATTGAAACAAGAATATGCCAAGATATATGTTCCGAGAAAAGGGATTGGAGACAAGCTTTTTAAGTCGCGCGCAGATCCCGGCTGTTGTTGGGATCCACAGGTTCGGCTGGATCTGACAGCGGGCCGATTACCGATAGCGTCTGTGTCGGCATAACATGATTAATAAGACCACCAAAACAATCTAGTCTCAGTTAAAGTCCTTGGAATGGACAAGAGTAAATTCATCGAAGCACCCTTCTATTCAGTCGCATTATAACTTCGGACACCGATTTCTGTGGCATTTTAGACTTTTTGTGACATAACGAAGCCGTGGCTGCCGGCCGCCACTCACATCTTTTCAGTACTTTGGACACCAAACCTGATCGAGATTTGATTGAGAGGCACTGCAACAGTAACTGTTACAGATGCTGCCCAGTGATCTGTTTAAACTTATTTTGGCAGCCTGTAGAACTTTGTAATGGTAATGCGATACGCTGGATTGTGCCAAAGAAACAAAAACAGAAAAAAAGAGAAGAGTTTGAGCGGTGAAATTCAGGGGTTGAACTCAGGGGTAGAGATACCCCCCAGCTCCTGCCAACTGCGCACCCACATGGGCCTCATCATGAACCCCCGTCACCTTTTTCACCAGCCCCTTGCCATCCAACTCAAAGAACAGCATCCCCCTTACACGCACCTGCGCACCCTCCTTCACCTCAAACCCCTGGTAAGCCGATCTCTGCGGTCCCTGCCACACATGCTCGACCGCGCCCAGATTCCCATCAACCACGACATAAAAGTCATGAAACACCTTATCCGGAAACGCACCCAGCCCTGCCCCCCGCGCCGCCACCAGATCCACAAACGCCTGCGTCCCATTTCTCACGACACCATTATCATTCACCACCACCTCCTCCCCCACCGCAAACCCCCGATTCGCCTCCGCATTCCCCTCATTCACATTCCTATGTAACGCTTCCAACTTCTCCCTAACCATCCCCCTATACCCACCTGGCATCTCCTTCCCCAGTACCAACCCCGACTCAACAACCTCCGCACCCCCTAATCCCGGGCCACCACCCCCAACCTGCTCCGCAATCCTCCCAAACTGATCAACCGTCACCAAATCCCTCGCCAACCCCTCCCCATCAAACACAAACCTCTCCACCCCCAACACATCAAACCTCGCGCCCTCTCGGGACGAAGGAACCCCCGGAAGCGGCGCAGAGAGGTTCCCCTGGATGGCGTACAGCGTCATGCCGACGTTACCGTCGACGAGGGCGTAGATATCTGTGACTTGTAGGCCCTTTAGGGGACCGGAAAGGGAGACGGCGCTGAGCGCGGCGATGGCGGGGGTGCGGCCGGTGATGAGGTTGCCGTCGTAGTTCCAGTGGATCGAGGGGGAGATGAGGGGGGCGTTGAGGTGGGGGTTGCCGGCGCTGAGGTTGGGGTGGAAGGACATGAGGTTTTTGCGGATTTTTTGGGTGTAGGAGGAGGGTTTGGAATTTGCAGAGGTTGAGGATGATGATGAGGACATGGTGAGGAGGAGGAAAAGGGGAATAAGTTGTGGGAGATGCATTGTGATGACTTGGTGACAGACGTGGTTTTCTGTTTCTTGACTCTAGAAATTTCACTGGCCTGATGGGAGATTCCATGATTATCACAGCGAGTTTGTAGCTCTTAAGTATGAAAATGCGAGAGTCATGATTCCAAAATTCCAAGCAACGGCCGAAATTCGAGCTGCAAACTCCTTTCCTGAAACGGAAAGAAAGTCCACCAGACCTTTACCTGGCAAAACTGACTTAGGAGCTTTGGAATCAAATCGAGTCATGTTGATCGATGTTGAATGATTCCAAACGCTTTCCTCCCGTCGATTGCTGACTAACTGTGCAGAGCAAAGGGTGCCAGTTCCGAGGCTCGCATCCGAGAACCCGTGATGACTTCCGAGTCCGTTGACGTGGCTCAACATCGCAGTGTATAATCTCGGCTCTTACTGGCAACCAATGAGCTGAATTTTACTGCACAGACATTGTGTAGGCTATTTTTCTATCTCCTGCAAGCCTGGAAAACGGCTCCATCAGGCCCCAATACTGGAGAATGAAGATGCACGACACACCACGACCATGAGACCTGGCTCTTTCCTGCCCTCTTTCTTTCGTCCTTCGATTGCCCTTCTTTCGGCATTGGTTGCAGGAGCTTCCCAGCGCCTTGCCCATGCCATTTGCCACTGAGGTTTCGCTCAAAGTCAAATTACGTCCGCGCAACCACTCCGAGGATTGCAAGACTCTGGAGTCTGAAGGTTGCAGTCGCGCAGGATTTCTTCTGCGCAAATGACAATACCAGAAACAGGCGTGCTGTCTTGAAAAGTACACTGTAAATAGGTGATGTCGATCAAAGGATAGCAACATTGAAGTATTCTGACAGTGTTCCACAGCGCTTGCACGTAAGGACTCATCAAGACACAACCTTGACTCCTGGTCGGATTTGCTGAGGTGCTAAGGCGTGCACGTGGCTGTCAATGATGCTGTGTGGCTCGTGGAATCCGGCTCGTCTTCGCGCCCGGCCCTGACACACATGGAACTTGATGGGAGTGACCAATGGCTGTGTCCGGATGTATTTCGGCCATGCGGCGCCGCTCTCCCGAAGCTGCCAAGCCCCGTCTTACACCAGGTCCGCATCGCACCGAGCGGACTCACCCGTCCGACGCAGATCATCGGACTCAGCTGCGAGGCAACTTAGGTATCGAAAACGAAAATAAAACTTTTAGAGTCCACATCGATTGACTTCATGTCATTCACAACACCCAGCCCCTGAGCCCCTGAGACACTTCAAAGTCAACAACACATCCAACCCCTGAAATCACCAACCCCAAAAAATCAACCCAAAAATCACCATGGGCTCCATCACCAAAATCGAAGCCCTCTCCAGCTTCCCCACCCTCGTCCCCGCCCTCCGCATCAAGACCTACTTCTCGCAAAAGTTCATGTGCGGCGACGTCTTCAGCGGCTCCAAGCTCGTCGCCGTGCCCTTCTCGGGCGGCACCATCAAATCGGTCGGCGACTTTGAGCCCAAGCTCGACTTTGCCGTCAACAGCGGAACTGACTGGTTCCGCATCGACCCGGACGGCACCAAGGGCCGCATCGACGTGCACTCGCTCGCGACGGACGCGCAGGGCCGGTCGATCCACCTGCGGCTGGAGGGCATCACGGCGATTAACGAGGAGACGATGCCGTTGATTTTTGGGGCGCCGGATGCGAAGACGCCCGAGTTTGGGAATGGCTGTAAGTTTCTGTCTTTTCCCCTTCCTCTCTCGTCCTTTTTTTTCTTTTCTTTTCTTTTTTTCCGCTTTTCTTCACATATGACGGCCACTAACAGAAACAGTCCAACACCTCAAGATCGAGGCCGGACACGACGACTACAAAGCCCTCGAGGGCATGCTCTTCGCCACAAGCCTGCGCTTCACCAAGGAGGAGGGTGATCTGACCGGCGTCGAAATCCGCGCTTCTCGTATTGTTCCCGGCTCGGGCATGGAGTAATTGGAAAAGGACCTCGCATGTATGCAGTCTCAGTCAATGTAGAGCAGAATCTCGTGTGTCAATTCAAGCAATAGTCCACCCTGCAATGTGCATCTGAAGCTGTTTTCCTCGCGCGGCGTGGTCACTTGCCTTGGGGTATGCATTATCCCAACATCACAAGTTGTTTTTGTAAAACTGCATCTCAGCAATCAACAATTCAAGTCACTTTGGTGGAGTGGTTAACACGCAGCCCTGCTATCTCAGCAGCGTAGGCTGTTCCTTCGGGAGCGTAGGTTCGAATCCTGCAGGTGACGATTCATTTTGCTGCTTTGACTCCCTTGGCTTTTATTTTTGCTGCACAGAGGCTTGATGATGTGGAGCTTTGCTGTGGGCCTGGCTTGGAGCGCCGCAAAAGGGGACGTTACGGCCAAATTCAGGGGCGTCGGGGATGTGTCTACCTGACAACGAGTCGTCTGTCAATTGTGAATAGGCTTAAAGCTTTATTTTTCAGTCCCTTTCTTTCTGAAGTCTCTCAGTTTCCAACATCCAACTTCCACGCTCCCCTATGCCCGCCCTCCTCCCCAAAGTCAACTTCTATCCGCAACCAACTCACGCAAATCTCTGCAACCAGCCATAGTACCTAGGCATAAGTTTCAACTAGGCATCCCCATACACTTGACCAAACTTTTCATCCGCCTCAGCCTGCTTCAGCTTATTCCCCATCCGTCCCCACATCCCCTTAATCACATCCGGATTCCGCTCAATATACGCTCCCCGCAAATTCCCACTCTTCCCCATCGGCCACTGCAGGCTCCCAAAGTTCTGCGACTTGACATTCGTGTAGATGGCTTCCCAATGACTCGGAGGGCAGTAAAAGACTTCGTGCTGTTTGACTGTCAGTCTCTCCGTCGGGATGGAGAAAAGGGGAAAGACTCACAAGAACGCCAAGATCAGTAGATCCCCCCATGACATTAGCAACGAGGAACTTGAAACCCTTGATGTGCGCAGGCCGGCGAGAAAAAGCCTCAAGGTGCTCAATAGACTTCCAGTAGCTGACGGAGTGGAGGGTATTGTTCTGTGCGTAATCCGACGCGACGAGGTCAGGCGAGCGGCCGAGGACTGGGCTTCGTCATCAGTAGCAGTTTCAAAACTCATCACCAAAACACATACAGCCATTCGTAGCGCGATTAGCCTCGCAATCGGCATACATATCATCCAGATACTTATTCAGCTTCTGATACGCCGGGTGCAGCCTCCCCATGGGATGGTTGGAGCGGATGCCGAGCCAAAACACAGCGACGGGCTTGGTGCCCATCTTCTCCGGGCGAGAGCCGTCATCCTCGGGGAAGATGACGGTGGTTCGGTCCAGGACGGCATCGGCGAGGTAGATGTTGCGCGTCCAGCCGAGGTGTTGCAGCACGAGGTTGGAGAGGAGGATGAAGGAAACGAGGGCCACGGGCACCAGGGAGTATCTTGCGGGTGCTAGGTACGAGACGAGCGCCTGCGCTGTGGCGCCGAGGGCGAGCCAAGCAGGGAGGCTGAGCTCGTCCTTGAGCAGTTTGAAGTTGTATGAGCCCATTGCTGTTTCTGTGCTATGTCAAGTTGGAAAGGAAGCAGAGTTTGGCGGGGATGCCAAGTCGGTGGACTGGTCTCTCCATGTTTGCATTCCTCTGCTCGAGGACTTAAACCCTCAATGTTCCGGTCTGTCCTACCCGTGGTGTCAGCTCCGCCGGCTTGCCCGCCGCGGACTTTCCACCCGCCCGAAGCCGTGCGGATGCCGCTCCGCTCCGGTGGACCCCCCGCGGAACAACGCCGATGCGGGACCGAAACGCCGGGGAGTTCGCACTCAATCCGAGCGATTATTCCCGATTATTTCCCCAACGGTTGATGTTCGCACCCCCCGCTCGGCCCGCAGCGGCCCGCCAGGGGGGTGAGATGCGTCCCGCCTTAGGTGGGGGTCACTCACCCGGTCGGGATTCGGAGTTGGGCGATAAAAGAGCGAAACTTGCGAACGCACTAGCACCCACAGCCGCGCGCGCACACTCAAACAGCAGAAAAGCTAGGGAGTAGGACCCTCGGAAGGAATTGGCTGGTACGG
This sequence comes from Podospora aff. communis PSN243, assembly GCA_033296975.1. Lineage (NCBI taxonomy): Eukaryota > Fungi > Ascomycota > Sordariomycetes > Sordariales > Podosporaceae > Podospora > Podospora aff. communis PSN243. Next base: position 84,241 of record MU865923.1, read on the forward strand.
GAACAATTCCGCGAACCATTCCCTGAGGAAACAAAGCCTCCGACAATGTAACCCCTTTCCCGCTGTTTGCCCGCACAGGCGCGGGTGTGAAAGGAAACAAAGTGGCTCCGCGAATCCTTCGTCTGACGATCTTAATTCTGATTGGGTACCGTCCGAGACACGAGGCAGTTTGTGCCGAGAGTCTGCATGCGTTCTTTGTTGTCCGCAACACAATCATCCATTTGCTGACAGCAAAGGCCGAGAACGCAGGCAGCTAGGTTCCATCGCGACCGCTAATCGTGAACACACATATGCCGGTTTCCGGTTCTTGGTCTCAGCCCACGGGTGCCCACTGGTCGGAGTGTCATTCGATTGGCCGTCTTGCTGACCGTTCTGACTGTCGAGTGGGAAAATGAGACGCGCGTGAGAAATTTGTAAACGCCGACATGCAAAGCTACCTCGCTGGTCATCCCATGGTGGCACCACAGCTGCTGTAATCTGAAGCGAATCGATAGGGCTGACCGAGACGCTGCGTCGAAATAAGGTGTGGCCCTTCGCCTGCTCGGCAACCTTTCCCCAACGAGTAACCACCCACAAAGAAGACCGCAGAAACGCCACCTTCACAGGCCCAAGTCTTTTGGTTCATTGGATAGTTGCATTTTTTCATTATTCGTGGTGTAGCTGCGGGTTTAAGCAGCGTGTCAGGTCGTCGCGTATCGTCGCCCACAAGAGACCTGGACTCCTTACCCCGACTGACATAGGTATCCTCCACTTCTCGGCCCCCATTGATCATCCTTCCCTATGTACAGTGGCTTGACTTCAATAGCCTCCATGTAAGCTGGAACCGCTGCTAATGTCGGTGTATCTCCTTTTTGCCGGCCGTTCCGTATCCCTTATCTTTGCCTCGACGTGATCCAGCAGGCCCGACTGGATGCAAGGGGGATCCACCAGCTCCGTCAACACATTGCAGAGCAGTCGGACCGTTTTGATGTGGCTCTGGGTGTCGCTCCTATCAGTGTCGAGTATCCACAAATACGCCTGGATAGCTTTCGTAATCCCGCATGCAAACAACACCCCCGTTTGCAGGAATGAATCGTGCGCCCTCCCGACCAACTGCTGCGCGTCCTTTACAGCGTTGACAATGTCGTTTGCCGCGCGCTGGCATCTTGCGTTGGTTTCAGCTGTCAGCGCCGCCGACATACCTTCCTTCCCGAGCTTGGCCACTGCCGTCTGATGTAAGCTGAGCTCGACAGCCGCCAGATTGATCCGTAACGCAATCAGAGCGGGATTTGTGCACGCCCCTTGAACGGCAAGCAGCGGATCGAAAATATCTTTTTGACACCGTGCAAGCAATCGATCGGTTGCGTAGTATCGGTCCCAGAAGGGTAATGTCTGGTCCTGCAGCGCCTGCTGAAGCGGTGCTCCGAAGTGTCTGCAGAGTCCCATGGTCGTAATCAAGGCCGCGTAAGGTGACAGGCTGGCCCCTCGGGAGTGGTTGAAGACGTCATCGAGTGTTGGCGCATCGGTACGGATGGTGATATCCTGGAGCTCTCCGTGGCACGGCAGCGGGTTGGAGGCCTTGGCAATGGAAGCTCGGTATTAGCCGTCTGAGGTCTGAAGCAAAGCAAAGTAACCTCACCTCCGCCAGCCTGGTTGCCAATACCGGCGGGGGAGATTTGGGAAATGCTGTGGAACTGAACTCACCTGCGGCCCATCAAAAGTGGGGGGAATGCTTATTCTCACCGCGGCAGACGCATCGAGAAGGTACAGCAACCAGAAAGTGCGCCGTCGCTCCTCGACATCTGCGGGACCAAGCGGCCTTTCCGTGGGCGGAAGTGAGAAAAGCTTTCGGTGGCTCGCATCTGCCAGCGGGTCGTCCAGTCCGTCCGGACACATCATCCGGGCCAGTCTCGTCGCTCGCCCAAGTGTCATCCACGCCCGAGCAAAGTTGGTTTTTCGTAGCTCATAAAATCCCAGTAACACATATGCCTGCAACGTATTAATGTCCGCCAGAACCAAACCATTGTCCTGTCTCTCGCAGCTTTCCACCAGATTGCGCGCGTGGTGGTAGCACGCATCAAATGCATACCCGTCCTCCGGGGACACTAGCGCACCGAGTGTTGCAACAGCATGTGACAGAGCTTGCGCTTGAATGGACTGGGGGTCGGCATCTAGTTCCTCTTGGAACCTGACGCGGTTGATGATCGGGATGACGGGATGAAACACTTCAAAGTAGACGGCGTGACTGAGACGGCCATTGTAAGCCAACAAAAACCTGCTGCTTATAACACGCAGCTCACTTACAGTTTGGGGAACAGCGTTGCTGAAAGCTTGGAAGTTATGTCACCGTCACTGTCGCTGTAGAGAGAGCCCGAGAACTCGTCGAGGAGCGGGTCAAACCCAACAGCTGTCGTAGTTGCGGAACCAAGCAATGAAAAATCCGCCCTTGCATTAGTATCGAGAGGTCCAAATGCAGCGACACCCCCTTCGTTCATCCGATTCGTCCTGGCGATGCTAAGGTTAGCTCGACGCCACGCACGTAGATGGGCCATCCTTACCAGTCTATGCTCCCGCGTTGCGACGCCCCTGGTGTCAGTTGCACGGGGTTCTGATGCAATGGCGCCGCCGGCTGCGTGGTTGGCACCGCTGGTGGCAAAAACGCTGTGTCGGACCATGTTCCAGTGTTAAATGGTGGCATGGTGACAGGCGGCGTGCTCATGGCCAGTTGGGCCTCGGCGTGCTCTGCAGTGTCCCGAGTCAGTACAATCGTCCAACCCTCTCACCAGAGGTCCTCACAACGCAGCAAAAGGGGCCATCCTCGCATCGGTAAAGGGGCACGGAGCGCTGCAAGTAGTACCCACCGAGTCGACCATGGAGGGCAATGAGAATTCGAGAGAGCTCCGACTTGGACAGGGCGTGCTTGGAGGGACTCGAGTAGTGGCAGCTGCCATCGATCTTGGCGCATCGTCCGCATTTTGGCTGTCGCCGATCGCATCGTACTTTTCTCTCCCGGCATGGGTTACACGCCAGACGCTTCAGGTTCGCATTGGCCGATGCATCGGCGTGTCCACCGTCGCGGTCGTTCATAGCATTCCCGCTGCTATACCCCTGAGCTACCGTCGTGTTTGCTGGATCGAGAGGCATGGCCAAGAGGTTAGCATAATACCTGGGGATGACGGGAAAGATTAGCGTCAAGACAATGTATTTAATATAAGAAGACAAGCTCACCTGGAAACATGCCCAGGGATGCCCCGGTGCAAGGGGCCGGGTAATGTAGTTTGCCAGCGGGGCAGGCGAAGAAAGACATAAGCGATGAGCTGACATGGGCCTCTTCTCCTTTCGGCGTGTCTGGTTGGCAGCCTCACCTGTGTGTTGGTAGCCTAGAAGTCGACCTGGAAACTCGTACGTCTGGATCAATCGGCAGTTTGGGCGCTCGATCTCATCCGAGTCCTCCTGAGAATAGACCTCGCCAGCAGGCAGTCGGTAATCCTGACCTGACTCTCCTCAGCCCTTCTGCTGTGCTTCGCACGGCATGTGGGGCTCTACCGAAAAGTTCCAACGACGTTACACCAGCAACGTACTTGGCCATGCACGCTCGCGGCTCGGCGGGACGGTTGAGGTGGGCGAGTGGCGCGCTCTGCGTAACTCGTATGGTGGTCTGGGGCCGTTCAGGGAGGGGCAGCAACACGCGCGCAAGCCAGTGCGACTTTGGCTCACTCCAGTCAGGCTTCGGCTCAATTCTATCCCTCCGCGTTGCAATGGGGTGACGCCCCCAACCTGGCGATGGAGTAGATTTTCCGAATTTGGCGTCAGAGCGCCACGATAGGGAGTCGAGATAAAGTATAACTGTGGCGCTGAGGTTAGATAAGATGCCGCGACACCGTTCAAGACCCTGGGTGTCGGGTGTTCGACGTTCTAGTCGCTTCGGTTCCAGCAACGTGCTGTTTGCGGACGAAACATGGAACGCAACCAGCAGCGGTTGCATGCATCCCAAATTTCATCCAATGATAGGCCAGCTCGCCAGCTCGAAAGGAGTCGCGACCACCCTGATCATCTTACCACCAAAGAAGGAAGTTGCGCAACGAGCCGGACAGGTGGAATTTTGTCACGTTGATCGATGCCTCAGGCAGGACCCGACGGATCCGAAAGAAGATTAACTTTGAGGCGTTGCGGGCGCCTGCGCGGCTGCGGCCAGGGCTGGCAAGGACAAGCAAGGGACGGGAAAGAAGATAAGCATCTGCTGTGTAGCAAAGTTCACAGCACCTGGAATGTGGGGCCCCGGGGCACAGCCCTGCCGATGTCTCTAATTCGGAGTTCGGATTGTGCCATCGGCACTGTAACTTCACCCTAATCTGTCTGCCTCTCGCGTACAAGTAGGAATGTCGTAGCTGGTGGCTCTGCCCGCAGCTGAGGATCGAGCCCTATCCGCTGCTGCCGATACCCGGCTGCGCTGCCATGAGCCCCCTGATCTGCACGCGGCGGAACTCGTCTACGAGCCCGCGGTAATCCTTGGGGTACACCGGGCGAAATAATTCCATGAGCCAGCTGCGCTTGCCCGTCATGTCGATGCCCAGATCGGCTAGCAACGTGTCGATGTAGGACAAAAAATCGTAGATGGCGTAAGCGTGCTTTTGTCCCTGCACCATGTACCGCTTCCGCGACCAGACGTTCCACCGAGCGACTTCGCGCTCCATTTCGGGCTGAGACGGGACGTCGTGCAGACCGAGCAGGAACGTGACGCCCCACAAGGCCTGCGCCTCCGACACCAACGGCGTGTAAATCGAGTGGATGAAGCCGGGGAAATAAATCGACCGGTCGCCCTGCGCCGCAAGTCGGGGTGCTACAAGCCGCTGATAGTGCCGACTGGGTCCTTCCTTGCTCCCGCACTCGCTGATGCCCCACGGCCTTGGCAGGGGCGGTTTCTGAATGGCGGGCAGAGCGGCGTCCACCTCCGCTGCCGCTGCGCTCTCCAGCGTTGCCCACTTTGACCGCTCCTTCGGATCAGGGTCCGGCGCGAGGCCACACAGCCGCTGCAGGTCGGCGTCGAACGGCTGGTAAGACTTGTCGAATCCAGTGCAGAGCACCACGCAGTCGGTCCGGAATCGCGTGCCATCCACGAGCGCCACCGTGTTGTGCTCCCCCAGCGCCGAGATCTCGGTACGGTGGACGGTGCAGTCCCCTGCGTGGAACACCTTCCAAAAGTCAGGCACGCTGGCGGCGCCCAGGCCGGCGTTGGCCCAGAAGATTCCATTGCCATGCGGGAGCGGTCGCAGCTTCATGGCGTTGGTCGACTTGGAATAGCCCGCGTGCAGCTCGGCGATGGAGTTCAGCGCGCCCCAAAATGTTTTGGTGACGGCCTGGCCCACAATCGAGTGGTGGAGGAATTGATAGAGCGGCCCGCGGGTGCGCTGCATGATGCTGGATCCGAGTATTCCTACCATGCGCGTCGCAACGGCATCCATCGTGTTGACGAGTCCGAAGATGGTTGGCGGCATCAGGGCCAGCGGCCCCGATCCTTCCTTGCGGATGACCCAGTTGACACGCTTTCCGGCTTTCAGAAGCAAAAAGACTGTGTCGTAGGCCGATTTCGCTGCTCCCACCACCGTCGCCGTCTCGATCTTGTCGAGGATGTTCAGCAGTCGCGTCCCCGTCTCGGACGAGTGAATCATCGGCGCATCGAAACCCGACTCGCGGGGATACGACGGAATCACCGGGTGCGATGTTGCCCCAGATGCGTAGATAAGCTTTGCGCACTCGACTGCAGGCTTGCCTTGGATCTGCAGCCTCCACCCGGTGCCATTGGGAAGCCGCTCCACCTTTGTTACCTTTGTCCGCAGTCGGGTCCGCCGGGTGAGATCGTAGTCATTGGCGAAGTCCTGGAGATAGCGGTTGATGGTCTCGCCCGAGATGTAGCCGTCGTCTGTGATTCCCTCCTTCCGCATCGGGTAGAATGAGTACTCAAACTGACCGTATTTGATCTGCGCGTAGAGGTTGGGGTAGATCTTTTCGTTGCTCCAGACGCCGCCAATGGATTCCTGTTCGTCCAGAAGCACCAGGTTGGCGGAGGGGACAAAGTCCAGGTACGTCTTGGCGCCGATGAGGCCATTCCAGCCTGCGGATGTCAATTTCTCTCGAGGTGCCGTACCGGAAGCCGACGTGCAGAATCTTACCTGTGCCGACGACAACCACGTCGAACTTTTCCGTATCCATGGTGGTGACTTGTTCGGTGGCTTGGATGACTGCAGACAGGAAGGAGTCTCATGAAATGGAAGGTCTCGCGATACCCATGTCTCAATCATTTCTCGCGATCTTTAAAGTCATATGTGGTGTTTCGTGAACGTGTAAGACAGCACTGGAGCGCCAAGGCCGGGGCGGACCGAAACCCCCGAGGCAGCGTTCGGCGAGCCAGAGCAGAGCCGGGGCGCCACTGGGAGCACAAAACATTGTGAGAAATGAACACAACATGAACACAAGAAAAGGGACACACGTGATACATCAATCGACCTCTCTTTTCACTCGAAGATCATACAATAATTCTCCCTCTGTGCTGTTGTCGCGCCGAGCCAAGCCCAACCTGGAATCACCCCTTGACTTACACCGAATTGCTGCCGAAAACCCGCCACAATGTCATACCTCCAATACCAGAAGTCTATTCTCACCGGCCTCTCAGTGCTGGGATTCTACCTCGTATGGGGAGTCATGTACCGGAATGGATCCTTCGATCTCATGCTCCGCGCCGCATGGACGGCGACATATGAGGATGGACGTTACCTGAGCAAGAGCTACACCGGGATTTTTGCTGTCGATTTCCCCGTCCAAATTCTCGTTGTGTTTTTTGATGGATTGTTGGGAACAAGCGATCCGGCGCCGTACTTGATGCTGGTTGAGCTGGTTGCAACGCTGTTGGTCATCAATGTTATGACGCTGGTAGAGGGGAGTCGGGTTCGGGCGGTAAAGGAGTTGAGATTGTGAGTTTGTATTATCCCTTTCGTATTCCAGTCAAAGGTACTAATGAACCCCCAGTCCCGCCCTCTGGCAATACGGGTGGAACTGCGCAGGTGTCGCGGTATTCCTGCCCATCTGGGTTCTGCTGTATCTCGGACAGGGATCGGCGGGAAACTCGGAATTGCCCCTGAATGTATCCACGGCACTACCAACAACCACTCTCTGGCTAATGGCATCTACAACACCGCTATTGCTACCTGCGCTCTGTGGAGCAACGCCCGGGCAGATTCACATTGGAGTCATTTGCTTCTTCCTCACGCCTCCGCTCTATGCGATTGCATTGAGAATTGGCCGTTTCGTCGTAGCGAGGGGATTCAGCGTGAGAAACCCGGTTGAGGTTTCGTACAAACTCGCGGGCGTTGTCTCGGCGGTGGTGCACCTTCTGGTGCTGTATCGCATCTTCGGTGGCGACGAAAATCAGGGGTTGTCTCTTGGCAGAGTCTACGTCCCGGATCCATCCGCTGTGCAATCGCCTGCGATGCTGACCGAGGGTGCGCTGCTGTTTATTCAGTACGACTATGTCGTCACAGGAGTGGTTATCATCCTGCTTGGGATGCAGTTGCTTTCCGTCGAGGCGAAAACTTCGGGATGGATGAGTGAAATAGGGGTTTTTGTGTTGTTGTTTGTCGTTGCCGGGCCAGGAGCGGGCTTGGCGTATGCATTGTTCTGCAAGGAGCGTCGTCTTGGAGAAGGCATGATTGGGAAGAGCAAACGGGTCTAGACAGGTAGAGATTTTTGGGCATACAAGATAGCTGCCAAAAGCAACCTGTCGTAAATACCGCTCGAACCCCTTTCCACTCCTCAGGAACGCAGAGCCTGTACCGCTACTCATCACTTGGCTGCAGGACCATCAAACCGTGCTCTGATCTGAAAAACTGGTTGTGGCCCCGATATGGTCATGTAGACGGAAGCTAGATACGGTACAGGACAGAAAGTGCTCGGATAATTCACTGGCCACCCTTCCCTGCCTCCTCGATAACCCAGACCTTGGGCTTCGCCTTCGCGTAATTCGCTGTATCCTCCTCAATCCACTTTGCCACCGGCTTGAAGGATTCAGCGGCATACGTGGCCCAGATGTCTTCGACCTTATCAAACTCGGCAAAGGTCATGATCTCGTAGGGATCGGCCATCCCAGGGGCGGGGGACGCCTTGACCACCCTCCAGTTTCGACAGAGGGGCTGGAACAGCGAAAACGCCTTGGGCATGTGAACGTTGACGTAGTAGTCGAGGTCCACTTCGGCACCTTGTTCGTAGGCTGTGACGAGAATGGCGGGCATGGTTGGTGGCGATATCGCGATAGACGGGAGATTCCGGGTCGATGTTTGTGCGAGGGAATGCTGACGCGCGAGATGGGTCTAGAATTGCGAGAGGTTTGGGCGTGAAAAGATTGCGTCCAAGATAGTGGATTATCCCAAGCTACTGGGAATTTCCCTGGCTTTCGTGCTGGAAAGATGTCCGATGGGAGGCCTTGAAGGGAGTGGACGGACCGGGTTTACTTCCACTCGGACGCCCACGCGATGAACCCTGAGTGCTGCATGCATCCCGTGCTGACCCGACGTGAGCGAGGTTGGGCCGAGTGGTGCTTTAGGGTCAGTGGACGTCGCGCGGGGGTAGGATCGGGGGTTCGGGGGGTCTGTACCGAAACATGTTTCCGAGCCCTCCGGACTCCGCGGGCCGAGCCTACTCGGACCTCAGCCTTGCAGACGAAACAGCATCAACGACCAGGCTGTGCAAAGCTGCAGCCCGGTACCGATTTCTTGCGGATAAGGCTGCATCCCAGAGATAGCGGCGATTCTGTCCGCGAATGTCCTGCCTAGAATGATACGGGGAATCTGTGATAAAGTCGACTTGAACATAAGAGCGCAGTCAAGACGGATACCTCACTTTCCTGACCCGGATCAGATCAGCCCATTCCTCGCCCACATCGAACCACATCTTTCAACATCCAATTGACATCTCACCTTTGAAACATCTGAGCTGGAAAGATGCCGGGTCTACTGAAGCTCACCAGCTCGGGGGCGACCTCGTCCCAGGACAGCGGCTCCGACCTGGGACACGAAGATGGGCCCATTGTTGATGATTACCCTGCTGCGTCCTTCCCTGGCTATTCTGAGAAGCCCTTGAGCGAGAATTTGGAGCCTATTGCAGTGATTGGAATGGGTGAGTCATGTCGATTTTTCTTGTGGAAGGAGCAAGCGCTTCTCAAGATCCACACTTTCCAACCCCCATCAGCCACGCCAAGAGCTGGAGACCTCTGCATTTCTTTCCCACCACCAAGCAATTTGTCAGCATCACTGCCAGAAAGCTGGCGAAACCGCGCAGGGCTAACTGAACCCAGGATGTCGGCTCCCTGGAGATGTGGATACACCAGCCAAGTTCTGGAACATGATGATGAACAAAGCGACAGGCAACACACCCAAGGTGCCTGCCTCGCGCTTCAACATCGATGCACACATCCACAAGAACAATGACCGGCCTGGTAGCTTTGGCGTTCTTGGCGGATATTTTTTGAACGAAGATCTCGCCAATTTTGATCCTTCCTTTTTCGGCATTACCCCTATCGAGGCTCTCTGGATGGACCCCCAGCAGAGAAAACTGCTCGAGGTCGTTTACGAAGCTCTCGAGTCCGGCGGTATCACCCTGGATGCCATCTCAGGAACCCGCACAGCCGTTTTTGCTGCCAGCTTCACTGCCGATTGGCAACAAATGTCGTTCAAAGACCCCTCATTCCGACACAGTTTGTCTGCAACTGGTGTCGACCCGGGCATCATCAGCAACCGCATCAGCCACGTCTTCAACTTGAAGGGTCCCTCAATTGTTTGCAACACTGCGTGCAGTTCTTCGGTGTACGCGCTTCACAACGCCTGCAATGCGTTGCGAAACAAGGAGTGCGAGGGCGCCATTGTGGGCGGCGTCAACCTCATCATCACGGTCGATCAGCACATGAACACGGCCAAGCTCGGTGTGCTCTCGCCCACATCGACATGCCATACGTTTGATGAGAGCGCAGACGGATATGGCCGCGCCGATGCGGTGGGTGCCGTCTATCTCAAACGTCTGTCCGATGCCATCCGTGATGGCGACCCGATCCGCGGTGTCATCCGCACGAGCGCGACCAACAACAACGGCAAGGTCGCTGGTGTTGGCATCACACATCCGAACCGGGAGGGACAGGCTGCCGTCATCAGCCACGCCTACAAGCGAGGAGGCGATCTTGACCCCCGGCTGACTGGATACTTCGAATGTCACGGCACGGGGACGGCCATCGGCGATCCCCTCGAAGTCCACGCACTTGCCTTGGCCATGAACCAGCAACGCAGGCCAGACGACGACCCTCTGCTGATCGGCGCAGTCAAGACGAACATCGGCCATTCTGAAGCCGCTAGTGGTCTTTCAGCTCTAATCAAGGCCGTGTTGATCGCTGAGAGAGGCACTATCCCGCCCACCAGGGGCATCGTCAAGCCCAACCCGAAGATCAAGTGGGACGAGTGGAAGGTCAAGGCGGTCACCGAGCCCGTTCCCTTCCCGAAGCACCTCCCAGTCAGACGCGTGTCAGTGAACAGTTTTGGATACGGCGGGACGAACGCCCATATTCTGGTTGAGGCGGCCGAGTCCATGGTTCTGGCGCAGGACGCCCAGCCATATCGATACTCGCCGGCGTCTGGCAAGCAGTTTGTCCCCCGACGCGCCATGCATCGCAAGCGCCCGTTCCTCCTCCCTTTCTCGGCGCACGACAAGGCCACCCTGAAGCGCAACATCGAGGCGCACGGTCTGGTTGCCAGCAAGTACAACCTCCTCGACCTGTCTTACACGCTCTTGACTCGGCGGACCAAGCTTGCCAGCAAGGCTTTTGCTGTTGCCAGCCATGGAAATCTGGACAACATCTTCAGCAACATGTCCACTTCCTTCACCTTCGCCGACAAGAAGCCTATCCAGACGGTCGGCTTCATCTTTACCGGCCAGGGTGCCCAATGGGCGCGCATGGGCGCCGAGCTGATCGAGCAGTGCCCACGCTTCCTACAGTCCATCCGCAATCTCGACGCCGCTCTCGAGGAGTTGCACGATGCACCCAACTGGTCCATCGAAGACGTGCTCCTGGAGCCTGCCGAGAACTCGAGGATCGGAGATGCCGAGTTCAGTCAACCCTTGTGCACCGCTATCCAAGTAGCGTTGGTGCAGGTGCTTGAACACTGGGGCATCAGACCGACGGTGACTGTTGGTCACAGTTCAGGAGAAATCGCCGCTGCTTACGCTGCAGGCCTAATCTCTGCCGGTGATGCCATCGCCGCTGCGTACTATCGCGGGAAGGTCACCAAGGACATCACCACCAATGGCGCCATGCTGGCTGTTGGTCTTGGGGCCGAGGCCGTTACGCATTTCACCGCCCGCCATGGCGGCAAGGTGGTCATTGCCTGCCACAACTCGCCGTCCAGCGTGACCCTCAGCGGCGATGCCGATGTCATCGAGCAAGTGAGGGTGGAGCTCGAGAACGCGAAGATCTTCGCCCGGACCGTCAAGACCAACGGCAAGGCCTACCACTCGCATCACATGGCCCCTGTCGCCGAGAAGTACGAGAAGCTCATCCGCGCCGCCAAAGAGCGCTGGACATTTGATGAGCTCCCCCGCCCGAGCTCAGCAAAGATGGTCTCGTCGGTGACGAACGCTGTCCTGCCCGACACAACCGTGTTGGACCACAGCTACTGGAGCGCCAACCTTCGCAACCCCGTGCTGTTCAACCAGGCAGTCCAGACCATCCTCGCCAGCCCCGAGTTCTCGGACCTGGATCTCTTCGTCGAGATTGGCCCGCACTCTGCCATGTCTGGCCCCTTCAAGCAGATCAAGGGGGCTCTTGGATCCCAGAGCAAGGTCGACTATCTGCCGACGCTGCTGCGTGGCAAGGACTCGGCCGTCCAACTCCTTTCTTTCGCCGGCGAGATGTTCCTTCGCAGTTATCCCATGATCGCGGAGCGTGTGGCAACCATCTACACGGAGAACCCGCTGGCTCGTTCGCTCAAGCCAGGCAAGCTTTCGCAGTCGCGGCCTGCTGTCATCGTTGACCTCCCCCGGTATCAGTGGAACTACACTCGTCCCCTGTGGGCCGAGACCCGGGCCAGCCAGGAGCAGCGCAATCCCAAGTTCCCCCGACACGACGTTCTTGGCCAGCTGGTCATCGGTTCTTCTTTGGTCGAGCCGACCTGGCGCAACGTGCTGCGCATCAGCGACCTGCCGTGGCTCAAGCACCACTCTCTTGGCGGCGAGTCTGTCTTCCCCGCGGCGGGATACTTCGCCATGGCCATTGAAGCCATCACGCAGCTCAACGAGACCAGCGACCAGCCCGTCGAGATTGTCAACTACGTGCTGCGTGACGTGTCCATCAAGAAGGCTTTGGTTACCCCTGACGACGACGAAGGAATCGAGGTCACGTTCAACATGCGTCCCTCGACGTTCGCCTCTGCCGACTCCAAGGTTGCAGGCACCTGGTGGGATTTTGGCGTTTCGTCCATCGACCGTGATGGCGTCAAGAAGGAGCACATGGCCGGCAGTATCAGCATCAACGCCGGCCCGCGCACCAAGACACCCCGTGAGGCGCCGCAGTTCCCCCAACGAGCCAGCGGCAAGGCGTGGAACCAGGCGCTCCGCGAGGTTGGCTTCGACTACGGTCCGACATTCCAGGACATGGACAACGTGCGGTTTGATGGACACAGCTACCAGGCCAGCTGCACCACCAACGTCAAGCAGGAGGTGGATCCTTCCCTTGGCGAGTCCAGATACGCGCTGCACCCAGCCGTCGTGGACTCGACGCTGCAGCTCAGTATTGCCGCCATCTACGCGGGACGCACCAACGCCATGGACTGCGGCGTTGTACCCATCCAAGTCGATCAGGTCACTATCTGGCCGCCCACACAGCAACAGCTTGAGACCCAGAAGGCCACCGCCTACGCTTGGGTTGATCGCCGCGGCATCCGTGCATTTGAGAACAGCGTCCAGATGACCGCAGACGACGGAGCCATGGTGCTCGAGATTCTCAACGTGCGCACCACCAGCTATGAGGCGGCCGTTCCGCAGAAGGCTGAGTTGGCTTTGAGCGAGGCACCTTACGGAGAGATGGTGTGGGCTCGTGACTTTGACACGCTCAACACACCTGCCGACATTCAGGGGCTGTCCGAGTTCGACCTCTTGGACCTTGCTCTGTTCAAGAACCCCGCTCAGAAGGTGCTCGAGCTCGGATTCCGCCATGGGCCCTCGGTGCTGAAGAAGCATCCCCAGGTCTCCTACACGATGGCTGTGTTCTCGGTCGAGGATAAGGAGGTCGCCGAGGCAGCAGTTGCAACTTGCAGCAACGCCAAGGTCATTCATGTTGACCTGCAGAAGGAGGGCGGCATCGAGGCACAGGGCATCAAGACGGCGTCATATGACATCGTGTCTCTCTCGGGTGGTGTCAAGGACGAGGCACACGCGGGTGTCCTGTCCCAGCTCAGCAAGGCGCTCAAGGCCGACGGCTTGACAACCTGGAGTGCGCCTACTATCCCGGCCGCTTTGATCGTCATGGGCTACGGCGACCTCAAGCAGACCATTATCAACCCGGCCGGCGTCGGCATGAACCGTGGTATCGCCCCAGCCAAGACGAATGGAGCACAACAAGCATTGAACAAGTCCCCCGAAGTTCAGATTGTGTACCGCAAGTATGCCTGCGACGTCTCCGCTGTCATCAAGGCCACGTTTGAGGCGTTGTCGTGGCAAGTGAAGCTCCGCAAGCTGAGCGACTGCGACAAGGAGGTCGGCGTCGAGCATGTCATCATGCTGGACGATATGGATGGGCCACTGCTTCTCACCATGACGGAGACTGAGTTCGAGGCCATCAAAACCATTTCTCAGACCACCAAGTCAGCCCTCTGGGTCACGCCTGGCTCTTTCCTCCAGGGAGAGCTGCCTGACTATGCCATGACATCTGGGCTCGTCCGGGCCATGACATCCGAGAACGCATCGGTGGATTTCCGCACCCTCGATCTCGAGTTTGCCACTTGCCCGCCAGAGAAGATCGTCGAGGCCATCAAGACCATCGTCGTGCAGCAAGTGAAGCAGGAGGGTGTCCGTGAGCACGAGTACTGCTTGTCTCACGGACAGCTGAACATCAGCCGTCTTGTTCGCAACAAGGATCTCAACACTGTGTTCAATCCCTCACGCCAAACCGAGTCGAAGACCATTGAGGCGGGAGATCGTCTCACTGGTGTTGTCTCCAAGGGCAAAGTCGTCTTCCAGGCGCAGCCGGACGACGAGGCCGCCATTGCGCCTGGCCATGTTGAGGTGCAAGTGACACACAGCACCCTCACCAAGGAGGGCGTTCGTGTCATTTCTGGCACAGACTACCCTACCACCTTCAGCCACGAGCTTGCCGGTGTGGTCACGAAGCTTGGTCCGGATGTCACTAGTCTCGCCGTTGGTGATCACGTCGTCGGCATCCATGCGGATGGCTTCTCGACTCACCAGAAGGTCCCCGCAGCCCTCATTCAGAAGCTGTTTGACGGCGAGGATGCTTCTGAGGTTGCCTCTCTTCTCATGCCGTATGCCACGGCACTACACGGACTCCAAACTTTGGGCCGTCTCCAGCGTGGCGAAAGCGTCCTGATCCTTCACGGCACCGGCACCTCGGGCGCGGCAGCTGTGAAGCTTGCCCAGGCCAAGGGCGCCGTCCCGTACGTTGTTGCTTTCACCGAGGACGAGCTCGACTTCCTGTACTTCGACCTACGGATGCCAGCTGAGCACATCCTTCTCCTTCCCGAGGGCGATGTTTCGTCTCTCTCTGAACGGATTCTCGCTCTCACAGCTGGTTGTGGCGTCGATGTTGTCTTCAGCGCCGGAAGCAACGTCGACCCCGCTGCTGCCCGCGAGGCCTGGCGATCATGCATCGCGCGCTTCGGCCGTTTCGTCGACAGCGGCCGCAAGGATGTCTTGTCTCGCAACGTGCTCGACACCCTTCCGGCGCAACGGAACGCGAGCTACCTACCGTTCGACCTGCTCGATATTATTACCACTCAACCGGATACGCTTGCGAGCTTGATCGAGGAGGTTTTGAGGCTGTACCGCCTAGATCTCATCGACGTGCCTGGCGTCCTGGAAAATGTCGGACTTGCAGGCATCGGCCAGGCTTCATCCACCTTCAGCGATGCGTTCGGCGCGGCGAAGCCGGTGGTGCAGTACTTTGACGGGAAGAAGCCAACTGTGGTCGAGGTCTTGCCGACCAGACAGAAGCTCAAGTTTGACGCCAACGCGACATACCTGCTCGTGGGCTGCCTTGGCGGGCTGGGACGCAGTCTGACATCGTGGATGATGAAATCGGGCGCCCGCCGGTTCACATTCTTGTCTCGGTCCGGTGCCGATGCCCCTTCAGCTGCGAAGCTGGTCGCGGACATGGAGGCAGCCGGTGCTATCGTGCAGATCGTCAGAGGGGATGTCTCTTCGGAGGATGACGTGAAGCGCGCCGTGGCTGGCATCCCCGCCGAAGCTCCCATCAAGGGCGTCGTCCACGCAGCCATGGTGCTCCGGGATGGGCTCTTCCACTCCATGCCGTTCGACAACTGGACCACTTGCATCGAGCCCAAGGTTAAGGGCGCTGCCAACTTGCACGCTGCTCTTGGATCAACCCCTCTCGACTTTTTCATCATGACGAGCTCCGTTTCTGGTGTTCTCGGCACGCCCGGCCAAGCGAACTACGCAGCCGCCAACAGCTACATGGACTCCCTCGCTCTCCACCGCCGCTCTCACGGCCAGGTTGCAACCTCGGTCGTGCTCCCGATGGTCCTCGGCGTTGGTGTTGTGGCTGAGAACACCGCTCTTGAGGAGGCGCTCAAGTCAAAGGGCATGTACGGCATCGACGAGGAGCAGCTTCTCGAAGCATTCGAGGCTGCCATCGTGTCTCAGACCCTCGAGGCCATCCCGTCTCACGTCGTCGTCGGTCTCGACCCGTATCGTCTTCAGAAGGCAGCAGTCCCTGACGTCACCAGCTTCTGGGAGGAGGACCCCCGCTTCAGCCACGTCGTCCACGACATGTCCTCCTCCACTGACTCGGGCTCGGGAAGCGGCGGCGCACAAAGCATCATCGCGACTATCCGCTCGGCGGGCTCGGCGGCAGAGGCAATTGAGCTGGTCGAGGAGCACTTCATCAACAAGTTGGCGCGCATGCTGATGCTCAACGCGGAGGACTTTGATGCGAATGCGCGGAGCATTGCGGACTATGGCGTGGATAGCATGACGGGTGCGGAGTTGAGGAACTGGATTTTCAAGGAGTATCGCATCGATATTCCGTTCCAGCAGTTGTTGGCGCCGAGCTTGACGATTGGGAAGTTTGCCGGGCAGGTTTGTGCTGCTGCGGGGGTTGCCGTTGGGGAGTGATGTTTCGAGTGTTGCATATTCTGGTTGGTCCAAGAGTATCTGTTTGTTTCATAGAATATTTTTGGTTAGTTCGATGCAGTGCATTATTCCAGCTGTGCTCCTTTCGCGTTGGCCCTTGTAGAGGTGACGTTCGATGTGCTCATCCAAAAGAATTGGTTCGCGGACGTCGGACTTTGTGCTGGTCGGGCAATCATTGGTGGGCGATCATCAAAAATTCTCCACTCAATTCCCTCTTCGCCAGCCCCAGCCAACAGCGGTGCAATTCTCAGAAAACGCGAAGCGGTCTGCCACCAGCCGTCAAATCGCTCGGTTTGCCGAAAGAACTGGTGAGTTGCAATCCTTGATCTCACCAGCGGTGGAAGATCCTGGTCGCGGAAAACGCGCTAATAGGCACTGTATCAGAACAAAAAGGGGTATCAAGCGGAGAAACAGAAAAAGTTAAATCCAAGCCCTGATCGCAGGTGGCTTATTTTATACTTTTGAACATACCGGCGTCAACCTTGTCCACGGGTAAGGCCAACAATCAGAAACCTCTCAAAGTATAAAATCACCTCTCTACCATCGCCTCCATCCTCTTCCTCCTCTTCACAACAAAATCGCACACACACGCACAGCGCTAACAGGCACAAATTTAGTGCCGCCCTCCAAAATCTTCAGGCGTCGTGCGTTCCAACCTCACCACTTCCACCACCTCCAAGCAATTGCAACAAATCGGCCACCATGGTCTCGCCCAATGACAGCAGCCAGGATGGCAAAGACCGCTACAAGCGCAATCCGGACGAGGAGATGTTCAACGGCGTTAAAAGACGCAAGATGAATGACAACGGCGACGCACCGCCATCCAAATACCTTCCTCCTGACGGAATCTACGTCTACGATCCTTTGGCGGTGGATCATGAGCGGCTGGCTGAGGCCTACTCTTTGCTCATGGGCATCGACCGGAAAATTGACGTGGTTAAAGAGCGGATGCGTGTCTACGAGCTCGCACATGCCAAGCCTCACATCAAATGGTTCATTGACGGTGCGGGACGGATCATTCCCAGCGGGGCGTCTCCCGACGAATCGGACATGTGGACTCGGGCGGTGGACATCACCGACTTGCATAATCTCGACTTCTTGCTCGACATAACCCGCCTTGCTAATCCTATCTCGTCGGAAGCCGAGTACGACACATATGGGGTAGTGCGTTGGAGATTGGAGTCCGCCCATCAAAAGCAACGGGCTCTCATCAACAAGCTCTCCCGACCCGGTACCCGACACTTGACCGTCCTCGACTTACCCTACGAGCTCCTCGCCACGACATTTGACTGCGTCGAGAAGAATGACCTTCACGCCGAATCCATCGGCTGGTGCCGCCTGACTTGCCGACAGTTTAACAATGTCGCCAGCACCTTCCTGTGCCGTCTTGTTCGAGTTTCTATGTCACCAGCGTCGCTCGAACGCTTCGAGGCTATTTCCCGCCACCCACTCATCAGCAAGTCCGTCAAAATTGTGTCTTTTCATCTGGGGGTCTTCAAGCATCAGTACGCGACGAGTCTTTTCCGATTTGCCCAGTTCGCCGTCGATCTGGCCGAGAAAGAACTTGAAATACACTTGGTCGAGCCTAGAGACTACGATGAGTTTTCCGACGAGGATGAGTCTTCCGATGAGGATGAGTCTTCCGACGAGGATGATTTTCCAGCCTACGGCGGCGAGAGGTGGTACGGTGATGACCCGCCTGACATGGTGCTCATGAAGAAGATGATGCGTCCCATTTACGAGTCCTGGCGTCGCCTATCATTCTACCCGCACACCATCGACACCGACCAAGAAGAGTCTGTCCCCAGAGACGGCGAAGAAATCCGAGGCGAGGTCTCAGAGCAAGACAGGCCTCATTGGGACTTTCTCAGAGAACAATATCATGAGTACAAGCGACTGTACCAGGAGCAGGAGGACCTCATTAACAAGCACGGATTCTTTCGACGAGTTGCTGAGGCCATGGCCCGGATGCCGCGCGCCAACGGCCTGCAGTTCAGGGATTTGGACATACGAGAGCACCTGACGATTGGATTTCCAGGCTCTGAGATTGTCAATGATATTCTCTACGACTACACGGAGCACCCCAACACTCACATTGGCCGGTCGAAATTTCTACTGCAGCCAGAGCCGTTCCTCTGGTCATTCGCCGAGTCATACAAGCCTGGGAACTTGGCCTCGTTCATCCTTGACGTCACACAAGAGCTTGCCAAGGTGGGAAAACTCCCCACGTCGGTTGATATCAAGATCTTTGATGGACAGGACAACGGCTGGACAATTCCATATCTGCCACGCAAATTTCGGAAACAGCTTGAATCGACAATGCAGCGGCTTGTGAGCTTCAAGTTCCAAAGCGAATGCGCGTTGAGCAAATGGGGCGACAGCGGCGTACTAGTGGAGCGGAAAATTGCGCTATTTTTCGCTCCGTTTCTCAATGGTCCCGTCCTTGAAGAGATTTCTATCCACAACATGAACTACCCCTATCGAGATGACGGCGTGGGGCACGGTGACATATATCACGAGCGCTTTGGCCTAGCTTTGACTGCAAAGGCACGACCTAGTCTCGTCAGGCTCAGTCTTTGTGGTGCCGTGATGAAGGAGCAGCAACTGCAATCACTCCTTAGCAGTGGTTCCACGAGCCGGTGGCAAATCTTGGACCTTTGGAAGTGCATGCTCCAGACGGGAAATTGGGCGTCATCGTTGGAACTTCTCAGGAAACTGGACTGTCCATCAAAGCAGCTTTTCTGCCCTCAGGGCGCCGAAAGCCCCCACGTGCCGATGTTTTATCAATCGGAGTGGGACACGGCACCTTCTCTGGCGGAGAAGTATATCCGAGGGGACGACATCCCCAACCCGGTTGTTGCATTTGCACACAAGTTCGGCGTCTGCTACCGTAAGCTCGAAGAAAATGATGGACGTGTGTTGAGAGAAGAGCGGAACATGTTGAAGGAGCTGGCTCGCCGTCCAAACACGGATGACTCCATGGATATGGACCTGTTGGACGACAGTGGCGGTGACGGCGTTGGGGACAATAGTGACAACGAGATGACCGTCTAGAGTTTTCCGCGATCGACAAGGAAGAGTCTGGGAGGTCGTGGGCATGGTTTATTGGTTAAGGTGGAGTGGTTTCACGGCGAGCTTCTCAGCGTTATGTTCTCTTGGTTGAGTTAGATGGACGGGCCGGCTCGGCGGTAGTCAGGGAGTCTGGTTAGTAGCGGCTGATATAGTGGTGTATTACAGCACGATGGTGGGGGAATTCTCGTCGCGATACTGTACGGACTCGCAATATTAAAGTCCTTACCAAATATGACCGATGGCGTATCTATCGTGTAAGGAGCGCTTGATGGCTTTGTGTAAGACCTCTGGCAAACCCATCAAGGCGTGCACGGTCTCCACTTACGAGTTAATACGGTATCTCTTGTGTGTTGACTGTGTCTGACCTGCAAATGAGTGCCATCGTCAACTTCTGGCGATGTCTCTATCGGCGGGGACCTGTACATACTGGATTCAAAATGGACAGCAACATCGCAGCACCTAGATAATACAAATATCACGACACTTATCAACATCAAACATCTCCCCATTCATAACCCCATGCACATACGCCTCCCCAACAATCCTCCACGTCCCTCCCTCCGCCGGCCGCAACACCAACGGCGCCACGCCCCCTCTCACAAGCGCGACGCAATCCCCCTTTTGCAAATGCAGACTGTGAGATATCCCGATTAATCCGCCTTGTGTCCTAAACGGCGTCTGATCAACCATCCACGACCCGGCATCCCTGAACGCCGTCACATGCTCTACCTTTGGACGACGCCACGCAGCCCACGCCAGGACCCTGGTAACGGCGACGGCTGTGATGAGGCCCATGCCGAGGGAGAAGAGCAGGCGGTAATGGCTGGTGAGGGAGCTGCGGAGGTAGGAGCAGTGTTTTGAGAAACGGAAGTACTCGCGGAGGAGGTGCTTTGCGTTGGCCGAGGCGAGGGATTTGGGTGGGCGGCCGCGGTGGATGGTGGCGATTACGGCTTGGAGAGAGTCTTCGCCGGTGGGTGGGTATGTTGTGAGGGAGGGATATTGCCAGGTTTGGATGGCTGTGTACTGGGTTGCGAGGATGTGGCCTGCGGCGATCATGGGCGAGGAGGAGTTGGACTCCATGAGGGAGGTGAGTCGGGTTTGGGCCATGACGTTGGTGGTGTCTGAGACTTGGTCGATGATGAAGCCACTGAGGGTCAGAACGTTGCCGGTGATTTTGTAAATTTTGGGGTGGATGTTGGTGAGGCACGGGTCGCCGGTGCTGAGGGTTCCATATTCGAACTTTTTGTCGGATTTCGCTGCGTCGGTTGCGTTGGGGCTGTTACGCGCGATGCGTGGCGTGGTCCAGTCGACAACCCAAGAGGGGAGGTTTGGGACTCGTCCGCCGGGGGTTTCAACGCCGAGTCCGAGGCTGGACAGGGCGTAGAACTTGGGGAAACGAGAAAGGAGCTTCTCCATGACGCGCTGGTAGAACACGGCCACATCGACTCTGTAATCCGGGAAAATGAACGGATCCGCGGTCTTCCCGTCCGCTTCCATCGGTGCCATTCCCAGCATACCACACACCATATCCCGCGCGTCCGTGGCCAGCGCCGAAGTGTTGCTATGCAGCAACCACATCACACCAACACCACCGCGCTGGACAGTCTCCCTCGTCCACTCCAACCTCAACACGCACTGCACATCATCCATAGCCGCCATCTGACCCAGCGACGAAATCTTCCCCCAGCACAGAAACGCCGCAACCACATCCTCCCAGCTCGCCCGCGATAACTCCGTCCCCCAATGCAACCAAACCCTCCCACTCGCAAGCGCCACCTCCTGAACAACCCAAACCCTCTGCCACCACGGACTCCCCAACAACCCCAACAACCCCCTCCAACCCTCCTCACTATACCCCATCAACCCCTCCACCATCCCCGCCGCCCTCCACGCCCTCCTCACCCCCGGCTCGGAAGACCTCACCAAATCCCAAACCCCCATCCCAAACCTCCCCTCCATCTCCCCCGCAAACCCCGCCAACGCAGCAACCTCCCCCTCCGCACCATCACCCACACCCCCAACATCCCCCAACCACACCCACACCTCCCTCGCAGAGCGATAAATCACCCCCATCAGCGGCACCTGCGCGCTCTTCTCGTCCAAATCCGCCTGGTTGATACAAACCGCATCCGCCCAGAGAGAAACGACTTCATCCTCGCTGCGAAACCGGCAAAGCGCGTCGTGCAGGTTGGCTGTGATGAGCAGGGATGCGGAGTTGCATGTTATTGCGAGGGATGGAGTTTGGCCGCCCCAGCAATAGGAGATGGCGTTGTATTGCGGGCGCGGGGAGGAGAGGAGGGAGATTTCGCGGAGGGTGCAGGAGAGGGGGGAAGAGGGGGTCCCGGGGTGGAGGTCGAGGAGGCGGATTGTTTGGGAGGGGGCGGAGTTGCGGAGGGAGGTTGGGTAGTGGAATGGGGGCATTGTTTTTGGGAGGTGTTGTTGAGGTGAGGTTGAGGTGAGGTTGAAGGGATGTGGAGGCTGCCCAATCGGGTTGGAGGATGCTGGGTTGCAGGGGTGGGCTTGGCGCGGAGATTTCCGTCTGGGGTAAACAGAGTATTTGTTCAGTTACCTTGGACTTATATCCAAGTTTTGACAGTTTTGGCAATTCCAACTACCAGCTGTGTTGAGTTACGTGTAATGCAACGTCGGCTTGATAGTTGCACCGCGGCGTGGAATGACTTCTCTCACAACCTGCCCATCACAGCCATCCATTGGTGTGGCGTGACTTCCCCTTACCCCTATTTATCAGCCATCACCCCACCCTTTTCCACCCTCGCCCAAACTTCCCTGACCACAACAAAGACACTCCACATTCATCAAAACAACAAGAATACCATTACCACCAACAGCCATGACCACCAACACCCCCAAAACCATGCGCGCCTGGCAATTCACCTCAACCACCCCCACCCTCCACCAAAACCTAACCCTCCACACCCTCCCCATCCCAACCCCCACCCCCACCAACCCCATCCTCATCCGCGTCCTCTCCACCTCCCTCAACCCAATCGACTACAAACTCCCCTCCCTCCCGCTCCTCGGCCGCCTCCTCATCCCCCGCCCCGCCACGCCCGGCTCCGACTTTTGCGGCCGCATCATCACCATCCACCCCCCCTCCTCCCAAACAACCCCCCTCAAACAAGGCGACCTCATCTTCGGCCGCCTCGGCGCACCGCAACACGGCACCCTCGCAGAGTACATCACCGTCCCCGCGTCGGCATGCGTTCTCGCTCCGGAGGGCGTCCACCCTGACGTCCTCGCTGCGGTGCCGACTGCGGGGTTAGCAGCATTTCAAGTCCTTCACAACGCGAACTTGAAAGCGGGAGATAAAGTCTTCATCAACGGCGGCGCGGGCGGGACGGGCACGATGGGGATACAGATTGCCAAGGCGATGGGGTGCCACGTTACGACGAGTTGTTCAGGGGGAAAAAGGGCGTTGTGTGAGAGGTTGGGGGCGGATGAGGTGGTGGATTATACGAGGGAGGATGTTGTTGGGGTTTTGGAAGGGAAGGGGAGGGTTTTTAGTCTGGTTGTGGATAATGTGGGGGGAACGGGGGGGTTGTATCGGGCGTCGGGGGGGTTTTTGGTGAAAGGGGAGAGGTTTGTGCAGGTTGGGATGCCGATGGGGTTGCAGTCGATGTTGGCGGTGGCGGGGAGGATGTTGCTGTCGGTGTTTTCGATGGCAGGGAGCAGGGGGAAGTTTGAGATGTTTGCTGTGAAAGGGGCGGGCGAGGATCTGGGGAAGTTGGGGGAGATGGTTGCGGAAAGGAAGGTGGTGCCGCATGTTGAAAGAGTGTATGAGTTTGAGAGTGTTCCGGACGCATATGAGAAGCTGAGAGGGGGACACTGCGAGGGGAAGCTTGTGGTTCACGTCGGGGACAGGGAAAGGGGTTGACCTGTGTTAAATCTGAGTCAGATATGTCATTCTAATTGTGAAAAACGCTTGTGCTTGCAGTTATAAAATGAGCCACCATATTAGACTGAAGGAACTATGCCCCGTTCTTCAACTGTGAAGCTAATCGCCATCTGAGTGGCACAGATCACTCCGTCCTGTCCATTTCCGAATCGGTCTTCCCATCCTCATGCCTTCAAGTTCCTCTTCGGAGTCGAAGAAGAATCCCTTGACACGCTGACTCTTATATGTCGCCGCCTCGTTGCTGAACCGTTGCAAGTCCTCCTCGTCAACTTGTTGTAGTAACTCGTAGAATCTTTCGGGGAGTCCAAGAGCGAGCAGCGGGTTCGGTGCGCCTCCGCCTTGAATATAGAATCCGGCAAGTGTTTCTCCCCCGAGCTCATCCGGTTTGTCGTAGAATATCTGGTCAAACTCTTTTGTTGTTCTCGGATACCGCCCCTCGCCACCGCGAGGCGACTTCACCACTTTCACCTGGCTCTCGAATTTCTGCAAGACATCCAAAACTTCGGCCCACGTCCCAGTGAGCAGGGAAATGCTGTCGAGATACAGCCTTTTCATAGGCCGCGGCTGCCCCAATAAGGCGAAGAGATGCTTGGAATGCATGGCTAGTCCCTTCAAGGCAATGTCGTTTAAGCAAGGGCGTGGCTTGGCGGCGAGGGCCAGCCACAGCTTCTGGACAGCACCTCTATCATCATCCGAGCCACGATGCTTACTTGCATCTATGATGATGTGAAGCTTTTGCAGGTTCGGGGCGTCGAGGAATGGGGCGAAGAACATGGCTGCCTCGACTTCGCGTTGGTACGAGACGAGGTCGAGCGAGCTTTCAGCTCGGAAGATGAAGGTTTCCAGCTCCTTCATCCACCCCAGCATTTCCTGGCACTGCTCAGGGCGGATCGGCAGGAGCCAGCCCATGTAAGTTTGTCGTGCCTTGATTTCGATACTACGCGGGAAGATCTGGACACGTGCCATGGCGTTTGCGGTGCTCCCGAGCAATTTGTTCAGGTCGGCGCGGCGTCTTTGCGACCATGGAGCCCATAGAAGTGGCAGCGGTCTCAATAACACCTTGTGGCGAGCCAGAATATCCAAACTCTTTTGCCCATCACATGGATTGGGCCAAACCTCCTTATATGGGAAGCCTGGGACGGGGGACCGTGTCTGATCCGGGATCGAGTCAACAAACTTGACGCCGTTCCTCGCAAAGGGCATCCTGGACATTGCGGCAGCCACTCTTTGGGAAAATGTGGTTTTGAGGTAATCTTGCTGCCATAGATAGAGACGCCGATATTCGTCATGTTGGGTGCCCATGAATTCCCACATGGCTGCGTCCATGTCGCCTGAGCCATCGGATTCGCCGCACAGCAAGCGCCGCATGTTGTCGCAAAATACCTTTATATTGTCACAGATATTCTGGGCCGTCCCTGCGTCTACTCCCCAGTTCTCCCAAGTCTCGGACAGATGTGGCAGCCAGTTGTTCAGCGCAGCATTTGGGTCCTTTTCCGGACCCGCTGCGCTTTCGAGTTCGTTAAGGACCCACTGGCCGAAACACTGAAACGACTCCATGGGCTTGAAGTGATGAAGACTGAAGCACACCACCTTGACCGACCGGCTGATATGAGGATGTTGTGATATTTCCTCAAAACCGGGCCAGTGAACTTTCCAAAGCTGTGTTGATCTGTACCTCTGGCAGCAAAAAGGTGCTGGCGATGTGAGAGAAACGGTGGCACACAAGGCGGCACTGCTGAATGTCGTGTACCATTGTCCGGCCACGGACGTCCTTGCTGACCAAGCTGAAAATCTGCTGGAGCGTTTCATCTGGGAGGTCCATGATTGTCGCCCGCACAAACGGTCGTGATATTTCGTTGATCTGGTCGCGAAGCTTGCGCATGCACTCCATGAGGCTACCTCTCCACCGCCACGCTAAAAGCGCGTCATTGTACACCGACTTTCCCCCGCGACCGGCTTGGGCGAGCTCACCGGGGCCTAGGGGAGGTGCGGTAATTCGCTCACTGTAGGAGGGACGCTCTCCCGGGGGGATGTTGTCTTCAATCGTTGTCTCCGAGGTCTCGCAAGTCTTGGGAGAGTGTTGCGAGCCGGTCAAAGACTTCAAATTCGGCCGGCACTGCGTCGCCTGAGAGTCGGCATCCGTTATCCACGTCCATTGCGCCCATTGCGTGTTTTCTGGTGCTCACAACGGCGGGTGGTCGAGCTGCGACCGATGATCGCGGCCGCTTCGACGGTCTACCGGGCAGCGGTTAATGGTGTGGTCGTTGGGGGGAGGTTGAAATGGAGAGAACCAGTGCAGAATTGAACAAAGGCCGGGCGAGGGGAAAATTTTCAGGAACCCCTGCCACGGATTATCTACAGTGGGTCGCACCCCAATTGTGTGCACGGCTAACTCTTTCGCGCAGAACTCGAACGCCGATCAGTGCAGGGCTATTTTGGAGTTCGGTGCTAGACATCTATCTCTTTGAGCCAACAGAGAGTTCATGTAATCGTGTCGTTCTCATCCACACCAAGCCACGAGAAAAAAAAACTAGCACAGCCCAAAACGCATTGCTTGTGGCTCCGTCACGAAAGCAAGATTTCCGCGTCCAAAGCGGCGATATATCGGTGAAAGAAGTGCAAAAGTCTGCGAGGCGCGGCCCCTTTCCCCTCAATCCCGGGTGCGCGGAGACGACACTAGACACCTTGGTTAGCGTGCCAAAAAGTCTCGGCCCCTGAAGTCTAGCCCCTGAATGGCTCCACACCCCTGACGCGCACCACTCAACAAGGTCATTGTTCGAGTGCTCCCACCACAAAGGACAACGCGAGTGACTGGGAATGCCGAGCTGGATGATCAGGCCACATTCTTCAAACTGAGTTCGAGCCGGTACAATTTTCGGTTTGCCGGTCGCGCAAGGCGGTGGGGACATTCGCGGCGAGCGAGGCGGATCTTCCATGGTGTCAGAGCGATGACCCGATCTCTGCTAGTATCCGCTAACGTTCATCTTGGGCAGGCATTTCCACCTGGGCCCCACACCTGCATTGTCACCCAACACCGTGACGTCAACGTCAGTCCAATCACATTTCCAATCAACATGATTCTATTCAACTCTTGAGGTTTCCCATTCTGCCCCCATTCTCGTCCTGTAACTGCCCCGGGTGCTCGATGTATTAAACGCCTGTAGAAACAGTCTGCCATCCCTCTTCTCCCGAGCGCAAAGGCCTCATATTTGCACTCCCCAGCCCCCCCACTCATCCAACGTCCTCCTCCAACATCGGCTTAAGTTTCCCTTCTTTTCCAGTCACGCCCGTAAACCACGCAAAGATGCGGTGCTTCCAAGAGGCAATCCCCCAGCTTCCTCCCTCGCTTTAAATGCGGAGGTGGTGGTCTCGAGGCCGGTGCAAAAATCCATGTAGCTGGCGGCTGTACAACCCGGGCATCGCGAACCACCTTTTTCATTGAGCGCCTAGCTGCAAAATCGAGACACGTCAGCTCCTTGACCCACGAGAGGAGATGCTCATGCTGCTCCGACGAGACGGGCGCAAACCAGCTGGCCTCGGCGTTCAAGTCCATCTCGATGTGGTGAGGGAAAACGCCGGCCCGTCTCAGGGCATCTGCCATGGCGAGAATGAAGCGGCTCGACTCGCTCTCTGACGCCAGGTCTAACTTGCAGTACGCGGTTTGACCTTGTGTCAACTGCCGGTACAGAGTCGCGTAATAGTCGACCGAGCTCCATGTCTCAGTATCCCAGTCTACCACGCAGTCTGCCACGCAGTCCGGTATGGCTATAGTATTTCGCTCGTGCTCGGAGCCCAAGTCGACAAATCGGAATGTGCTCACACGGGGCATCTTCGCTATTGCAACAGCCACGCGCTCAAAGAATCCGTCGTTGAAAAGGGCTGCTTGGTCTTGCTGAAGACGGCGGTAGTCCTGGTGTCGCGCATCCAAAACGTCGCGAACACTGTCCGGGCTATGCAGGCGCATGAGTTGGCCCCAACTGCCCATCAATGAAGGGTGAATGCGTTGGCCGAGACGGTGGCGCAAGAAGGCGATCCAAACCCACTGATCGGCGCTGACGACCTCGTCGTAGAGGTACATGTCGAATCGGACGGCCGTGACAAAAGTCCTCATCCGGGGGTCTCGCGAGATGGTTTCCAGACAGCCGAGGGACGACGGGGACTGCATGCCAACGCGCACCTCGGAGAACAAGTGCTCGGTGGCGGGGCCGCACCATCGGTGGCAAACGAGACGGCAGTGCTTGAGACAGCTCTTGTCGAGCTCGCCGGACGCTGGATCCACCACCAGCCCCATGATGCGGAGGAGCAGTTCGTCTGGCAGGTCCGTCGTGGTGGCCTTGACATAGGGTCGACACACCTCGTCGATGGTGGCTCGGGCCTGGCGCACAACGTTGAAGTTATGCTCTCTCCATCGCCACGCCACAAACGGATTTGGAAAGGTAGCAGTGACGTCTTGGTCCTTCTCGGCGGCCATCTTGTCGAGGCATTCCTTGATCTCGGACGCATCGCACGGCGGTTGGTGCCGCATCAAGGGCGACGGGGGGCGAAGTGACGGGGGCACACGGCCTTCGATCCACGTCGCCCGGTCGATGGCTTCCTTTACCAATCGGTAGTTCTCGACGAGCAGATCCATCTCCTCGGCCGTAATCCGCCGCGTCATCTCTTGGTCGGTTGAGCCGACGTTGTCGGAGTTGTCGGAATGGGGCTGCATCGTGCTACTTTCGGGTGCCGGGTTTTGAGGTTCGAGGTATGTGCCTGTCGATGCAAGGTAAGCTATTGCTACTTGAAGTAGGTATGATGCGAGAGAGGATGAGATGATAAGGCGCAGATTTTGCTGCCATTGAACTCGCTTTGGATAAGGTACCTTGGGTGTGTGGCTGTGAGTGCAGGATGCGCAGCGCGTGGAGAGAGAACAAGACCGAGTTCGATCAGTTTGGCGACTTTGCGTGGTCAAAAGCGGAACGAGAAGAAGATTAGAGCTAGGATATTAGTTCTTTTTGAAGGGCAGCAGCCGGCTCCACTCATGCTGGGCTCGGAAAGACGCCATCTGCTGACGAAACAGGATTTCCCCATAAACCAACGGTTTTACGACATCGCACCGATAAAAAGTTGGAGGAGGACCTCGCCGCGCTGACACAAACTCTGAACATCGTTTCCTCGGTTTCTCCTCTCGGCAACTTCGCTGCAACAATCAATCTCGACGAGAACGTGAAAGCCTAGCACATTGACCTCAGTCATATTCCGCGTCCATGTCCAGCGAGCTCCAACGCATTCTCACCGAATATCTGATAAGGCTCAACAGCCCCAAGTCGGCTCCCGAGCCACCCAATGAAGACAACGACGACGAAGAAGAGACACACCATGACATTGAAATCGCCATAAAAAACTTTGCCAGCAGACTCTTGGAGTATCTCCCCTGCGTTCCGGGTTTTTCGACCGGACACGCCTCATCGACAGGGGATCAGTCGTCGACGGAATATCAATTGGCAGCGGAAGAGCAGTCACTGGCCCCCGCCGGGCCATCCCCACCCACGAGACCGAAGTCAGTACGGTTTCGGGAGCACCCAGAGGTGCACATCATCCCGCAAGAAGCCTGCCACTATGACACAACAAACCGCCAGACAAGGAAATGGAGGGAATGGAGGGAGTCCGGGAAGAAGCAAAAGGTTCGGACGCAACCCCCGACCGGCAACCAAGGCAACGGGGTCAATACCGATTCGGACCGCCACATGTGCATCAGCTACCCACGAGGCCAATGTCCCAACGCTTGGTTTGAGATGCCATCACGATCACTGCCCTACTTCGCCTCACTCCCTGCCATGCACGCCTTCAGGGAACTCACGGCAAACTGGGCCGTTTACGGCCTGGCCCGCAGCGCTACCCGCTCGCTGGGCTGCCGCATCGCCAACCTCTGCTTTCAGCTGGAAATGATATACGAGTCCTATTGCCGCATGCTGGGCATCCTGCTGCGCGTCACCAAGGGCCCAGCCAAGCCCCCCGGCCCCGGATTGCTATCCCCTTTCTTGCAAGCGGCGGAGAAGCTTTCGGCGAACCTCCACGAACTGTCGGTGTTCCGGAACCAAACGCAACCGCCGCGTGAGCAATGGGAATGGGGCGTCATAGGCCTCAACATCCTCATGTGGCGCTCCCGGCTCCAACGGGCCGCGCGCGACGTGAAGGACAGTCTCGCGACCTTTCAACGCTGCTGCGAGACGGCGCAGAGCAGGATGGCCACGGCAAAGGAGATTCTGGGTTCGCTGAGGGCAGCCGAGCTGGCGCAAAACGGCATGTGCCCAAGCATCATGCATGACATGTACTCCACCCTCGCCCTAGCGGCTGCGCAGGACGTGGAAGACGCGGCTCGACAAGTGTCGTCGTCGATCAATTTTCTGGAGTTGGACGACATCGGTCGCGTTTTCGACGTCGTCAACATTGAGGAAGACAGTGAACTGCAAGACATGATGGCCATGGCAACGTCGATTCAGGATTTGGCCATCCGTCTAATGCAGCATTATGAAGACATGCGCTCTCCCGCGTGGGCTTGGCTATGTGAGAAAAGTTGAATTGGAGCCCCGACAGAGGTTGCGTCTTTGCATGTCGGAGGTGCCATTTTTTGCATTGAAGCCCTCTGGGAATAGGGGTCACGGTACAGACGAGGAAGACTGATCAGGGAGGTGAGATGTTTCTCGTAAGGTATGCATTTGCCCAAAGTATCTACCTACTAATGTTTGTAAATCTTTAGAAAATAAGAAGGAACACCAACTTAAAACTCGCGAAAACAGTAAAAGATGATACCCGCAGAGCCTTGTCCCCTACCCTTCACCGTATGCAGCTCAGATGATCTACCCTCGTACCACCAATCATTCCAGGCCGTACCATTTCGACTTCAGGTACTCGGCATCATGCCTGTATTACATGGCGACACCATTTGAGTCTGATCTCCACCGCCGAAAGAGTACAGGTAAGCCAGAGACTCGGAGGCAGGGCACCATGAGAAATCTGCGGTGAAATTTGCATCCAGGGGCAGCTGGCAGTAGTCTGAGGTACCATATTCAGCGGAGAGCATGAATGGGTAGCCGTGGAAATACACATCGCTGGCATCTAAGCCAAAGGCGGACTGGCCTGGAGTGTCTAGGCTTGTCGTTTCGGTGGCCCGCCGCATCGCCCGGTTGAATCCCTGGGGATCGTTGAATGATAGCCCCGCATGCCCCGAGGAGGCCGTGCTCGCCAGTTGGCAAGGACAGCCTGCTTCCTTCGACCCGCCGCTGTCCCCGTCGTTCACCGCGGGGGTCAAGGTCCCAATCAGCTTCGACAAGGTGATGGCGAACAAGCCCGGTAGCTCCGACCGCAGCGGTTCCAATTCTTGGCGGAAATCCCTTGGCATATCCTCGAAGATGCTTGACAGGATGGCCGAATGATGCTTGCCCCACTGACCCGGCAAGACTCCCGCAGCTTCCTCCATGACGGTCGACTGGTACGGGGTTGCTGGGCAAGGCGCGGAATCGAAGAGGACAGCCCAAATTTGGTACCAACTCTTCTCCGGATCCAATCTACTCACACGGCCCCGCAACTGCGTTTGCTTCTCGAACGAAACAGAAGCGACCGAGGGATCGTCAGCATCAGAAAGAGACCCAGGCGAAAGATCCTCGGTGCAATCTCTCCGCTTGATGTGATCGTCTCGTTGCTCCGGGTTGGGGAATTTCCGTCGGCAGACTGGACAGTAGAAGGATTGCTTGCAGTGCTTTCGTAGGATGTGTTGCCGAACGTCTGCGATGCGACGCATCCTGAAGGTCACGCAGTCCATGTGCTCGATGGGATCCCGCTTGTAGAAAGGGCAGGCCCAAGACAAATTTTCCGTCTCTCTGACTGCATGGTGCCCCACTTGCGTGCGCTTGGCATTTCTGGCTTCCCCCAAGCCGCCAGATCGTGAGCGCTTCATGGCTGGCGTCGTCTGAAGGCTGGATCTGCCGTCTCCGAGCGCAGCCACTGGTAATGGTGCGTTGGTGGCGAATGGAAAAGATGGCAAGAGTTAAGCCAGGCAGCTCAGCAATTTTCTTCTTCTTTCAGAACTTTCGCAGGTGAGAATTGTGCGTCTGCGTCCGATGGGTAAGGTACCTAAGGTTGGTGGGTAAGAAACGTCGTCGGTGGTGAGACACATCAGAGAAGGGACTAGAAATGTTTGCCACACAGAGAACTTGTGATGCACCGAGCAGCCACGCTTCTGCACATTTGAAAATGAAACAAATGTTCGAATGTCAAGTCAAGTCACGTGGGAGGCGTAAGGTGCGCGCAGGGGGACGTGGAATTAAACAAATGTTGGGTATTTACTGCGCTCCTATTGCACCGTGTTTTGTGCGCTGCAGGTGTGGCCGACGTGGTCAGGCTCCATCCGCTACCCGCTACACGCCACCCACAATGCTAGCGTGCCAGCGTATCATGGCCATTGTTCTCCACCAATCCTGGTTCAGTTCTATTGTCCAGGTAATTTACCTGGAATGCCCCTTCAACAATTGTGAGTTTTGCTCGGCAATCAACATGAAGAAGGAGTCGCCGCATTGTCAGGTTGTCAGGAAACTCTTTCCTAAATATTCTTCTCTCAAGGTTCAAGATATTCACCCAAGGTAAGGAAGGTTTCCACCCATCCAGTGTCCAGTATTCCCCAGAAGTTGTCGCCCCTCCTGTCTGGCAGCTTACATTCAGTAGCTTCTGTTGATTACGTAGAGTACATTCGTTGTGACGCTCCAACCACATATCAACACTGGCAATCCCGAATCTTAGGTACAATCCCATTCAGGAATCATACCAGAGTACAATGCCTCCCCGGCACGAAGACGAAAGTACAGAGCGCAAGCTGGCGTGCCCCTTTTACCGGTTCAACTACCATCAATACCACGAATGCGGCAAATTCGTCTTGAAAAACTATTGTGCTCTCCAACAGCATCTGGAAAGGAAGCACAGGGCCGAGTACGAGTTTTACTGCTCTCATTGTTACCGCTTCTTCAAGACTGAGGAGTCGAAAAACCGTCATGTCATAACCGCGTCTACTCAGCACCCGAACTGTGCATCGACTTATCGTGGACACGACGAAATTACCTGGCCTGAATGGAGCAGGACATTTGAGAAAAGGGGCTCTAACCAGAAAACCCGGCCGAGGAAAGGGAAGAATGCCGCGCTGCCGAGCGTCGAGGTGGCCAAATGGTTTTGGTTGTGGGACCAGCTTTTTCGTGGCCACGACCGTCCGCCGGAGGATGTTGTTCACCTTCTCGACAATCCTGTCGAGGAGGCAATAGTGCAAGTTGCGAATCAGCGGTGCATCCAGTCCGTCATCGAGAGGTACTTCGCCGTCAACGCCCTTGGGCGGTGCACCGCTGCGGAACTCGCCGAGCAGATTCATCAGGAGCTGACAATAGTGTCACGACCGAATCCCTCGTCTCGAAGATACCGAATAACCCTTAGCTCCAACACAATGGATAACACGTCGGCCGCCATGCTTATCGAGAAAACCAATAGCGCTGGACATGGACTGTTTGGGCTCGCGGCAGATCCTGGCAGCCCATCAGCGCTGTTTTCGCCGCGGCTTCTTCGACCCCCCGGAAGCTCACCGGTTGCTCTCACGACCGCGATATCTGAGCCCCTGTGGGAGCAGGCTAGCCATCGTGTCGACATTGACGGATGGCAGCCAACCTGGTTGTCGCACGGCTCCATCACACCGGCGCCACTCCTTTCAAGCCAAGTTGGTGAGTTTCGCGAGATGGGTGGTTTCGCACATGATCAAACAAACAGGGAGTCGGTTGGTGCGGGCGAGGGGTGGTGCGACCTTGCTGAAGAGACTCTTCCCGAAAGCTTCGGGGTTGGATTTGACGGCACCGGCTCTTCATGATCTTGGGCTTTGACGAGATGGATATGGCTGGCGATGAAAGGGCGAAACAAGCGGGGGGATAGGGCGCGTGGAAATCATGTTCGTGGTGTCTGGTGCTTGCAGAATTCTGTCGTCGTTTGTTACCTCCTTAGGCGTCAATGTGAAAATTGGGTTCGGATTAGTAGCGGCGAGAAAATAAAAGAGAAAACTAAATTTGCTGTCTAGTGTGGGGAATCGAGAGATAAAGACCTGTGTGTGTGCTGGACGTGTCATGCACCTCGCAGCTGATGTGCAGCGGCGACTGGATTTGCTCAGAGAAGCACAATCGACGATTTGTTATTGGAGGGAAAATTTGCTTGCCGTCATTTGACCGAATTGGCTCCCGACCAGCACGACCTGGCGGCTTGGTGGAGTCACTTGATTGGTGTCGGATTCCCGTCCCACGCGTTTCTGCAGGAGCTCTACACAACTGTGTACACAATCGTGGCAGCACTTTTGTGTCACACGATAAAGTTAGACAGGGTCAATGGGGGAAACACGGAGGAAGATCGCCAATTCTGGGGCAATCAGAAACACAACGGCGTCAAAAGCCCCAGTTGTCATTCCACGATGTCACACCGAAGCCGTGACTGGACGGACACCACACAGAGCATTTCAACGCCGGAGCACCGGAGCATCTGTGGGTGGGCGTGAATGACAACGCAGACCAAAAAGCAATGCCACACTTAAATGGCGTCCGATTGCAATGGAGTTAGGTACTCCAGATCATATATAGCTCAAGGCCTCGCTGCAACCGCAACAAACTCTTGATTCCGTGGCACTTCAGCTCCTACCACAATTTTATTGATCAGCCATAGCTGCGACGCGGCAGAAAGAAGTACAGCTGTGTATCCCACAAAACGCCACAACCCGACGCTGCAAATGCAGTCATCAGCGAGACGTATGGTTGGCTCAGAACCGCCGAATCATCGCAAAGTCAGCAAACTAGCACAGCGCCTGAACCCCACCGAGGTGAAGCTAGAGCCATACCCCATCTTATCTCTTGGTTCCCGTGGCAGCTACGGAGCTTTGGAAGCCGTGCAAAGCGGGAGGAAGCGCTTTCTGTTTGAGTGGGAAGGAATCCTGGACGCAATAGATGTCGAGTCGTCCTGCGAGTCACGGTCGGCTGATGAACTCAGATATTACGCCGACATCGTCACCCGATCCAACAAGAGGCTGCAGCCATCGTCAGAGGTCTTGAAGAAGATCGCTCACCAGCTGGCAGATCAAACTCTCCCGTCTGTTTCTCAATGGGTTGCCTCCGCCCGCTACATCCGCCCACCCGATTACAGGATACCGGCCCGAAAACAACGCGTGAGATCGGGTGCATTGCCTTCGCTTTTGATCGAGACCGAGGATCCGGCTGACCCTTCGACCACTTTGATCTTGCGTGTTGATGGCTGCTTCCACTTGGCCTGCCCCCTATTCGTCTCGAGCCCGTTTCGCTACGAGTCTTGCCTGCGGAAGCATTCCATCCGCTCCATCGAAGACCTCTTCAATCACCTGAAGACGCACCATCCGCATCCCATATACTGCCCGGTGTGTGGGCAATTCTTCGACGACGAATTTGTCCGTGACAGGCATATACGCGCCTTGTCGTGTGCCCACCGTAACTTCTCGATCGAGAAAGGGGTGACACGCACCCAGCTCGCAAAGATGATGGATAAAGACGATCGGAACCGGAGGGAAGAAGAGAGGTGGCAGCGCATCTATCAGGTTCTTTTCCCAGGAGGGGAGACGCCGCGGACAGAGATGGCGTATCTTGAACATGGTCCTCCTCTTGCTCTATCAATGGTTAGAGACTACTGGGACTCGCATGGCCGGAGGGTGGTTAACAATTACCTTCAGGTTAGGGCCTTAGCGAGTGGCCAGAGCCTCGATAAGCAAGCGGTGTCTGTGTTGTTCGAACTTGTTGGGAGTCACCTTGTCCGGCGCGTCGCTGAAGATGCCCTCAGGGGTCAAAATTGCCTGCTGGAAAGAACTGAGGATGTAGCCGAGGAGGAATGGGAGACCATAAAGCCAGAGCAAGATTGATAAGTAGTGTTGGGGCATGGCGGTAGACGGATATACTGTGGGGTGTTGGCAGCTTGCGTGGATCTGTTCGGTTTCATGTTAGCGCAGGCAGTAGCCATGATCCCGATCAAAGTTCATTGGACACGATCGGAGCAATACTGGAGGAATAAAATTAAATAATTCCCGCATTTGAAGAACTTCAAGCGGCGGCAATATCTCAAATTGCCCAAGTGACCGTCGTGATATAGCCCAACGTGAATTCCTGTAGCGTCCTTTTTCGTCGCGAGCGTACTTTGGGCGTATTCGGGGAAAGATGAGGTATAATCCGAGAGCGTTATCCAAAGCCGCAACCCGTTCTACGCGTGTTGTTTGTGCAAGGCATATACAGGAACCAGTTGGGAGATGCGGGGCGGCCAAATCCGCGCAAAATCTGGAGAGCCCTTTCTGTCCAATCATTGACGCCCCGAAATTTTACGTCAACGTCCCACTCTCGGGGCTCGACGTCTTGCTTTCAGCTCCTCGCTGACCTGTCCATGTCATTAGCTCCTGTCCCTCTGAGACGTTCCCACACAGTGGATCGCCTCGTGCTCCCGTTTCCTCGCCAGCAACGATCCCCAGATCCTCCAAGAAAGCCTCCTCAACGTCACGGCGCCCTAGCGCAGGCATCGTCTCCGACCTGCGGATTGGCAACTTCTTCTTCAACCCAATAATCCGCAACACCTCCCTCTCCAGCCAGCCAACCGCCGAAATCTCACCACCACAAGTCGGTACTTTGGTGTTCCCCTTCTTTCCCCTCCCCTTCCTGCTCCCCACACTCTCATTCGCCAAACTGAAATCCACCTCACTCGACCACGGCTTCGCCAACTGTCCGTCCTCATTATACGGCATCTCCCTCGCAAACCCCGCCACGGTCTCAATAAAGTCCACCGCCTTCTCAGCCTCCAGGTTGAACCACTCCATGTGTTTCACCTTGCACCCGCCACAGTGCATCCGGAACCGGTGCTGTTCCAGTGCAACGTGCGCGAGCCGTTCCATCCGGAAGGCGGCCTTGCAGGGGATGTAAACACTCGACACTGCCGTATGCTGAGCCTTGCACTGGCGGGTGAGTTTCCTGCAGCGGTTGTCGACGGGGTGGACTTTTTTCTCCCCTTGAGGGCCGACGTAGCCGATCTTGACGTGGTTGGGAACGTCGGCCCGACGGATGACGTAGAGGAAGCCGGGTTTTCGACTTCCGTGATGGATTGGGCCACCCTGTAAAACGTTGAGGAAGTCTTTGAAGAGTGCAGCGTCTGAGCTCTTGTTCTTTTTGTAGGGCTCGAACTTGTTGGCTAACGGGGTAGCGCTCAGTTGCTTGTTGGCGTCTTCGAGGTGGTGGAAGGGAGTTTCGGAGATGGCCGTGTTGCCGGTAAGATCGGAGCTGTCTGACTGGATAACGACTTTGGCGATATTCTGATCATCAAGCTCGTCGGGTTCGTCAACTAGGGTCAGATGTGCAAACAGAGGCTGTATATCTGCCGTCGTATTGTCTTCCGGCAGATCCGGGGCCTCGTGGTCTTGCTGAGGTGCCTCTACACCGACGTCAGCTTCGGTCGTCCCGTCCCATTCGGAAAGAGGAAATCCGGCATTCTCAGCATCATCGCCCCCGTCGTCATCCACGTCAGGCACAGTGAGAGGAGTCTCGACCGCCTCCTCTGGCTCTGCCTCCTCATCAGTGTCCCCCGCGTGCGAATCATCCTCAGTGACGCTGCCTTCGTCTTCCAGAAAGATTACCGGTCGAAGTCCCCGAACCTCATCCTCCCAGTCACACACTGGACCTGCCTGCGTGGCGTATGCGCCTGGCAGGATGTCATTGCTCTGCAGATACTCAGCCCACAGCTTATCGCACCACACACGAAAAACTTGGTCAGACTGGGCCTGATGCCGACTGCAAACGATATGAGCCGATAACCTCTTCAAAAGATCCTCAACCTCTGGTGATGGTATCACGGTTCTGCACAGGGTTCCAAGTAGCCGGTTGACCTTTTCTTTCTTATTTTTGTTAACATTGCGCGGGCACGGGGGATTAACTTCGGCACTGCAGTTTATGGATGGCGTCGAGATGCCCAAGAAGCGACAGAGGTCGTCCTGGGAGCCGAACCTGAAACAGGCGACGAGCGGCCTGGTGGGTGAAGCCATCGCTGAAGAGGACGGGGAGATGCGAGCGCCCATTCGCGGTGAATCGGAGAACAAGGAGGACGATAGAAAAGGGACGGCATAAATGTTTGCCAGGGCAGTCGTCTGTCTTCTCATGGCCTGCGCTGGATCCTGACCGCGGGGGCACTCCCAATTACTGCGCGCCAATCCCCCTGAAACAAATGAACTGCAGGCAAAGGATGTTACCTGCCCTAATGGGCTGCCTCATCACACCGAGAGGTGAATACACCGAATTGAGAGGGGCTGGCAATGGGAAGAGCTGGATATAACCGGGTAGGCGAGCACCGTCCCGTTGTGAAATGCATCCTGTACAGTGCGCGTTCGTCAAAGTCGCACATGCCTTCCACGTTGAAAACTCAGCCGAAGTCGAACTCTAAAGTTTGGGCGGTGTAGGAGATGTCCTGATAACGAAGAAAGCAGAAAGTAGGGGAACAGAGAGAGGCGTTGTTGGAAACAGCTCTGAAAACCGTCTGTGTCAGTGCACTGTTGGCACGCGGTGGCGTGAATGAACGGGGAAAAACTGAACCTTACGATCTGTGCGTTTAAGCTCCGCCAATGGAAAGGACGCTATTCCCATACACAGGTCTAGTACGCCCCGTCATTGAAGTCCACAACAGTAGCCTTGTCCACCAATGCCTCGATGCTCTTCACAAAGGCCAGATGCGCCGGGTCCTTGTTGACGTAGTAATCCCTATCTTCCACCGAGGCGAACTCGACGACAAAGCCGTGGGTCATCCCGTTCTGCGTTCGTTGTTAGGAATACACCTATCCTGGCCCACTGAACAAATCCAGACATACCTGCAAGCCCTCGGGCGAATGATCCTTCCCCCCTCTCAGCGAGAGAACGTAGGCCTCCTGTCGGGTCGGGTGGATGCACGCTTCCTTCAACGCAAGAAAGCGTGAGCAAGCCCATCCGCAAGTCAGCGTCGCCAGACGGTCGAAAGTGCGGGGCAGAAGAGAACGAACTGCTCGGACCTCCGCCACTGGGAGGTCTGGTTTGAACTGGAAGAGGACAACGTGCGTGACGCTCATCTTCTTCGACCGGGAAATTGCAATGTGCGCTGAAAAGTCGTGCCTGGCTAAAAAGATGAAAAGGAGGACGGTGAGAAGGAGAATGGTCGCTGCGGCGCGTTGTTTCGGCAACATTTCTCCGAATTTCGTAAGAAGCCAGCGATTGCCGCGCAGCAAAGGTTGGGTGACGCGACGGCGACGGTTGGTAGGCGTCGTTGTTGGCACCTGGCGACAGGGGTCGGCGGTCCGGTCGTTCTCCTGTCGGGCCGAGCCAAGGACGGGAACAGCTGGGAGTAGCCGCCCATGCCGGCCATCTTCTCTCCCTCCGAGAAAATAAGTGGGCGTTTGGTTCTCGTATCGGAATTGCTTCCCGAGGAGCCAGACGTCTTCCGAACATGTTAATAGAGCTGCTCAAAAACGAATACGGTTTCTGTGGGCTTCAGATACCAGACAGTCGTCGAGCTTCGATTCCTTGGCCAAGAGCTCCACTCGCACTCAAAAGCAGAGGATATTCACGGGCAGCGTCATAGATGTGCTGGTGACCCGCGCTCTCTCTGTCCCAAGCGTCTCCCAGGATCAGATATGGGTCAGCGATATGCTTGTGCGGGGGAAAGAGGCAGTAACTAGGGTCAGACATGCACCAAATCAGTCAGCGGTACTTGGGCAACTGGACAATAGACCAGGCGGAATGATAGAAGCACTTCGTCAAGGAGCTGCGGAAAATCGCCTTTGTCGACATGCGGGCCAGCGCGCCCCCCGGATTTCTCTATTGACAAAGGCAAAGATGACACAACCTCGAATCCATAGATGCGCTGTACAAGCATGCGGGGAGGCAACGAGACAGAGCGTCAGGCTTAACTTGCCATGATCAAGATGCAAAGCTAACTTGTTTGACTAGCGAAAGTAGATATCGAGGAGCTCGTGTAGCGAGTGGACGGCGAAACCGACGGGGCACAGGATGTTCCCAGTTGCTGCAGCACGCGCGCTCTCAACACCGGCAAGATGTAATTTTCTTGTTTGAGCAGGGAGGAGGTTCCCGCACGCCTTGAGGAAAATTATGACATGGCCTGCCAAGCCACAAGGACGAATATGAGCAGCCGGTGCCCTAGCCAAGTGACGTTATTCAGTCATGCGAATAACCCAATCTCGAACAGCTGCTCAAACATGTCGTCCCTTCCGATCCTGCGATTGCCACACGTGTAGGCATCGACGATGTCAACGAGCACCGAGAGGACGCAAAAACGGATAATTGTCAGGGCTCTCCGAGCCTGACGACGCGTCGTACTTGGAGGCAGACGCAAGCGTTGCAGCCCAAGCGAGGGAGCGCGCGACCTGAGGTCGATTCGGGACACGTTGTGCGCGTTACGGAGCGGGCAGTGAGCTTGTCAGTCAAGCGATCGGAGAGAGACGAAGTAGGGCGGCCAGCTCGTGGGCGCCGATCTGCGCGGATAGTACATCACAGGTTAGCAAAATCACACGACCCAATGGGGTGAGTGAGCAATCACCAGTTCTTGACTCACCTGCTTTGGGTGCTTCGGACGCTGCGGAAGGGAGGGAAACTATCGTCAATCACCTGGGAGACTTTGTCGAACAGGGCAGTCTAGAACTGGGTCTTTTCGCACTGCGGCAGTGCGCCCTCATGCGTCATCACAGTGTCTTCCTTGTTGAAGGGGACTGCGGGGATGTCGGCGGGATGGGGCCGGGCATCTGCGCCCCATGATTGTTCAGTCTGCTGTTGCCCTGGATGATATTTCGCGCGGCTGACTGGTACAGCACCTGGCCAGTGGGACCCAGACCCATGACTCCCTCCTTCCCCAACAGTCCAAGTCCCCCGCTCTCCCATGAACTAGTAAGCAAGTTGTGTATTTAAACACACCTGCCCACGCAACTTTTGCCTAACGTCTCTCCTGACTCTGCGCAGCTTCCCAGCTAATACCACGTGATCAGTTTGTTAATATCTCGCAATGCAGTCGCCAATCCCCCTCCCTGTCGATGCTGAGCTGGAACCTGGAACACGGTCGCCGACAGCGCCCCAGAGGCCGACAACGAGCCCGATTTGGCATGCCGCGCTGGATAAATATTACAATGAGCTCGCAAGAGGCGGAATGAGGGCAGCCGCCATGGACGAGGAGGTTTGGAACATCGAGAGCCCCGACGAGCTGCTAGCGCAGATCCAAGACCTCGAGACTGCGCAGAAGCCAGAATCACCCGCCTGGCCGAGAACGCTGTTGCAGCTCCAACCCGTGCTGTTGGGCGTCGGCGACTGCGCCGCCCTGACCGCCTGGGTCATGGGCAAGAACGCCATGATTGCGTCGGTGCTTTGGGTCTTG
Source organism: Podospora aff. communis PSN243 (assembly GCA_033296975.1). Taxonomy (NCBI): domain Eukaryota; kingdom Fungi; phylum Ascomycota; class Sordariomycetes; order Sordariales; family Podosporaceae; genus Podospora; species Podospora aff. communis PSN243. The sequence continues at coordinate 125,063 of MU865923.1, forward strand.
ATCAGAATGACAGCCAAAGTTTGTCTGCCTTGCGAATCTCCCGACTGCCTGTTGTGACTGACAAGAGCGCCACTGCAGTTTGCGATGCCTGATGTGCCCCATGTGCCAGGGACCTTGGAGACCTGCGACAAGCCCTTCCCCGGTTGCACAAGTATGAAGGGGCAACTCCCCTTACGCCCGCTTTCGAGAAGGCCCTGTTCGAGCTGTATTCTAGGATCATCATCTTCTGCGCCTACGCCATCTCCATTCTCCAAAACAAGACGTATGCCGGGCCACGGCGCAACCCCTGGTCCAAATTCAACTCGGAGTACGCACATGTCATCAACAACGTTCGGCGGCTCCTTCAGGAGGTTGATGAGATGGCCAGCGACACAAGGCTCTTGAAGCATGTTTCAGCTCAAACCGCGGCAGCTTCCGATGCACTCGACGGCTTCGGCACGCGAGACGACCCAGATGCCAAGCTGCCATGCTACTTGGTACCGTACGGACCCAACCCCCGGTTCTTCGGCCGCTCAAGTGAGTTAGATACGCTCAGGGAATACCTCGACCGTACCAGCACCTCCACACAACTGAAGGCCATTGGTATCCACGGGCTTGGTGGCGTGGGGAAATCTCAGCTAGCCTTGCAGTATGCCAACCTGTCGATGGACAGGTATTCGTTGACTGCATGGATTCCCTCGGACAGCTGCATCAAGGTGGTTCAGGGAGTGTCGGAGCTGGCAGACAAGCTTGGCCTTTTGGGGAGCGGTGCGGAAGACGATTTGCGGACCATCCAGAGGGTGCGAGACTGGCTGAACAGGATGAAACGGCCGTTCTTGCTCATCTTTGACAACGTTGATTCGGTATCTATTCTCGATGAGATTTGGCCAGCGAGCCCTATGGCACGCATCATTTTGACAACTAGGAACCCGTCTCAAGCGTCAAAGCGAACTGCAGCGAGACTCCGCCTTGCTCCGTTCCCCGTGATACGCAGTCGACATGGCCTGCAGTCGCTTACTGACATCAAGCCGACCTACAATGCCGAAAGAATTGCGGCCAAGGGTCTTTCTCGGCGTGCAGGGGGACTACCTCTTGCACTAGCACAGCTCAGCGATTTCATTCGGGATCGGGAGTGTTCCTATTGCGAGCTATTACGACTGTACGACAAATCGGCGGAAATGGTGTACGCAGAGGCAGGCAGCCCCATGAACTATGGCCACACAGTCCTCACCGTATGGGATTCCTCTTTGCAAAGTCTTTCACCCAAGGCCAAAGCCTTGCAAAACCTGTTGGCTTTCTTCAAGCCAGACTCTAACCTGGAATCGCTCATCAGCGAGACCAAGGCCGACTTGGGGGAGACCGAACACGCCTTCCTGCTGGATGAGTATGAGTGCGTCGCCCTGGACTTTGAACCATGATCTCTTGGAGCTTCCGCTGACTACTTAAAAATGCAGGGTTACTGATGCAATCATAGAGTTGACACGCACCTCCTTGGTCACCAGGGTGTCCGCTTCGCGATCAGTCTCGATGCACCCACTTGTCCAGCTAGCGGTTCTATCAAAGCTGTCCGCACCGGACCGAGTCAGAACCTTTGACGTGGCGGTCAATATTCTATCTTTCGACTTCCCGAATACGTGGCAGTTCCCGAGTAGCCATCAAGGCCACGGATTCGCCTCCTGGAAAACCTCCAGAACCGTCGTGACTCACGTCTGTCGACTAATAGAAGTCTCTGTGGAATACCACATCGAATCGGCGAAACCTGAACTATGGGCGGAGCTCGTCTTCCGCACAGGGACGTAAGTACTCCAGCACTACCACAACTAGATTAATCCCAGTAACCTTGTGTTTAGCCACTTTTGGGAAGTGGAAGAACCATGTGTAGCTCTCGCCTGTTTCGAGGTTGGCCTGAAAGAGGAGAGCAGAATTTCCAAGCCGCTGGCCGCACAAGCCCACCGCCTCCTCGGCCACATCCACCTCAATCTCGCACGGCCAAGCGCAGCTCTCGCCGCATACTCAAAGGCCCTGACCCTCCGCACCGAACTTGAACCCCCCGAGTCACCTCCCATCGCCGACATCCTAGATTCCCTCGCTTGCGCCAACATCGAGATCGGCGACGTCGCCACGGCCTCCGCACAACTTGACAGCGCCACCGCAATCCACGAAGCCCACGACCCCTCCAAGATGTCACGCACCCTCGCCATCCGCGCAATGCAGCATCTCCGCGCCGGCAACGCCGACAGCGCACTGGAAGCCCTCCATCGGTGCTGGCGCCTCCAAGACATGAACCAAGCGCAAATCGAGGAGTCGCCGTATCCCAAGCACAGCGGCGACATCATGCTCCTCGCACGCATCTACTGGCTCCAAGGCCGCCAAACCGAGGCCAAAGAGCTAGTATCGCGGAGCGTCTCGATGCGCCAGGCGGCGTACGGGCAAGATGGGGGTCCTCGAGTGGCCGACTCGTTGTTCACACTGGCGAGGATGATGGATGAGAGGGGCGAGCAACTGCCTGCGCTGCGAACGCTCGAGGAGGTGGTCAGCATGTGTGATCGTAATGAGGGTGCCGCGGTGATGAAACCTCATCTGGCTAGGGCGCTTTGTTTTCTGGCTAACATGAAGGAGCAGCTCCCCGGTGATGCTACTGGCAAAGAGGAGGCAGAGCCGTTACGAGCGAGAGCTAAAAATGTAAGGGGGGAGGCGGAAGACCCAGAATGGGAAGAGCCAGAATGGGAAGATGAGGATAGCGATGAAGGGTCCTTGAGGCTCGTTAGTTGGATGTTGTGGTGAGATAATATTGATAGCCTTGTCTTGCATTTGGTTTTGTTGGTAGGTTTTAGGTCTCAAAGATACCCACCTCTTTTGGGATTGTGAAGCAATACAAGATCTCGTAGATTTTATCAATACAGCTTTCTCCAATCGACTGTCGAAGAGAATTTTACTGGGTATTCATGACCGCCCTACGACCCAAAGAAACAGGCTCCACAAATGCCGCAAACCACGGCGTTACAAACAAAACTGTCAAAGTGGAGGGAAGCTGGACTGTACCCCTGAGCAGACACGGCATCCGGGATGGCGGTTTGCAGATCAAGTACATTATGAAGCTCAACTGGAAATTATCCTGACCAAGTTTACATTAGGTACTCACAACTATTGAACAGAGCCAAATCCCTACATCTCTGGCACAGAAAGAAAAAAAAGAGAAACGACAAAAGAAAAGAAGCGAAGACAAGAATGCGCCCGTCGCCTATTCACTGAAGATGGAAGCCGCAGAGAACAGGGCCTGGCACTTGAGCTGCCTGCTCCCCCACATCATGCCCAGGGCGATCCAGCACTCGAAATTATGGGTGGTATCAACCTCGCACTTGCCGCCTTCGACATTCCTGGTGTTGACCAGGGCGTTGTTGCGATCGGCATACCAAGCTGTAGGAAACGGTAAGCAACAAGTCAAAGCAGTCGACGGGAAAAGGCACAAGTTACTTACTGACCCACGTCGAGGGCGTACGGAGTTCCATGACGCCAATGTTCCGCCAGCCACTCCAATCATTGCCGCATGTCATGCTGGAAGAGTTGTTAGCGTGGCAAAAGCCGAGAAGAGTCGGGGGCAACGTACCAGACCTCGCAGCCCGGGCACCGAATTTGATGGCCGCCATGGCTGACGTCGGTGCTATAGGCCAGAGACGGGGCATTGCGGACATCATTGCAGCTAATCCCCTGTTAGCAGCTGTTGCGAGTCTGGACAGTGCATTAGTCCGGGTCTTACCTGGGCGGGGTCTCGAAAATCAGGAAACCCGAGGCCTTTTGCTGGCCATTTATAAAGTTGTCGTCAACGGTGGCGTATACGTACCAGGTGTAGGGGTATACTCTCTCGGTTGGGGGACTGACAGTGGGCTCTGGTTTCTGGGAAGTCGCCCAGGACATGCAACCGCTCGATGTCAGGGTGACTAGGCCGTCTCTTCCGCCCGGACCACCAATGGAGGTCAGAGTCGCCGAGGATACACAAGTTCCCCCCGGCGGGCTTGTGGGGAACCACCCCGAGCTCGTCGGCAAAGGGGGAAGGTTGGTAATGGTACTGGGGGTCGGGACGGGCCTTGTTGGGGACTGGGTGAAGTCTGGTGGATGGAGCCCGGGAGCCAAGGTCTTGAGGTTGCAGTAGAACCCCCTGCACAAGCTTCCGCAGTGTTCGCCGGAGCATGTCGGCGAGGGTGTGCCTGATCGGATGCTGACCGTCTTGACCGGACCGTTTGGACCGATGGGGCAGGCAGCGGCGGCAGCACGACCAAAGAGGTCGATGTTGCCCTTGGCGGTGCCGTTGAAGACTGCCGAACCGCCATCGTCCAGCGTGGTAGCACGGCGAGAGACGTCCATGGGCGAGCCCGGGGCGGCGTTGCACGAAGGGCTTCCGCCCACCCCAGTCGGGTCGTTGATGTCGAGCGTCGGGCATTCGGCGACTGAATCGTCCAGGAGGCACGAATGATCGCCAACCTGACCGTTCCAGGCCAGGGACACGATCTCGCCTGGTGGCTGACCTGGTGGCACACCTGCTGGGGGTTGGTTGTGTAGGAACGGCCCCGCCCTCCCGTTCAGGTTGTTGTTTCCATGTGGTGGGCCAACCAAGACTGGCCGCGACAGCTTTTGAATCCACCTCTTTACATCGGCGGGCCTTGCGAACCGCGCTCTCTGTTGTGGCGTGCCGGGAAGGCCGCGCAGATAAGCAACCAAGCCCGCAATTTGAGGTGCAGCCACCGAGGTTCCAACCGTGGACCTCAGATTCCCGGTGTACCTCGCGGCAAGCACCCACTGACCTGCTCCGTATGTTGTCAGCTGAGGGCCGATCTGGCTGCTCCCTACACGACGGCTGTCCATGGTGGCAGCCCCCACAACAATCATGTCGGGGAGCTCCTGACCTGCCCACACTTGCGGGGGCCCGAAGATCGCCGGGTATGCTGGCTCAGCGTCATTCCCTGCTGCGGCGACAACAACAGCGCCCAACGGCGAGAACTCTTGCATCACTTCTTCTGCGACCGAGTCAGCGCTCCCGGCTAAGCACGTGGACTATCAGGTAATTGCTCGACTTACTCAGGAGCTCTTTCCATTTCCCGGCGAGCCTCAGCCCCCAGGATATGTTGACGACCGACATGGGACTGGGCCAGCATACGTTAGCTCTTTGCGGGCAGACAACACGTAAGTAGTTGGTGACTGGACTCACCCTCGACCTTTGCTGGCAATGTCGTCGGCCACAGCGAGGACGTCAGCAATAACCTGTGAATTTGCGAAATAATCGTCCGGTATGTCGCCGGAGTGATCAATAAGCCTCCTCTTGCGCACAACACCAATTGTCGTTGCCTTTTGGCAAACACCGATGCTGTGGCCGGATGAAGAGGATGCCACTCTGGTTCCGTGTTCATAATTGACCTCCAAATACGGCGACCATGCGCCATATTCTAGGGGATGCAGGTCCTCATGAGCAGCCCATCTGAATGCCTACACCGCAAGATTAGTCATGGCAGTACGGACAACTGGCATGAAGCACTCACTCGATGGGTCCAGTCAACAGCCGTGTCCACGATGTAAATAAAGGTCCCTTGACACGAGGACGGATGCGCGTAGTAGTTGAACGGTCCAAGAATGGGTCTTCCGTTCTTTGTACCACGCTTCGCGTAGTCACCCGGCCCGCCGTTCGGGCCCTCGGCCAGAAAGTCGACATTGGGTGGGACGCTGAGGGCACTGAGACCCCAATTGTTCGTTTCAACGCCGCCCGTCATGGCACGTGCGAAGACGCTCTTGCCCGCTGCCGTGGCATTGTGGTGACCAGTGTGCTGGAGACCGCTTTCACCCCGGCGGGACGCGGCCCGGGGATGAGTAGGGGGCTGCTGAGTAGGGGGCGTGACCGTATGTGGCACGGTTTGATAACCCTTGACCCTGATCTATGATATCAAATCAGCTTGTGCCGTACAATGCCATCCGGGAACAGATCCCACTTACCACACCCAGGGCATTCAACGCAGGTTTGACCGCTTTGATGTTAGCATTGGAGAGGTAAAAGAATGCCGTGAAACCCAATGTGTCGCTTTTGATCTCTTTGTATGACTCCAGCTCAAACAACTGCAGTCGATCAAATTCTGCTCTTATCATAGCAACAGCCCCCCTGTCCTTGGGGTGGGCTGGAAACACGTACAGGTCATCGAACTGGGGGTCACAATTGTTGGGGGCCCGTGGTCGATTTCTGTGTCTCGGATTGGCTTGTTCGTTGGCCACTGTCATATTAGCAGGCACTTCATATCCTTTCACATCAGGCACGTCCTTGTCCTCGTCCAGGGCGTTAGCGTGAACAGTAGAAACCGTTGGCGGAATCTCCCCTTCCGTGACCATTTGCGGCCCCACACCAACAGCGGACGTTCCGCTAGCCGCAGGCCAGCTGTCAGCCCTCACAGCCAACTGTGTCGGCGCGTTGCAAACATCTGTGGACTTGGTCGCCTCGACGTCTTCGCATCCTAGGATGGGGAAACTCCTTGTTGAGGTCCTAGTGGCGGTTGTGATTACCGTGCCCCTGGACGTGCTGGTCTCAAAGTACTCGGTCTCGATCCTCAGCTCAGCTTGCGAAGTTGGCGTGCACCCTTGCGGTTGAGGCGGTGGCGTTGGCACACCATCACTCCCGATGCTGCCAAGATGTCAGATCAACATAGATTTGGAAATGGCTGCTGCAGGACTGGACGTACGGGATCTTGGGAAACTTGGGTGTGCCCAAAAGGGACCACCCGGGCGGCAGCTTGATGAGACCCGGTGGAGGTGGTCCGGGTCCGATGACTACTGGCCCGGGGAAGTCGAAATCCCAGAAGTCTTGAGCCATGTTAGCCGGGCAGTAACCCGAGAGCCAAGAATGGAGCATACCTATACGAATGTCGCCCCAGCTGAGGCAGACGAAGAAGAACCACGATCTGCATGACTGCCTCTTCTTGCTGCCTTCAGGGGGTTTCTTGTCATCCAGGACGGCCTCGATAGTACCAGAGGGCCAAGTAGGCGCAGGCCCGGGGGGTCCGACGTCGGTTGGCAACTCCCAGTCGGGCGGTTCACGGGTATGGATGAAGAAGCGCTCGCCATTGTCAGATTCATATTGGTTGAACCATTCGCGCGCCAACTCTTCCATTTCAGCCATGTCCGTCCCGTTTGTCGTTGTCCAGTGCTCCGGAACCCCTGACCGCATGAAAGGCCAGGGAGGGACCGTAACAGTGCGTGTCGTTGTCTGGGAATCCGCTCCTGTGACGATGACGGTCTGAGGTGGCAGGTCGACGCTCGGAGTAACAAAAATGGGCAAATTCTAAAGCAACCATGTCAGTTTCTGACCGCCCATAGCTAGCTGTGGTGATCAACTTACCACGTCGCTGCTGCTAACCCGGTAATTCTCATAAGGCATCTCGGTAACTGTGACGGCCTGAATGTTGACGGTTATTGTCCTCGTTACGACGACGACGCCACCACCTCCAACCTCCAGCGACGACGTGTAGGGTGGAGGGGAGATGGTGGTGGGTGTCAACAAGGAGCTTGGAGGAAACACCATGATGCACGGTGGCGTGCATTGCGCGACGCCGGTGGAGTAGACCTCGGGGCCGATGTATACGACTTCTCCTCCATCACCTGACACGGGGTCTCCCTGGAGATCGACCGCCCAGTCAATGGTGCCGGCGAAGTTCATGCCGCGCCACAGATCTCGTCGATTCCTCTTGGTGCGTCCATTCATGTGGGCTATCCATTCGTCACTTGAGCAATAGTCAGTGACCGCGATCAAAAACTTTGGCTGAAATGAAGATGACAACATACCCATGGTAGAGAACAAGGTCCGAGTCGGATGCATCGTCGTGCCAAGTCCTCCCGCCTCTGGCAATGATATCATTGATCTCGCCGTCCGAGATGTAGCCTGCCGTGTCGCTGATGCAACGGGTCAGCGGTGAAACAATTACAGGAGACAGGGATAGCGGAGGAGGAACGTACGTGCACTTCCCCTCGGCTGCTTTCGAGTTCAAGCGGTCCCCGGTGAACCGGCACATGAAGCCCTCGCACCCGGCTTCGGCCAACTTGAACGATCGGCCGTAGCTGGACTCGCCGACAAAGATCTTGTTGGAGGGCACGCCTGCTTTTGTGATCATGGAAAGCGCCAGCAGGGTCTCGGTCTTGTTGACGTGGCTGCGGACACAGTTACCGCCCGGGCATCCGTCGACCGACCACTCGCTGCCGGCGTCCCACTGACCGTGCAAGTCGTACGTCATGTAGACAATGTAGTCGAGCACTTCGGCCATCTTTGCAATCGGGAATGCCCTGTCAAAGGTGTTCGTCAGTTACGTTCTCTTGAAGCTGATATTCAGGCAACGGAAGGTCACAGGTCAGGGGCACTTCAGTTGCGCTAAAGGTAAGGTATCCCACAACGCTCTGAATAAACACGACAGGGGGTGGATAACGCAAGGGAATACCTACCTTAGATACCAGAAAGAGGCCGGCGCGGCAATCGAGAGTGACTTGCCTGGCGCCCTGGCCACCAATTGCTCCTTCACGGTCACCAAGAATCTGAGATAGTGCAGGCCGTCGTCAGGTAAGCCCGCCGGAATGCCTTCGTTTTCCGGAACGCCAGGGTACTCCCAGTCAAAATCCACACCGTCAAGGCCATGCTCAAGGAGAAAGCCGACAACGTTTGCGGCAAAGACAGCCCGATTGGAGCCCCTAGTAGCCTGTCGGATCTTGTCGTACGTGGCGGGCTCGGTCGAGTATCCCCAGCCGCCAAAGGAAATGATCTTCTTCTCCTTCAACTTCTTGAAATCGTCCCATTGGTTGCCCGAATCGACAACCTTGACATCCCAGCTATCCGTGATTTCCACAAACGCCCAGTGTATGTGAGTATATGTGCCGTCGGTATTGGCGTCCTTGACATCGAGGTGCATACAGGCGCGGTTGTAGTTGTAACTCTGGTAGTAGCCGATGCGTCCGTAGTTCGCCGGGCCGGGTCCCGACTTGATCTCGTTGCCGCAGTTCGAGATGCAGCCGTTCTGGAGCGTAGACGTTCCCTGCACAGATCCATCAGCTTTGGCCCGACCCAAGCGTAATCACCAAGGCGGTTCAACGTACTGGTGATGGGCCATCCGAGGAGACGCAGAACTAAATCTGTCAGCTTTTTGCCGGAGTCAAGCATCGAATCAAAATCTTCAAACTCACATCATGGTTCAGTCCACAGTTGCCTGTCGGATATGGTCAGCATGAACACCTTGCTGGCTGAAAAGGTGCCTTCGGGAATACGTACCCCACACATTACAGCACCTGTTGAGGGTCAGTTTCGTGGCAACCGCTCTAGAGCTAAGGCTTACTTACACATTCAGGGGGCAGGGGTTGTAGTCTTTGAGCGGTTTGTCTCCGGAGAACACCGTTCCTGGCACTGTAGGTCCGCACGTGGCTTCCACATTAGGATACGGTACCGGGGGCCTTGTGTTGATGGTCAGTCTGGCTCCTCCTGTCTCAGTGGGTGGCATGAACTCACAGCCCATCCGAGAGGCAAATGTTAAGCTGCGCACAGTGTCAGCTGAGATTCAGAGGAGCAAGGGAAGGCCGACTGACATCAGGCAGCAGTGACTCGCACTTTACCCATCCCCAGGTTTTCCCGACATTGAAGTCGTGGATCTCCTTTGGTGTTATCCCTAGCGGTGTGCCGATCTTGCTGCAGTCGTCGCCTTTCCTGACCGTAACTGTTGCCCGAGTTAGTTCTCCTTCCCAGCAACCCGAAGACGCTTGTCTTACCCCATGCGCAGGTACCGTCGCTGTTCATCTCAGGCTTTGCGCGTTTGGCGTGGATCCTGCTGCGCCTCGTGACATTTCTGTTGTCAGACTCCCACGTCTTGACCTTGAGCTGCGTGACGCCGTCGGAGGCAGATGCCGGAAGGGTTGCGCAGGTTCCATCCAACCAAGATCTGACAACCTTCTGCAGAAGACTGAGCTGGCCGGCTGAGCTCATGACTGCGCCCAGGGTAGACTCAGTACCCCGCGATCCGCCGCACAACTGGGCCATGACGGTTCCAGCAGGTGCACTCCCTGCTAGCTTTTCGGCCATGGTCGAGATCAGCGAGGGGATTGTGCCCTTGTCAAACGCCGTGCCTGCGTACACAGCAGCAATGGTGTCGTCGCGGAAGCCGAACATGATGGTCGGGAGGGTCTCATTGTAATCGCGGAGGAAGCCATCGCGGAGGAGTTCGAGCGTGGGAACAAGAGTGCGTTCGGCGGTCCCCTTTTGTTGGAGAATGCCCGATTGGGTCAACGCCAGGTCCGCAGTCGATTCGGCGAAGCCAAGGCGCGGCTGCTGCCGTGCATGCGTATTCGTGATGTTGCTGGGAGGCTTCTTGTCGAAGCGGTCAAGGGTGCAGAGGCGAAACTTGGTCGTGGTCGAGGCATCGTCGAGTGGGTTGTAGATGGCGAAGTCGAAGAGCATCGGCTGGTCGCAGACACTGAAGCGCTCGAAGTCGGAGTAAATGGTCCACTCCGAAGGGCTAGTGCGGGCGCTGCACTCAGCTGGACAACGCTGGGAAGGCGCGGGACCACCTGGTTGGGTGCCCCGCATCAACTCATCGTCACTGAGGCTGTTCAGCTCGGCCAAGACCGCTGCTGTGTCTCGCTGCGCCCATGTCCCAACAACAAGTACCGCAAAGAGCAACACGCGCATCGATGGGAACCTGGAGCCCAGCATCTTGACGCGTGGTGCTCAAGTATTCACCGGCACTGAGGTTTGACCAAAGTCCTGCAGAAAGGGAAGCGTCTCGCAGCATCTTTATAAGGCAAGGCATCAGCCCTACGGTACCTTTGACATGGTTGCATTGGAGCCCGAGATGCAGTATCCATGTTTGTAACCCGAGATTAAACATGCGCCTTTGCAAGAGCGAACACCAAGTACCAGGCAAGGCAGATTGTCTGCTAAGGTATTGATCAACTGTGACCGGTCAGTGTCTGAGTCAGGAATGCATGTTCGCAGGAGATGTGGAATTGAGCAGCCGGTCCGGTCCACATCAATTGATACCTACCTGTGATCAGCAGTAATTAAAAGGAAGCTGACGTTTTCCACATCCACGCGGGTGGTATTGGATTCTAGGAGGAGCGCAGCAACGTCCCTTCGTTAGCGTAGGGCAACCTGGATTACCACTGCCAAGTGCGGAAGGGATGCTTGGCAACCGAGGAAATGGATTAGAACAGTGGAAAAGGACCAATCACATTGATGGTCCTCCTCCTTCACCGGTTCAGCGACACAACGTAGTGTTCTCAGATCCAACAAGAGTGATATCCACTTGCACTGCATTTCTTGCCCCTGTCTTCCAATTTCTTCTTCTGGTGAGTCCCGGCACGTGTGCTAGATCGACCACCGTTTGGCACCCATCGGTGGCACTGCATGTGATCATTGGAACTGAGACTGCAAACCGTCAATACGGCATGTGTTGCCTGGGCGCTGTCAACGTTCCCAAAAAATACCCATCAGTCGGGTAGAACAACCCGCTCTTGGCCACCAGTTGCTCAATGCAACAGGATCCTCTCCGAGGTCGCATAACAAGTTCGGAGAGGGCCCGCCAACCACACCAAAACTCCAACACTAGTTTTAAGTTCTCCTTGCTCCAACAGGATATCGCGTACTCGAGACTCGCCGAAGGGTCACCTACCAGCTTGGGTATGAGAAGCTCAATTAAAGCTTTGAGCGCGTAGGTAGGATTCCGCGTGTGGCGCCACATAGCGTTATGCCTTGAGAGTCTTCCTGAGCATTTCGAGGGGCCAGATGTCGAGGATGCAGCACCCGTACCACGATGCAAACGACGGTAAATGGCCGCTCTCAAAGTCTCCTGCCTCCGTTCAATTCACCCTGGTAGACGGCGAAAACTGGCTGCAGCGTGGTGGGGTACTGTTCTCCTTGGAATAAGCCCATCCTGACCAGACCTCGTCAAGCCATTGATAAATGGTAAACAATGCCCGCCATAGGTAGGTAGATCATCTTACCACCCAACTAGCCCAAAACTCTCCGTCGCAGTCTCTACGACTGCGCCACAAAGGGTCAGCTCCAAGTGACATCGGAAATCCTTGGCAGCAGGTGTAGGGAGGTCGCGGCGCGTGGGCCTAACTGAGGGGTCGTCTCTGACGGAGCCGTAGATGCATGTCCTCGGTAGCCATGACTACTGCCTGGCGGTTGTGCTCCAGTCTGGCACCCAGGAAGGGACCTCCTCCAGTCCTGTAGACCCGACATCGATTGTCGGGATGATGAAGGGCGGCCTCCACTCCAGGAGTGCCGGCGTAAGCCTGTCGTCACGGCGCGGAAGCCGCTTGCTGCCCCCCGAAGTCAACGGTAACCTAGGTAATGTCGATGGCATGCCGAAAAGCTCTGACGCGCATTGCGAATACTGCATGGCCCGGTGCATGTCATCGTTCCCGATTGCTAACCATATGTAGGTGATCTCGGCAAAGGTGTAAACGGTTGCCATCGGGGGAGCTGAATCCCCTTCTCCCCGTCGTGTTTTTGATTGGCGCAAATAGCATCCACCCAAATGACAAGGTGCTGGTTCCCTGCCAAGCCTCGAGGCGAAAAGGGAGAGTCGCAGCAGTTGGGAGTGATTTCGGCGTGCAGCGCTCATTGCAAGACAAAGTCGGGCTTGCTGAATCTAAGCCTTGGCCACAGACGTATGCCAGGGAGCTGAAGGGGGGTTGTCAGTCAGGTCGGCGACTCGTAGCCCATCGGAAAACGGGTCTGAGGGGTTGCCTTCAGAAGGGAGCTCCAACACTATGATACCCTCTGGTCTCGTGAGAGGGAGGCTGGTGTAGAGCTGAACAGAGCAGAGTTGTGGCCCGAGGGCCTCTTTTGAGCACTAAGCACCAGAGGCCTGGGGAAGCCGCACCATTGTACCTAGGTATCAACGGTTATATGGTGGTGACCTAAGTTGTCCGATGTTTTGATGGAAGGAGTGCTCTGTTGGCAGCTTCGGCTTGGATTTGGGAGGGAAGACAGACCTAGGAAGACAGGGCGAGAACGTAGCTTGAGATTTGGGTCGAACGTTGGACTCGACAAAATTCTCGCCGCGTGGAGGCCTCCGCCGTGTTATAAGGCAACCAGTAGTCTCTCTTTACACTGGCCGAAACGTGAAGTCTACCTCCGCCCTTGGCAGCTCTCAATTTGTACTTGTCTTTGTGGACTAAGAAAGAGATCTGGGAAAGTCGGCCAGCTTCGTGAAGCAGGGGGCGGAGCAGACCCATTCTGACTGGCGACCTAAGTTGGCAGGGAGTACTAATACACTGTGATAGTGCCTTGATGTGCGGTGGACAATGCGTTTGTTATTGATCGTGAAGCATCCGAATCTTGGAGGCACCGAAGAGGGGGGAGGCAGTGGCTGCAGGTATATGCATGTTAAACCGGGACGCATGTGAGTAAGATCTATTTTTCTTGGAGGTACGTGTTTTTCAATACAAACTCTGGGAAACTAGTTACAAAAATGCTGATCGCTGTCACCCAGTCGTTCAGCTTGAGCTCGTGGGAATACAACTCACATCGGGGCGCGCGTGCGGAGCAGCTTTGAGACTCATATCTACTAGGAATAGATCGCGGTCAGAATTCACTGTATTCGCGGTTCACGGAATCCACCCCAGCTCAATGTAATCGTTTGAATGGTGTTTCGTTTGTGATTGAGTTAAAGATTTGTAGATGAACCAGACAATGACGTCGTCAGGCCGCGCCCGCCAAAAGATTTTCTTGGCAAGAAAGGTCTGGACCACGAACCTGCCGGCCGATAAGGGGCTCGCCAAGACCCCACGTCAGACAATCGAACCACCGGCCAATCGCAACGCATACCCTGATCACCCCGCCAAGTCACAGCGCCAAGACTTAGCGCCCCAGCCATCTTGGCCAAGTTTTTCCCCTGCGCCATCCACCTGGCGGTGTGTGTTGCTCTTCTTTCCCTGTCGATCTCCCGACATCAAACTCTATTTCAACAACTTTCCTCCACAGTTCACCGCCGTCTCCTATCCGCCGCTCCTCCGCCCGGCAATTCGCTGCCTCTTCCCACTCCTATAAACGGATCCAAGAACCCCGCCGCCCAAAATGCCCACCGTCGAGGCCCCCCAACAGCAAGCGCCGATGGAGGCCGCCAACCCCGCTCAGTCGGCCGCTACCCGCTCCGTCGTGACACAGCAACCCGTGAGTGAAAGACCTACGATGCTGTCGATTCACGACACTAATACCCAGCAAGAAATCTGAGCCCCTCCCCAAAGTTGAGAACAACGACATGTCTCTCCGCGGAGGCGGCTTCAGCATTGGTTGCCACGAGCGGTGCTGCGGTATCAACCTCTCGTGGTACAAGGGATGCTGCTGATGATGATGAGCACAAGACGCGCGTGGTGCGATGATGCATATACGAGATTTTGAGTCGAGCGTATTTGGAGTTTTGGACGATCGGATCTGACCTATCGAGTGCGCCGGCGAGTCGACGTCCTAGTGCTGCAACAATCACGAGATCTCGAGCTTGGCTGAGTTGAAGGAACATAGGTAATGAGGAAGCAATAATTGAGCATGTCTGATATCGAAAGCGTCCCTTGGTGCCCGTCTTTTTAGACTCTTGCGTGATACTGCTAGTGGATATGACTGACGTTCACAGACCTTGTCCCTTGACTTCTAGAAGCTAAACAAATCACCTGGATAGCCGTCCGTTGTGCGTTCGGCTGGCTTTGTGCGAACTTTCGCGTCTGTTTGCCACCGAAGGTAACACAGTGTCACCGGGTGCACCACCAAGCGGCAGAGTTCCAGAAGCCCCATCACGGATGCATGAGATTTGAGGGACTTTGGCGAAAGCGAAACCACCTGCACAGCGAGCCCACGAGGCACGACAGTTTGACTCAGCGCAACCTCCTCCCAGGCGCTCAGCACAGCTTGAGGCATGCTGTAGTCCCAACTCCTCGCGAGGGTAATAGTCGGGCGATTCGTTCCTTTGTGGGCAGTTTGGTACCGAAAGATGCAGGCGAACCCGTCGCCTCCATTCCAGATCTCCAGGGTTTCGAGTTTGGGCATCATCAGGGTCGAACGCGCCGCAGCAACGAGGAGCTTGCTAATTTCCTCGCTCGAGCGTTTGGGGTGCATGGCCTGGGAGGTGAGGGCCAACGACTTGAGGCATGGCCACTCCGCCCGGATCGTGCTTCGATGTCGGAGCCCAGGGTAAAAGTCGCGGAAGAAGCGTCCTGCGTCGTTCGAGAAGGCAATGGATAGGTGCTGCAATAGATACGTCTCACCAACGCCCACGCGTTCTGTCGGCTCGCCGCCAAGTTCCGTCGGATCCATCGGGTCCTCGTCGGGCACCCTCCAGACGCTTACTTCTCCACGACCATTCAACGGCAGAGGGTCGTCCAACAAGGAAAAACTCCGAGTTCCAGCCGCACTTGCTTCTCGAAGACGCTCCAGAAGCCATTTGTGGCCAACTTGTTGGGGGGCTTCATGAATATAGCGACGCTTCCTCCAACCGCGCTCGATGGTAACCCTTTGATGTCCAGGGAGGCACCTGATAATCTGTTCCAGGACAGAAAGATGCAGACGACTGAAGACGTGCCGCCGTATCAGCAGCTCTTTGACGGCCTCCACAGGTTGCAGATACAGATTTCGGACTGGCTGGGAGTCCTCGAGGTGTGAGCTGTAATCCGAGGGGATGAACCTGAAGACGGCCATGTCACTCCTTCTCAGGGGGCAATCATACAACAGCCCCGCGTCGCGTCTTGCAGCGCAGTACTCGCTGTAGCTGCAGTCTTCGTCATTGGGGCGCGGATACAGGCCCTGGCCTTCGTCCCCCGACTGTAAGCGGGAGAGGTCGATTTCCATTGGGTGCAGGCTCAACTCGAGAGTGAGGCTATCATTCCACTCTTTCGCTGGCCCAGAGGCGTTGACGGTGTTCATCAGCATCCGGAGGCAGCGTGTGGTCTCGCCGTCTTCCCAAAACTGCTTATCCCGTTCGAATCCTGTCGGGGTTGGCCTGGTAGTCTTTATGCGCAGCCAGAGATGTTCGAGGTGCTTTCTGCGGTCGTTGAGCGGGATATATTGGCCCAACGCTTGGATATCGCCCTCGTCAGTGAGGACAAGTCGGCGGAAGTTTTGCTTCTCGAAGAAATGCTGCCATTGCTTGGACACAGCTGGGTAGCACCAGGGCTTTCGCTGGGAGGGCGTCGATACATGACGTAGGACGGCGAGCTCGTGGAGGATGTTTTTCTGGATTTCCAGGGGAAGCGTTTCCCAGTCGGTCATGATGGCGATTGGCCTTGGGGAGTGCTGGGGACATGTGTTGGAGGAGTCGGGAGGCCGCGAGAAGGGCTCACTTTGGGCGCTGATGTTATGATGATGATGGGAAGACGCCTCGTTCCGCACAAGGTTTGTGTTTACCCCAATCCGAGAATGGAGCGTCAGTTGCTGACGCCTCGTGGAGCTTTTGCGGTCATGGGGAGCAGGTCGGCGCAAGCGTCGACGCCACAGCATCACTGCCCCCCGGGATTGATGACGGCAACACAAATATTAGCATAATGCGTCGACAACGAGCTTTAGCCTACATCGACTCCTTCACATGCTCTGCGGCTTCGCCCTTTTCCTCTGGGTTACAAATCATTTCCTGCAGCACGAGCTGCATGTCCGGACTCGCCGAGTCGTCCCCCTCCCCAAACAGAACATCAAAGCCATCGTGGCCGTCCGTTGCGCCGACAGATGCGGGGAGCATGGGTCTTCGTCGCGCTCGCCCATGCAATTCACAAGTTCCTGAGCCGGCACATTGACCCAGCCCGAAGTTGGTCGCAACAGGTGTCGGCGTGTCTACAGTATTGGTAACGCACATTTTGTCAGGTTCGAGAGAATTCACATCCCTTGAGGGCTGTCCAGTACCGTGGCACACGGCGCGCTCATATCGTGGCCGGCTTGTCCCTCTGAAGTCATCATGGGGTCCACATCTCAACTCGGACCTCATCTCCGCGCCGGGATTTTTGACTTTCGGTGGACGCCTCGCACAATAAAAACGTCAAGCCCTGATCAGATTCGAACGATAATTGCGTGTGCGGCGTCAAAACCCCTCAGCGTGGCGGCTCACATGCCCTGAAGCCACCGACGCCCCTTTTTGCAGAGATCGAGATTCCGAGCGCACCTCATCAATCTCTCATACTCATCAGCATCACGCTTCTCGCTTCCGCGCAATGGCTTACTACGACATTGGAGAAACTGTGGTCTATCTAGGCAAGCCGAGACATCTCAGACTTATGAACAGCAGCATCTAACAGGCCCTCTGACGACCCTCACACAGGGCTCAATGGAGCCGAGTCGGTTGGCGTGGTGAGAGGCGTCGACGAGCCTCTGGCAGCGAACCCGCTTTATGAGGTGAGCGGCGCCGGCTCAATTGGATGAATCCGATCAACGCTGAAGCGGACTGCAGATCCAGACCTTGTCGATTGGAGACTTTGTCCGGGTTTATGAGACGCGGATTTTGGGCGTGAAGGACGACCAGTTTTGTTGAGATGTCTCTTGGCAGGCTTGGCGAGTTGGTGACCAATGCCAAGGGACGATGAGTTCAGTTGCTGGACATCAACATCACAATTCACATTTGACACAAAGAAACACTGTTTCAGAGTAAACAAAAAGAAAAATCAGGGCCATCTAGGCCTTTCGCTTGAAAGATAATACTTTCTTCTCTCATATTGCTATGCTGAAAGAGCGTCGTCGAGGGATTTGGGCTGGTTCAGGGTCTCATGGGTCCGGGGTCTGAAGTTGAGGACAAACATCATCTCTTTTTCGGTGTGACAAGTCGTGGAACCAAAGACCGCGCGAATAGAGCTTGTGCCCGCGATGTGAGACCATGAATAGCTCTGCTATCTCCAGCCACTGAGAGCAGGACGGCATCGTCGATCGTCACGGCAATGTGGCCACTGTCAGAGTGGAGACTCGGACATCCGCATCTCCACATGACGCCGCCATTGCATCACGACGGGTCATTGATTTTGACAGCAAAAAATAGGAGACCGTTGTCCCTGTTCTTATTCAAGATACAAAAATGGCAAGGATGCCTCTCTGCTGTCCTCCGTAGCCTGCAGAGTGGCCAGCAAAAGTAGAGTTCTCCCCAGAAGAGAGAGATGATATCTTCCCCGCCGGGAATCGAACCCGGAGCTTCGCGGTGAAAGCGCGATATGTTGACCGGTACACCACGGAGAATGAACATGATCATCATCTGCTGTTGTTGAAAGCAGCTCCGGTAACCCTGCCTAACACGGACGTGTTGAAACAGCCAGACTTGCCAGCCAAGAAACAAATCTCGAGTTGCAACGCAGACACACAGCAACACCCTGAAAACAATGGCGCAAATGTAAAGGAGGGAAAAGTCACCTGATTTACTCGCCCACAATCCCAAAGACCAAAAAATCCCCCAGATTTTCCTCCTCTGCATTAAGCGCCCCAATGTGGCCGCCGCGGGAGGCGATCCCCCTGATAGGCGCTGGGGCCAACCGCTTTGGCGGGCACTGGGACTGGTGAGGTGCGGAGGCCTCAGTAGATCAGGCCATTTTCCATTTTTGGGCGAGTGTCCACACAGGATGAGGATGTGGCGAACGGAGGCGGTCGCATCCGAAATGGAACTTTGGATGACAGTGGACGAGGAGTTAAAACATCAAGAGAAACAACGACCAGATTAAGGCGCAGCTTGCCCCTGTGCCAGAAATGCCCCGCGACGGGGGGATTAAGCGCTGCCGCACGGGGTCGCTTCGGGAGCTTGCTGTGGGAAGGAGGGGTGCTAGGGCGTGGCCCGAAACGGAGGGCCGGCGCGGCACTCGAATGAGGGGTCGCGACGCCGGGGCTGCAGGGGGCGCCACGGCGTTTCGGGGGTTTCCCTCGTCGATCTTGAAACTCCTTGTCCAAACACTCCAAAACATCAGACCAGGAGCCCGGACAGGAGACGGCCGCACCAAGAACGGATCATCGGCGCTGGTCTGGTCGCAATGACCGTGGCCGCTGCCATCAATAGAACGGCGACGAAATGATAAATAGACGTCGCATCTCGCTGCGTTCTGGTTTTGCGATCATCAAACAATCAGTCTCCGATCTTCACAGCGATTTCATCCAATTGAACTCCACCATCTCAACTTTAAATTTTTAATTCCCAAGCCATCAACACCAACCCCACCACAACCACCAAAATGCAGCTCTCGCTTCTTCTGTCTCTCCTTCCCCTCGCTGCCGCCACCCCTGGCTATAGCTACGGCGGCTCCGACTCTTCCTCCTCCGGCAGCGGGTCCGGCACCGCCGCCGCCGCGCAATCCGGCACCGCCTCGGCAGCCACCAACGTCCAGACCATCACTGTCGGCCGCAACCCCCTCAAGATGGAACCCGCCGACGTGGTCGTCCCCGCCGGCAACATCATCGAGTTCCACTTCTACTCCGGCGCCCACTCGGTCGCGCAATCCGCCTTTGACAGCCCGTGCCAGCCCCTCAACGCCACCGGCGGCGGCTTCTTCTCCGGCAGCCAAGCCGTCCAGAGCGGCACCGGCGCCAACGTCTTCCGCGTCGTCAGCACCGGCCAGCCCATGTGGTACTACTGCGCCACCGCCAGGCATTGCCAGGGCGGTATGGTCGGCGTCATTAACAAGCCGTAAGTTTTTACTCCCTCTCCAACTCAACCATCAACAACAGTCCCTAACACCCGCAACAGTGCCAACAACGCAGCCCGCACCCTCGAGGCATACACCGCCGCCGCCCGCGCTGCCCCCGCCAACGTCGCCCCGGCCAACGTCCAGGGCGGCACCATCGCCGCCATGGGCAGCGCCGTCACCACCGGCACTGGCTCCGCCAATGGCCCCCAGTCCACCAACGGTGCTTCCAGCGCCGTCAGCGACATGCGCCTCGTCGGCGCCGTCGTCGGTCTCGCCGCCGTTGCTTTTGCCCTTTAACAACATACCCACCTTTGTCCAAGGTTGCCTCTTCAGTGTCTATATTCGGGGAGGGGGGTTGTAATTATATTACTGCGAGCGAAAGCGTTGGGATTGGATATCACGCATCATTCATGGGACGGCGTTTGGGAATGATTTTGTTTTGGGAGACCCAAAAAAAGAGATGATTGGCCCAGGATGGCTTCTCTGGGACCTTGGAGTTTTGGGAGCAGCAGCGGCAGCAACATGATGATTTGCTTCCTTGCTTGCTATGATATATATACCTGTGCCGGTTTGGTACTGTTTTCTGTCGCTTAATGAGATGCTGATGTGTCTTGATCTGTTGTTGGTTTTTGTGACTCCATGGTGATAACGAAGTGACGGAGATAAGGTTGGGTTGTAACGTTTTCACACATGAGAGCAAGTTCCTGACGGCTGGTGGAAATGATCGGCTGATCGACGGGATCTTCGTTGAGGTGTTGGTAACTGCGATGCCAAGGTCCTGCCGGCGGTGTTGCCGCATGGAAGTGAGATGTTTCGGGTTGGATTCCCGATGCGGTTCTCCAAGTTCCGTTTTGCTGCCCTGGCTGATGAAATGTCATCAAGTTCTTGGCGTTGGTATCACACTCACGCGCCCATGTAGTGAGTGTTTCTGGGGCACCCAGTCCGCATATGACTTGATAGGTATTATTGGATTAGTTAACTCTCATGAGTTGCCTACGAAAACCTCTCATCGCTCAAATCGTGAACACATACGGATTAAACTTGCCCTCCGAGCCAATATTCAATCCTCACACAACATAGTCAATGCCTCCTCGGGTAGGTCCGGCTGCCCGTCCAATCCTCGACTTTCAGAAGTCGTCATTCCCGGACCGTGACTCTTGGCAGCCTAAACATGACGACATGTCCAACCCAGCCCCTAAGTATGACTTGATCCTCATGCTTACTAGGACAGTCTTTTTCTCTGGCGCTTCAGTGCCAAGCTGTATCCTTCAGCCAAAACCCTTGGTCCTTTCTTGCTAAATCTGTTGAGCGCCTCCGTCAACTCAGCTAGGAATTCCCCGTTATCATCACATTCCCCGCACGTCGTCCCTCCCGAACAAGGTATGTATGACGAAGCTTTGCTTGCCGCTTTGCAAGCCCGGCTGAGCGTTTCGAAGAATGACTGGCCACTCTCCAAGATGTCTTCCGGGCCATCTGGCAGGTCCTCCTCACGAATGAGGCAAATATTCTTGAGGAATACGCCGAGGGCAACAGCATCGCAGTCGCAGGTGCCCGCGTCAGAGACTTCTGACTTGTGAAACCTATAGATCTCCCACAGATCCCCAATTAACTCATCTCTTCTAGGTGGAATCATCTCTGTTGACTCTTATCGTCAGATTAACTCTCTTCGCTGATGAGAAGAAGGAATTCGCACTGACCGGACAAAGTCAGTGGCGAAATATTAGTCTCGGTCAGAAGACGTGAGTCTTTATCTCTCAACTGACCATGTTCGTCCTTCGAACAGCTGATGGCAATCTCGTGCAGTTCTTCGACGAAAACCTCCTTGTTTCCGAGCTCACATGCAATGGAGAGCATCAGGTGTCTGGGGTATGTTCCTCCCATCGCTCGACTAAACCAGCCCTTGTTGACCCAGTCGTTTGCCCAACGTGCAACTAACCGCGTGATGTGGTACTTATGCGTGAGCTGAAGAACCTGAAAAACTCGCTCAGCGTTCATGCCCCCTTCGATCCTGTCATAGTTGCCCCGGATGACAAGGAGCATACGGCGGAAAACCTCGGGGTCATCTTCTGGCAGCCGCACGATGGGTCGCTCGTTGTCGACGCGCTTTGGCCGGTGGCGGATAATTTTGTTCCACTCTGCCGAGAGCTTTGGCATTGTCTTTGAGCAGATGGCGAGGTCGCGCGTATTTCTCCCGCGTCCGACGCGGAGTGAGAGATCGCAATCTTCGAGTTTGTCGATTGCTAGGACATAAGGATGATTCTGGGTCGAGGTGACGCAGGCGAAAAAATCTTCTATGAGTCCCGACATCTTGATGTGGATGGCGAAGGAACAACCCGGCGAAGGGAGTGAATGTATTGGGTGAGGAGAAGTTTGGTAGGGCGCGCCGAGAAGAACCGGTGTGGGTTTTCTGGCAGCTGCTGAGATGCGCTCCTTCCTTCCGAGTTGCAAATCTGCCCCAGACAACTAGCAGAAGTACCAACGTACCTAACTCCAACTGTGGGGACAGATTTTCAGAGATTCAGGTTGCGGACGTCGAGATGAAATTTTCGTCCCGGGCCATTCCTTCCAGTATTTTCCCCCTCGTCGCATCTCTCGACCAGAGATGGTAGCAAACTTGCGGCTTGCCTAGCTCTGATTGCTGGCGGCGAGTAACAAGTATCACAAACAGCTAAAACTTTCCTCGGCCTTTGCCTTTGACGCCGCGATCTCAGTGCAGAGCAGAACGAAAAGGTTGCGTTTCTCCTTCCAATCAACCAACCCTCCAGTCACGCTACTCTTGCCTCCCGGACCAGACCTCAACCAACTCAACTTCAAATTCCACCATCAAATCTCCCCGCCTTTCATCCGCTTCAAACGTCCAACCCTGCTTCTCTCGCTCCTTCCGCGCTTTCACCTTCTCGAACCAGCCATCCTCCCTATCCCACCCCCTCGTCTCATCCGGATCTTCCTCCTCGCCACTCACAACCACCTGCTGCGCGGTCACCCTGCCCAGACTCCTCTTCTTCCCCTCTTCACCACCTGTTGCATGGTCTTTTGCGCTCAAGGCTGATGGAGTCGCCAGAGTGACAGTCACGGAAGCACCAGCCCCGACATCTCCAAACACAATCGTCTTGTCGTCGGCAACACTCCACCCGGCCTTGCCCACAGTACCCCGGAAGACTTCGTGCACTGGTGCGAGCTGGAAAAGAGCACAGTTTTCGACACCGATGTAGTTTGGGGGGGAGACATCTTGAATTGCTTTCCCGTCTATTGAAAGGGAGTTTTGTCCATGTCAGCCGCTTTATGCACAGGCTAGCCCCCAAGTACTGTCAGCAAGGGGGACGTACCTTTGTCAGGAGAAGGTGTAAAAAAACCAAAGACCACTGGTTCAGAGGTAGCGGCGCTAAACCCCTGAAGGAGAAGAATCGATGGAGGTTCGAAACCGCTCGGTGGGATCAGAGCTTTAAGCAGGGCAGAAACATTCTCAGGTGCATCCTCGGGCTTGAATCTCGCATGGCAAGTCAAGCTGGTGTAGTCGACATTCCAAGATAGAAATGTGGCAAGCTGAGCGGCCAAGGGGAGGGTGAGGATTCCATCTGAGCTGGGCCTGGACGGAACCTCTCGCGACGGCCGGGGAATGTCGACCAAGTTGTTCTGGCCTAGAAAGGTGACAGAGAGAAACCGGTATAGAGAGTCAAAGAGGTAGGGGGCTAGTTTGTGCAGGCCGTGGTCGAAGGGCGGGTGAGTGATGAGATGAGGGGTATCCGTTGCGGTGAAGGCAGCACAGATGGAGACAGCCGCGGAGGTGAAGTGACTGAGCTCGGTCGGGTCCTCTCCGGCGGCGGGAGGGGGAAATTGCATGGCAAGGAGGAGGCGTACCAATGCAACGAAGCAGTTGCTCGGGATGGCCAGCGTCCGGAGGGTAGGGAGATCGTGTTCAGTCGACATTTCGTTTGCCAAGGGCCGGAAAGCGTCTTTGGTTGCAGGGGCAATGCAGGGGTTCAGCATTTGGTCCTGGCTGGAATAGAGGATCTCGAGAAGGTCGTGGAAGATCTCGTCGCCGCCATCATCGTAGTTCATGGCGCAGAGGTCAGCCACGTGTTCGATGCGATCGTGGCAGTCAAAGGCGTTTCGTGCCGCCAGCTTTCGAGCGATGGAGGCTTCATAGAAGGGAGAGCCATGTCTCGAAGCAAAACCCTGGAAGATGAGACGGCGATGATCGGCGAGTGTACGCACGCGTGAGAAGTTGTCCTCGACAAAGATGTGCCTGGCGTGATCAGGGAGGATCCACGCGAGCGCCCTGTAGACCTGGGGTAAAGTGATGCCGTCGCGCCGCGGTCGGTTATTGGGGCCGAAGGGTAGGTCGGCAAGACACCTGATGGCCGAAAATATCATCTCATTAGCTTCAACCAGCTTAGGAGACAGCTTGATTGCCGTTTTGGCTTGCAAAACGGTAAGAAGGGCGGTCTCAGTCAGCAAGTCTTGGTTTGCAGCCAAGTCAAACACGCGGTTGAGTTCATATTTTGCTTGCGGCCCAATCTCAAACAGATTTTGAATGGTGTTGTCGAGTTGCTTCATCACAAACTCAGGGCTGAGTTTGCCTTGGGCGACCAAACGGTCCACCATTTGATACTCCCAGTCATCACACGGCAATGGCATTGCGTCGTGTCTCCATGAAATTGAACCCAACCTCGATGCTGTTGACAGGGGATGTGGGTGAACCTTCAAGTAGCGACGGAGAACCCTGCCACAAAGAGCCGGCATCGAGGAATTTATACGATGAAGGATTGCGGCAAAGCACTTGTCGGCATTGCCATAGGAAAGAGGCAGCCGCGCCTGGATTGGCCAAAATCTACCTAGTCAGCCATCCACCCGTGGTGGAGTCCTGCATCCCCGTTCCTGCCGCCCATGGATGGCAAGCGCAATAAATACCTAGCCTTGGGCTCATCCCTCTTACCCCTAACCTGATAACATCCAATCTCTGTTTCTTGCTCCTCCTACTCAACCCCCATAAACTTTGCGCGTTGGTGAAGAGCAGCCGAGTATTCCTCATCAACCTTGTCGCGAATTCTGCTCAAGCTCTTCTCAAACAACACCGCGAGCTTGGTGAACTCATCCCACCCCTCTCTGTCACGTCCACCCTGGCGCACCCATGGCAACCTCCCCAGCAATTCCGCGGACCCTGACAAATCTTCAACTGGGCGTCCATCAAAGGTCCCAGCATAAGCGAGTTCTCAACGCTCTCCAGCGTATCGATGGCAATGTCGGCCAGCTTCCGCAGCGAATACGAAACGTCGGCGGGATGGTCAAAGAGAAAACTCGAAACAAAATCTTCGAGAACCTGAGGGTCGATGAATTCCCGTCGGTCAAGAATGAACGCTTGGGAGAATTGAAGGATATCCGACAGGATCTCCTCTCGCCAGCCGATGATCTTGTCTGTTTGGCGTTTGCCTTGTCAGCTGAAACTCGTGCGCGGCTGGTGAAAGACACAGCATGAAGCATCACTTACCCTCCAAGTCAAATGGATGGATCAGATCAGACAAAGACATTGCTTCCCGCCAATCATTGATCTTGTACTCCCCATCTTCCACAGGGCGGCACTTTTCCACGAGGTGAGAGACCGCCGTCCAGAAGAGCGCCTTATCCCCAAACTCCCAGGCGATAAACACCAACTTGAACGCATCATTGTCCCGCCTGCCGCGATCGTATTGCTCTCGAGCATGCTCAAGCCACGCCGCAGCCCAGGGCCGGAGGACCTCAGTGATGTTGTATCTGTGCGCGAATTCGAGCACCTTGTAGAGCAGGGCGATGTTGAGCCGTTCCGGGATGCGCGACAGCTCGCCCTGAATGATGCCCATGATGATCAGAACCGCGCGGGGATCGTCCTCGGGAAATTCAACGACCCATTCGCCGTCGACGGGTTCCGACTCCTTCCATCCGCCGTACAGCATCTTTTCCCACGCTTTTGAGGCGCGAGCCATGGTGAGGGGTCTGACTAGGATGTCCTGGGTAAAACCGCCGCCGGTGACGCGAAGTCGGAGGCTGGGGCGTTCGGTGACGTTGACGGTCGGGAGGGGAGTGGCCGGCGTGTTTGGTGCGGTGACAACCATCTTTTCATGCGTCGCTCTCACGCGGCCTGTCGTGAGATGGGATCTACATGTAATGAGCGCGAGTTCGGATTGATCCAATGGTGGCTGAGGTAGTAATTGAGGCGAATGGCGTTGATGCAAATCTGCGGACGAATTACTACCAGTGCAAGATGAAGAATTGCAGCGACAGTTGCGGTAGTCTTTGGACAAGGAAGAATTCTGCCAGTATGGGAGACAACTGAAAGTTGGGGCGGCCGAGAAGTGCTGTCCAGCTAACTGGAAACGCCCCCGTGTCTTTTCATTTTATGTTATCTCGATACCTATCTATAGTGAAGTGAATTTCCCAATCCATGTGGAGAAATCACCACCTCCACTCCAGTATTCTTTTGCTGGCCTGAACCCACAACACCACGACGCTCCACAACCTAGAAGGAGAGGGGGGCCTCGACTTATCTTATCACCAGGAAAGGGGGAAGCACGGTCAGAAAGATGGAAACATAACCAAGCAATCACAATCCGTAACTCTAACAGCAACTGACAGCATCAAACAAGAGCATATTGTCATTAATCACAACGCCTAGGACTAGTCAGGGCCTGCCCTTTTTCTCAACTCGGACGCAAGAACTCGAAATCACACAGCATTTCGGAACCTCCATCTTCACAGCGCACCCACCCTAATCCGTCACGGTCAGCTTCAGGCAGCAAGAAGACAGGTAGGGATCGGCTCACCTCTTCGCAAACTCCATCTCATTCACAACCGTATGACCCATCTTCGCATCCTTCACAACGCCCCACCGCGGCAGATTCCCAATCGTGTCTCTGATTCTCATAAGTGCCTTCGCCATCCGCTGTTCCTCTACATCGGCAAAGACGGCGGCCGATGCGTCAAGTGCCTGCCACGGCTGCTCGTCGGGGTCACAGGTCGTCCATTTACCCGCGTCCAGGTCATCCCCATCAGCCACTGGAGGGGGTGGCACATTTCCGTGCAGAAAATAGTCGCGAACCTTCTTCGCCGTGCATCGAGAAACCGCCGAGACAGTGCAGTGGCCGGCGGCGTGTTGTTCAACCAGGCCGGCGCCCTCAAACTTCAGAGCCATCTTCACAGCTGCGTGGAGCGGCGTGACGGGATCGTAGGTGTTGCTGAGGAAGAGAACAGGGAATGCCGTCTTGGTTTTCTTGTTTGGAGGGTAGCCGGGCGAAGGATGCGGGCGTGAGATGTTCCAGCCATTGCATTGGAGCATCAGGCCAACCCAAATGTCAGCAAATTCGGAGTACTCCGCCATGGCTTCGAATTGTTCTTGGATCTCATCGAGTGTCAGGTCAACCTAGAGATATGGTTAGCCATTTCAAGACTCAACTGGGTTTTGAGATGGGTAAACGTGCTGGCGTGGTTTTGTCGCCGCACATGATAGCTCGTTGCGCATCAGAGATAATGCTGAGCATGGGGTTGTTTTGGAGCCCACATGCGTTTTGGAGGCGCATAAACAAATCAGTGAGCCGTTCGTAATTGCCCTCATACAGCGTGTTCAGGAGATCTGCCAAGGCAGGAAACTCCGACGGAGAGTACAGCGTACGGAAGACCAAGGTTCTCATGATGTCGGCATGGATTATCACGGGGTAAAAGTAAATAGGATGGGTGAAAGAAGGGGGGTACGATTCCAGGTCCCGGATAATATGGCGGTAACGATTGTTGATATCGATGGGCCTGTCACCTTGTCGGTACAACCGGCATTTCTGTTCGGCCCCGGCGCAGAATTCGAAGAACTTGTCCAGAATCTTGTCAGCGTCCAGAAGGCTCTCCTTCCACATCGGCGTGGAGTAGTAATCTGCGTCAACCACGCCATCCAGGACCACCCGGCCAACGCGGTCCGGATACATCGACGCAAAGGTAGCGCCAAGGTAGGTGCCGTACGAAAACCCCCAATATACCAGCTTTCCTTTGGTCGGGTTGGGTTCGGGAACGATGCCCAGCGCTTCCGTCTCCCGATCTACCCATCGCTCCCAGGCATCCAGGATTCTAACCATGTCAGTAGCAACATGTGGAGTTGCTGCGTGGCCGAGGATGCTCTCCCCGCCAAGTTGAGCGTTCTTGTCTCGGCAGAGGTTGTTGACGGCGCGATGGCCGACATCGACGAACTTCGTGGCGGCATTGCTAGAGTTGATTCCTCCATACGCGGTGTTCACGGTTGTCCATTCCATTCGGTTCAGAAAACCGGTAAATCGATCCTCGGGACAGTCATCGCACTCAGGGGGCGTCGCCCAACAGTCGGCGCTCGGAGTGGTGAACCCGACACCTCGCGGGTCAAATCCGATGACAGGTCTGTCGTCCCCGAGGACGGTCTGAATCGCAGATCCCATGCCGAGGGCGGCGAAAGTACCCAAACCCCCTGGTCCACCTGGGTTGATCAGCAAGGGCGACTTGGGTGATGTTAGGGCCGCAGTCGCATTCTTCGAGCCCAACATGAGCATGGCAATGTGAACTTCGGGAAATTGGCGGTTTTGGCTCAGGGGCACTGTTAGGCGAGCGCATTTGAAGTTGGTGTCAAGAAACTGGTAACATGGGTGCCACTCGAGTTCCTTGCTTGGAACGATCTGGAATCGTTGTCAGGCTCAAATCAAATGAAGGGCCCGGAGATTCCACGTACTGATGTCCAGGGACTCAGTGGATCATCAACAACGGCAGTTCCGCCCTTGCCTGAGGGTCCCTGTGCCCGTTCCCATGGCCATAGGTGCAAAGGTTGAATAAAGAAGAGGTAAATGCTAAGAATCACCGCACCTCCTAACGCTCCCTGGAAATCCCAGTAGCGTGGGCGCGGCCCCGGCCTTGCAGTTGCGACGCCTTGTTTTTCCATGATGGCTGTTCTTGGGATGCTGCTGCTTGGCCGACAATGGCGTTGTTCGCGGAGCGTAATGTGGAGTGGAGAAGAGACGCACCATGGCCGTTTTGTGCCTTTGGCCGAAGTCCGACCCCGCATTCCTTCAACTGAGTGATCCGCGTAAAGCTCCTGCCGTTCCCGGTCCAGACCGCGTCAGTTGGAGACGCGGCACACACACTGCTCCGCGCGAGCAACAGCCCAATTGCTGCCTAGACTCCAAATTACCCCACCTCTTCCAGAGTTCCAGACATCATCATCACAGAATGCGCGTGGCATCTGCATCCGCCTCGCGGGCTGCCTTGCGTGGCCCTGCTCCAAGTTCACATTGCCCAAACATTCGGGAATCTGGCAAATGACTTGTCGGGGCCGAACCCCCAGACGTTGGTGATCGGGTACCTACCTCAAAGTCCTTCAAGCTCTTTGGACGATTCAGAGGACGCATAATTGTCCAATGACGAATTCCTAACATCGAGCACAGTCCGCCCTCTTTGACCAACAACACCTTGTCGGGGCGGGGTGAATAAGGGAAAAGACGTCATTGTCTCCGCCGATGCGTTCCCGTGATTCCACCAAACCGACGAGGCCCTTTCAAGATGCCAGCGCCCAAGGCCTTCTTCCTCAAACTCCCTGGCGAGAAAGAAAGTAAGTGACGGAAATCCTTCCTTTCATAGAGTCACCCTGACATCTGACAAGTCTTAGTCCTGATTCAGGCAGTCTTACCAATTCCATCACTACCACCGCGTTGGTTGCCGTTGCTGGACAACGCTTCATCGTCCCACCGGCATCTTTCTCAAGCGCCACAGAGACCCATCGTTCATCCGTTCCTTGCAGCAACCCCGAAGAAGCACGATCATGACTCACCGGCCATCACGACTGCACTTGGCTCTCCACCTGAGAGGGCTCGAGGCGAAACACAGCCACTAACATCAAGCAACATGGAAGCAAGTGCGCAACTTTATGTCGGTCAGTGGAACATGTTCCCCACTCATACTGGGGTTGACTTGAGCCACCAACGAAGCTTTTGCGCGTGGTAAAAACCTGGGAAGTATGATCAGAATCATGACGTATCCGCCGACCAACCCACGGTATGTGGAAAACCCGTATATATTCTCCCCCGCTCTCGCAGTTTCGAATCCAGAACTCTTCCTTTCACCCATCCTTCCTTCCTCAAAATCGCATCTTCTAATCATCATCAGACAAGAGATAGTCTTTTCTCGTTATCCGTAAACGCATACGACCTGACCGTCCTCAAGCCTCCGGGGCCGCAACCTCCGTGCAGACCCCGCCTTCGAGGCCTTTCCCAACAGAGGCCGGGAGGCGGCAGGGAGCCGAATGTTGTTGACGCGGACCGGTTTGAGAACTGTCAGGTCGTATGCGTATGCTGGCAAGGGGAAACAGAATCGTCGCGATTGTCTGATGATGGTTGGGAGATGCCAGATGGGGTTTTGACTCGGATTGAGCACAGCGCCACCTGCTCGGACGCCGTTGCAACTCGGTACCTTTGGATGCGAACTGCCAATTCTGCATCTGCGGGACATGTCATAGGGTCGATCTAGACCTCTATGGCACAGATGGGCCATTCCGTCGTCGATCGCAGCTTGCTTGCAGGGGAGAGAAGAGTCGGGACTCAGCCCTTTGGCAGCCCCACTGACTCGCCGATGCAACGGCGTTATTAGCCGCCCTTTTTGGCAGGCCTGGGCGCGCGGGGATGGCGGAGCGTGGCACTATTGGAGACCCCTGAAGGGGCGCCATCGGATTTCCGTTTTGGGTATGCTGGTGTCACAGCGGTTGCAATTTTTGGTGCGGCTGAGACCATCGTGGAGACCAAGGTAACCTTCTTTGACGGGGGCATGTTACCCCTGTTCGGCATGTTTGCTGTCAATAAAACCCGCAAGGCTCCGGCCGCTTTGGGCCAGAGGGCCTGGGTTGCTTTTTTGCGTCCCAACTCCACGGCTTCGCTGGGACTCGACTCCAGCCGTCGCGCTTGCACCAAATCCACTTACACGCCGACCTCCAGCCAAAGAGGCCAACCGACACGATGCCGTTCGACTTCAAGGCCTACGACGCGAAATGCGCGGCCATGACACCTGACGAGCTCCAGCGAGAATGGCAGCATTACACCCGCCTCATCTCCAGCGCTTCCACCTCGACGGCCATTTCGGGCCTCGCCCTTCCCCTGACGTGCGGCGTTTCCGTCATCGGCGTCGGCATGGCAGCCCCTGCGATCCACAACGCCCGAAAGAAGCGCGAGATCATCGAGAGACACCTTCAGAGACATGGCACAACCCACAACACGCGGGTGCGAGACGTCGTCGGTAGCATGGCCTTGAGCGGAACCATTGGGGTTGTCACGTTGGGGGTGGGATCTGTAGGCGCCGACGCGGTAGTCACAGCCGGAGCCGAAAACGGCATCTGCGCGGCTGTCGAGAACGAGATGGCGATCAAGGTTGCAACCCATGCCGCGCTGGACGGAGCGGGTCTGGCTATCGAGCATGGTTTACACGGGCATGTGAAGGCGAAGGACGCGCACAAGGCCTTCCAGGCCGCAGGGACATTCCAAGCTGTTGCCGATGCGAAGGCTCAAGAAGCCGGATACGCTGTTTCGCCATACCCATACCCATACCCATACGCTCAGCAGGGCTATCGGGTTGCTGGCAGCAGCACAGGACAGCCGCAGTCTCAGTATGTGATGAGCTACGGCGGTCAGATGCCGGCCCCGCCCCCCTATTCGGCTCCTGGCGTCCCTGTTCCGCTCGCAGATACGAAGACGCCTGCTGTGGGACCACAACTCCTCGCTCAAGCGTACAGCACAGCGAACAACGGCTACCCCGCTCCGCAGTACCAAGAGCCACCGCAAGCATACGGAGACCACTGCCGTCAAGGGTCCATCTCTGGATATCCAGGCGCTGCTGTTACACCCGCTCCTCAGGCGCCGGCGCAACCCTACTCGGTTCCAAGGTACCCGCAAGACACAACTTACCCTCGGCAGGACGTCTATCCCGTCGTCCAGCACAGCCAACCAACGCCCGCCCCTGGTGCAACAAGCTCCCCTCATGTTGAGGGTCAGGGGCAGGCTTGGCAGCCGCCGCAGTCACAAATGCAGCCAGGGCAACCGCCTGCGGGAACCCCCCAGTACCTAGCAGAGGTCTCCGGGACCAGTGCTTACGACATGTCTGCGATCAAGAGTTCCCTTCCGGAGCCCAGTCAGACCCCGGCCCCGAGCCAGACCCAGTCACAGCAATGTCAGCCCCAGCAAGACACGGTGCCACAGGAGCATGTGCAGCCTCCGCAAGCCCAGCAAGAGCAGATGCAGCAGCCGCAGCAGCAACAACAGCATCAACAGCATCAACAGCCTCAAGAGCAACAGCAGCAGCCATACCAAGCCAATCCAGCTACTCCGGCACCTTGGTCAGCAACTCATGGTCAGGGCATTGTATCCCCCCTCATGACTCCTCAGACTCCCCAACGAGAACCCGCCGTCATCGTTGCCATTGAAACCCCAGTTGTTCATGCGCCGCGGCCTGCAGCCCCCCATAATCCTGCTGTTGCTCTGGCTGAGTACGTCTCGCATCCCACTCCAGCTCCTCAGGCTCAACCGACACCAGCACCAGTACCCCAGGAGACTCCAGCTCAGCAGCCCTACGAGATCCCAACCCCGCAGCAGTACCAAGCGCCAACCCAACCACCTCCACAACAAAGCTATCAACCCCAGCCAGGCCAACCGCAGCAGTACTCTCAACTGCCGCCTCAACAACCTCCCCAACAGCCTGCTTATCAGCCTGCTCATCAGCCTGCTCAACAGCTCCCCCAGGCGCCGCAGCAGCTGACCTACCAGCCGGTTTCATACCCGGCACCTTCAACAGGGCCAACAGGAGTCTCGACATACCCTGCAGCGGTCCCTCTGCCGCCAACCTCGATACCATCTTACAACCCGGCAGACTACGCACTTCCAGATTCGTATCAACAACCACCAACACCTGCGAGCTACGCCCCGCCACCAGCACAGCCGTATTCTTATTCGGCTCCACAGCAACAAGCCCCGACGACATCACCAGCAGGCTTCCCCCCTGCTCAGACATACCCTGCTCAAACAGGGCCATATGCAACCACACCACCATTCACACCAACACCTTCAACGATCTCTCAGCCTACTCCAGCACCTCCACAACAGCCGCAGGCTTATCAACCCTATTCGTACCCTCAACCGCAGCAGCCTCCTCAGCAGCAGCAGCAGCAACAGGCGCCTTATGACCCGTATGCCGCAACCCCGCCCGCGCCCCTTGCACGTTCGGCGACATACCCACAAGCACACCCACACCAAGCGGTCCCTGGCTACCCACAGCCGCAGCAGGTCGCCCACACCTATCCACAGGAGCAGCAGCCGTCGCAGCCTCCCACGCCGCAGATTTACTCTCCGCCCCCGCAACAGCAACAAGCCGCTAGCTACCCCCAACAGCAAAACCCACCCACTGCCCAGGGATATCTACAACAACATCAACAAGCACAACAACCGCAGCAAGCTGTCCAGGCTTACACCCAGCAGCAGCAGCAGCAGCAGCAGCAGCAGCAGGTTCCACAGCAGCCAGCTCCTGCATATCCTCCTCACGCCGTGGCCCCTCCGCTACAGCAGCAAGCTTACTGCCCGCCACCTCCGAACAACACCCAATGCTACGCTGCTCCTCCCCAGCAGTGGAGCGGGCAAGCGCAGTGGCCTGCTCAGGTGCCGGGGGCGTACACGCCTGCTCCTACCCCGGGAAGCCAGTACGGCGCGCAGGTTCCTCAGGGAGGATACTTCCCTCAGCAAGCGTGATGTGATGTGGTGTGTGAGGAGTTGTCTGACATGGTATGTTTTGGAACTTTGATGATGTGATGTGACTCAGATCAAGAGGGAAATTATCAACATGAAAGAAACATTCATGGTCTTATTTTAGTGTATGCATACGGCAAAAACAACGTTTGCTTTGGATTGATTGAACAACTAGTTATCGTTACAACATCACAATGTGACCCATCCCATTGTCACATCATGTTATGCATCTCTCATGCCATGTGTCCCGCCTGACTCAACCCAACGCCGACTCCATGAAACAAAACAAAACAAAACAAAACATGACACTTTTCAAGAACTATACCACACGTATCTCACATCCGGTCTACCATGTCGATGCGGCGGATGATGATGGTCGACATGATCCGAAATATGAAGACGAGAAAGCTCATCCTCCAAATCAAGGATGTAATCACGCGGATCCACCACCGAGCGACTCCGCGCGTGGCGGCGCCTCGGAGGCGGAGGTGGGGGGAGATAGACGACCTCGCTCTGGTGCACCACGCGACGGTGGTGCTCATGCTCATGGTGCTCGTGATGGGGGTAGCAGTCATGGTCATGATGATGGTGTGAGGGATGGTGGTGAGAGTGGTGTGAGGAGTGGCAGGGAGGTGGAAGCGGAGGTATCGGAGGTAGCGGAGGGAGCGGAGGGAGGACAAGCGCGTGGTGGTGTGAGGGATCGCGATGGTGGGGGTGGCGATGTCGGCTCCAGAGATCGGGGAGGGAGCGGCGTCTTCCGAGGTGGCTCTGAGAGGGGGTTAACGCATTCGCTCAGCGAGGTGTGATGGAAGGGAGCAAGACTCACCACCTCGACGTCCACCCACTTCTCTTCATCAGGCGCCCATCGCACGCCCTCGATTATCTCGACGACGTCCTCATGGCTGCGTTTGCTCCCGCGAGATGGCGACGGTGAGCGGCTGTGGTGCTCCCATGTTCGTCGTCGGACTCGGCCTCGGCGGTCTTCGTAGTATTCAACGTCGGAGCCCATTTCCGTGTCGTTCGAAAGAGGTTTCAATGATATTGCTAAGCTTTAAACTTCGTGTCTTGGTGAAGTTTATTAAGTGGAGTTGACCAAATCCCAGGAATCCACCGCGATGGGACGGGATCAAAGCTTCTTATACCCTCCAAGGCTTCCCGACCGTTCATCGGCAGAAGCCAGTGGCGCTTGTCGCGTGCCCAACGTGGTATGATTGCTCCGAGTGGATGGGGAGGTTTACCCCGCGAACTTAAGCTCATCGGGGTGCGTTGAGGCTGAAGCGAGGCGCGGGGTGGGATGCTGGGGTTGGGGTGGTGTGATTGGGGTGTGATGGACGCGAGGCAGCGATTTGGTTGCTGTTTTGGATTGGGGCAGGTTTTGCGGGGTTTGGTGTCGTCTTGTTGTTTTTAGCTAATGGGGATGGTGCATGAGAGGATTGGCAACATGATCAGTCAGTAATTGTTGTGTGGCTTGTTGGGGAGGTCGGCACTGCGTTTTGCCCTCTGCTGGATCGAAGGATTTGGGGCCAGGCCTGGACAACTGCGTGATCTCACTGTGGCCAAGCCCTGTTCGAGTCGAAGCTGTGGGTGCTCGTCCGCTTCGGGAAGCAGCTGCCGGGAAGGATTTCTAACACGGGAGGGGCCGTCAGTTTAGAGTTGAGTGCTCCACCGACCCACCGCCCTCACCGCTCCACAATGGACGTGAGTTGTGGGCCTTCAAACTTTCTCACCATCAACCCCATTTTTCACACACTCCGCCAGTTTTATCACACACCCACGTGCCTAGAGCGCTGGGCAGTCACGACAATGCCTCTAGTCACCGACCTGCCAGTCGAAATATTACGCGACGCCTGCTCTCAGTTGTGCGCCCACTGCGCAGATCCGCTCCCTTTTTGGCTCAGAGAACCTCTCGGTGTTGACCGCTCTCGGTCGACACTCGTTGCGCTCTCACAGACATCGAAGCTTTTATACAGCGTTGCACTGCCATATCTCCACCACTCGATAACTTGCACCGACGAGAGTGCATTCGGACGCCTAGCAAAGAAATTCATCTCGAAGTAGGACTACCTCAACACCTGTTCCCGGGGCTCGTCACAATCTCTAACCCGGAACCCTTGGCAGTCCCGAGATCTCCAAGTTCGCACAACACCTTCAGCTCGACCGCCCCTATCTTAACAATGAATCGCGCGACGTCGAGTCATTGCTCCTTAGTGCCTCCAACGCGAGCGCCATCAGAATGGAGCTCTGCTGGCCCCTCTCCTTCGAAGGCCTGCCAACCGCAGCCGGGAGTCGTGCTGGAGCCCCTTGCCTGCCGGCACTGCGAAAGCTCTGCGTCCAGGCATTCCACCCGCATCCCCCGTTTGACTTCCTAATGCTCCTACCTCTACTCCGCGCCGCACCTAATCTGGACACTCTGATTTTAAGCGGTATCAATGCGACCATCTCTGCCTTCCAGCCTATCGAGTGGGGTCCGCCCCGCCCACCCCCTTTGAGTACCATCGAGCTGGGTAACCTCCGCGACCTGACGCTGAGCTATTGCAACTTCGACTTCATACCCGCGGACCGGCTCATCAAAGCCTGCTCCCGTTTGGAGGTCTTCAACATGCTCTGGTCTCCCGCAAACAATTGGTACGGAGATGTGCAAGACATCAACACCTTCTCTCCCGCGCCTCACCAGATCTTGGAAGCATTGGATCAACACAAGAGCACGCTACGCATCCTCAGCTTGAACAGGGAGCTTCGCGGCAACCCTTCTCGCGTCAACCCGGAAAAGGAGTACGATTTTCGACACTTTGAGAAGCTCGAGTCTCTCTGGATCAAGGTCAGAGACTTTCGGCCCATACCGACCGAGGATCTGGAGCATTGCGACCCTTTTCTTGCACGTATCCTCCCACAGTCTATCCGGCGGTTGTACCTGACCGACGACTACGTTGACATCTCTCCGCACATTGTTGGGATTTATTACGAGATGCTGAGAGGGAGATTTACAGCCCTTGACGAAATTGCTGCTAAGCCACCTCGCCGTTCCAGGTCCATCTCAACAACACAGTCAACAGTGGATGTCATCCGAGGCGAGCGGCACGCGCGGGGGCGCCCCAAGGTCTACGTGACGCCGCCATCGACGAATGCCGTTCTGACATGGCATCGAACTTTTCCCAGGGACGGGTTTTGTTGGTAATTTATTGTAAATGTTGGTCTGGATACCGTATTGACTCGCAATATTGGCCTTTACTCTTGCCCTGTGCACGCCTTAAAAGATTTGTCAGCGGCCTTCTGTAAAGCCATTTAGCGTACCTTGTACAATAAGATAGGCCTCTGTATTATCTGGTAAGGTGTTTATTATAATAAAATAGGCCTCTGCGTGGACACACGTGCCGGTTGGTGATCTTACGAGGCCGTGCTGACAAAGTTTTCAGGGCGTGCACAGGGCAAGAGTAAAGGCCAATACTGCGAGTCAATACGGTAAGGTGAGTCTGGATGTTTAGGTTCAGTCTATATCCTCTACTTTGGTGTGGATAGTCCCTCCTTCCCAACTTTTAGAGAAGAACTTCAATACTTTCAACACGAACTAGGTAAACGGCTACCTAAAAATAATCGACACCATCCTGTCGTACGCTTCATCGGTACTGTAACTGGCTGCATCAGGATCCCGTTGCATGAAATATCTCTGGGCCTCAGTCCGCAGCTCCGCAGAACTACTAGACTGGATGTTTTTGTTTCTTACATTGCTAGCTCGATCTTTCCCTGCTGCAGGCAGCTCACCCCCATATTGTACATACATCCCCCGTTGAACGGATGGAGACGCGTCTGATCGCCTTGCAGCCAAGCATTTTGGGCATCGGCGAAGAATTGCTCAGCGATTTCAAACTGATTCTGGCGCCTGTGAAAGACTCCGGTGAGGAAATACCCCCTCCGAGGGTCGTCAGTATTATGTTGAAGTGCTCAGGCACACCAGACTTCACTTTGGTAGCACGGAGGAGAGGAAAGAAATTGAATCATTGTACTCATTGTGCAATCATGGCCCAGTTGGTAAACGAGGCGTTTCGAATTTGCAACATGAAGATGTCAATCAACTCCTTCGCAGCTGCAAAGTCTCCCAGCAAGACGAGACAACGGGCCTTGTTCGCAAGGATGTTGGGCGGACAGTCAGGCAGACTTCCCCACCATTCCAAGGCCTTGTGGTGCCATTCCAAGCCAGCAGCGTTGTCACCAGCTGCGCTGCTGCAGTACCCGAGATTCGCCGCTGTGAAGCATAGAAGTCGCGCGTTTCTTGGCTCTTCGGCCAGTCGTATCTTGTATCCCTCCTTGTTGAGGAGCACAGCTTTATCAGAATGGCCCAGAGATTCCGCCATCTGTGCTTGGTGTGAGATGATTGTGGCTTTGATGTCCTCCCGCTGGGGTCCTGCCGGTAGCTGCTCAGCAGCAATCATGTTTATGCCGCATGTCTTTTCGCACTCGTCCATTGCATTAGTCTCGTAAAAGAACCTGGCCGGCGAGGTTAATTAATACCAATCCGCGGTTTCTAAGCATGGGACTGACCGTTGACTCCGGCTCAGGAGATCACACGGCTTGCACGGGTTCGATTACTTGGAAACATCGGAGCAGAAAGAAAGGGCCTCAGGAAATCTCCTTGTGTCGTCTCCCTTGAAAAAGTCGGCCGGAATGTTGTGGGGCATCAAGAATGACATGACACCAAGCAGCTGCTCGCTATCCGGATCCAATGATCGAAACGACATGTCCCAGATTGCCTTGACCTCATCTCTTCCGTGTACAATGTGTGGGTTCTTCATATACATGTCCGTGATCGAAAAGCTGCACCTGTGAATGAGGCCGGCCATTTGAGAGATGATCAAGGCGTGGCCCCCAAGACGCTCGGAGAGGGCCAAAGCGGATTCGTTTTCCAAAGCCAGGTCCCTGCCTACTCTCTGTTTTAGGAGCCATAGCAGGAATTGAGACCCCATCATGGCATCCCACGAGGTAACCTCTATGCCTTCTGAGGCGGGCTCAAAGGCCAAGGAGTTATTTCGCGTTGTTATGATGGCCCTCCCCTTGCTTGAGGCCGGCCAATATGGCATGAGGACTTCAGAAGACTCCACGTTGTCGTAGACTATGAGCCAGGAGCATTCTACGAAAGGAGATGGCCGCAATGTTAACCACTGACTCCGCGTATACAGAAGCTAGTGCTTGGGAGTGGAGGTCAAATTTCGTACCTGCGTATTGGAACCAATCCTGGACGAGATTCAGGTTGTCATCGTGTTTCTGAGGTTGAGCATCGGGGAGGTTGAGTCGGAGTGCGATATCCGTGAAGCTTTGTCGTAACGCTTCCGGAGTTGCACCTTGGACCCAAAGACAGACATGGTAGACGTTTTCCTTGTATCGTGCATCCATATAGGTTGAGGCAACTGTGCTCTTCCCCACGCCACCTATTCCACAAAGTGCGACGGATCTGAATGCTGATGTCAGTGTGGACGAGAGGATTCGATCGAGGTCTTCGAATACATCGACCCTGTCGAAACAGCGCGATATTCTCGAAGGGGGAAGCATCAAGCAGCGGCCGACGCTGGTGGACGGCCGGGGCTGGAGCTGTCTGGCCGATGTGGAAGTCATCAGTTTCTCGACTCTGGCGATGGCCTCGCCGAGTTCCTGGTTGATGGAAGTGAATCGCCGCTCAATGCGTCGAAGAGGGATTTCGGGTTCTGAGACCGCTAGCATGCTCAGTTATCCTTCCAAAAACACATTGGAGTGGCCTGGTTGATGGCACGGGGCGTGAGCTTACGGTTTAGATGGCACTGGATCGAGTGTGTGAAGAACTTGATGAAGAAATGCAAATGGCGCCCTGCTGGCTGGATGAGGCCGATCGAGGGAGCGAGGTTGCGGAGGAGAATCTCCATATCAGCTCACGACTTGAAACTAGGTTTGGACAGTTTCCACGAGTCCCCAATCTCCTTCCACAGCCGTCGCAATTCGCTTGGACGAAGGCCCCACCTCTTGGCAGTTCTTGCCAGCCCAGCACCGAGTCACCGACCAATTGCCCGCTTTTTCTTGCACCACAACCCGAGTACGTCCACTCCCATCATCTTTCCGGGCATTGACTCGCAGCAGAAACACGAATAGCTCTACTCCCATAATCTTTCCGGGTATCAACTCGCGGCAGAAACACAGGCCCTCTTCTACAGCTTTCAACTGCCTGCGGCCACTTTGTCCCCCACTGGCACGCAGGCTGAAAATGGCGGCGACGCATCAGCTCTCTACATGTATCCAGGACGTGTTCGACGGCCTTTCGAGCAGAGAAAAGCGGTATGCGCATAGCCTGGCCAGAGCGGCTTGGCATAGAAGCCGCATCGTCATGCGTCAAACATCGCCTGAGAGCGAGGGTATTTAAGACTTTATTCTCCAACTTCATAGGGCGTGCGACGGCGACTGGTCCCGTTTTGTTGAGGGACCATACAACAAAGATGCCGTCGATGCCTGTGATGTCGAAACCTTTTTGGAGTACGTGGCTCAATTCCTTGCTCATTTGGGGAATTGCTTTGTGGGTAGCGCGTTCTGCTTCCTTCCGGGCTCCTAATATACTTGCACCCTACCTTTGGGTGGTCACCAAACGGACAATATTGCTAATTTTCTTGTCGAACCAGGGCTTGGGCGACAGGAAAAGTGTCCCGACAGTCTCGGCGAACGTCCTTCGCAAGATGGCTAGCATTTCCCCCGAGGCCTCGGCTGCACTTGAGCGAATCCTCGACGCGATGGTCAGCACCCCTCCCTAGGCTCACTAGCTCTCCTGCTCCACGTCTGTCGTTGCACAGCCGACGTTGACACCTGCACGGAATTCTACGAGCCCCTGACAGCAGTAGATGGTGAGTTTGAGGAGTGGAGGAAGACTGTTGTAGGGGATGGGAACGAAGAGGGGTCCAACGCAGAGTCTACCCCAGGAATCATAGATTTGGATTGCAAGATTGTGCAGCCAAACACATTTATTGATAAAGACGGGCAGGTTAGACTGAACGTATACGAGGCAAGCAATGAGGGCATCATTCAATCCTGGGCGGAAAGAGAGGTTTGATGCTGTCGAGTGACAATATCCCTCAGTGTCATTCATCCAGCGAGTTTGTGTGGCAGAAAATGTCAAGCGTAATGATTCTTCCTTGGGTAATTATCCGTAAATACATTTGCAGAATAACGTGACAAGATCCCCGGCCAGAAATCTCGTCCTTCAAATCGGTTCAGAACTTGAGCCCCGCCGCTGTCCTGGGGATCTCTAGGGTGAATCTGTTCTGTTTAGATGCAGGTTTTCGGACAACAGCGCAGCCACTCACGCGGGATTGGCTCATCGCCAGAGCCTTACCGCCTGCGGCCACGTCGAATCAAGATGGCTTCAATCCAACCCCGCTCGCCGCACTTTCCCCTTTCCCCTTTCTCCCATCACACACCGCACAACCATGGACCCACTCTCCATTACAGCAGCGACAGTGTCGCTCGCTGGTGCTGTCGGCAACACCACAGTCCTCATCGCTGACTTTGTCGGGGCCATGCGCTCTGCGCGCAAAGACCTCGTCTCGACATCTCGACATCTCGGCGAACTCTCCAGCACCCTGGACCTGCTACGCAACGACGACACCGCAGCGCTGCCTGACGCCCATCGATTGCAGATTCGATCCATTCTCACGAGCTGCGAGTCGATTCTCGGCAGCCTCGACGCCGAGCTAAGCAAGCCAGAGTACAAGAGCGCCCGAGGCCCTGCGAAGTGGGCGCTTTCCGGGAAGAAGGAGGCCGACGAGCTGAACAAGAAGCTGGAGGCGCATCTTCGAACTCTTGGGCTAGCGGTTGAGGCTACAACTTTGTCAGTCCAGAACTCAAAAGTGCGAATCTCGAGTTCGTGACAAATGCTGACCTCCTCCCGACACAGGTCGTTAGCACAAGACATTCACGAAGACACGGGCGCGATACGAGTCGACGCAGTGCGTATCCTCGACGAGATTGTCAACCTGCGCGCAGATTTGCGTGCGGCGGCGCCCTCTGATGAAGCTGCCCAAGGGGACGAAGACGCGGCGCAGCAGCCGAATTTCATCATCAACCGATACCTCGACTCGCTCACCGAGTATGCGGGAACGGTTGTCGACAATGCGTCGGTGTATCGCAGAGACGATGTTCCAGCGGCCCACGGCTCGGTATACCTGGATGAAGAGGACGAGGGCGCTTACC
The DNA here is from genome assembly GCA_033296975.1 of Podospora aff. communis PSN243. NCBI lineage: Eukaryota > Fungi > Ascomycota > Sordariomycetes > Sordariales > Podosporaceae > Podospora > Podospora aff. communis PSN243. The sequence continues at coordinate 166,624 of MU865923.1, forward strand.
CACAATCGGATGATTTGACGAGAAATGACCCGCCGCCATTGCCGGTCCTCGCGACCTTTACCAAGGGCATAGCCAAAACTGCCAATGGGGAGAACAAACTTGTGGCCTTGTCCCCGGAAGGACACTTCGTCGCTATCCAAGACTGTCCCGTACACCGCGAAGGGCTTCAAAAACGCATCCTAGGCTGCTGGGAGGTTACCGTGTACGAGAGCCGGAGCGGACTCGTGGTCTTGAAATACAACTGCAGGAACGAAATTGCAAAAGCACTGGTATTTTCCAGCAACAGCGAACTATTCGCAGTCCTGGCCGATAAAAAGGCTAAAATCTTCGACACAAGAGGTTGGAAGATTGTTTGGGAAACCGACATCCGCTCGTACAAGCCGGCTAGTTTATGCTTCTCGAATGACAATACCACGATTGCCATCTCCACCACGACAAAGCCCGAGGGCTTTCGCTTCTATGGCATTGTGTCAATATATGAACTCGAACCCTCGCGTAAAAGGTCGATGAGGTTTGTGGAGGACATCGTTTTGGCCCAGTCCTTGGGACTGCGCTCGGCACAGACCCTGACACCCGAGCTAAAGCTCAGCAACAATCTATCCCCAGTTGTTTTATTTGACAGAGAAGACAATCCAGCTGCCGGATTGGGTCTCCATTACGGGGATTCCACGTGGACGGATGTTGGGGCAATTCCATTGCCGAGCGGGCATCGACTTGTTGGCTGGAAGGACAAGGTGGTGATTTACAAGTTGCACACGCAATACCCAGGCAACGTTCTGGAATGTTTTGACGTCAGCAAACCACGGCTGGAGGGGCCGATAGGGCCTATACTACACCTCAAACTCTTTGACCCCCTAGGCGACTCCGAGCCAGACGACCAACCACCGGCCTTGCTTGATATCAAAATTGTTGGACTACATCACCTCGCCCTTTTCGCGCGGTACCCAGGACAAGGGAAGGTCATCCAAACAGAGGTATTGAGTCTCGGACGAGTTGATCCGGGTCTCGAAGACGAGCAATCCACCCCAACCCGCATTTTCGGACTTGTTCGGCAGCGTTCACGGTACACATGGCTTGAGGAAGGCATCATTTCCGAGGACGGACGGACACTCTTACTCAAGTTCAAACTGCGGTATCTTGGCAGAGAACAGATTTCGAGCGAGCACATGGTGGGTTACACGGAAAGAAGAAAAGAAATTGAGCCTGGGAGCGCTGTCGAAGTGTGGCCGCTACCACCTCTGGACTCAGGCCCTCTTCAGCCTCTTGTAGGTCTCTAGTATCGCAACGAGTCTCCCTATCTACACAGCGGCACACAAAGACTTTGGCGATATAGCCGAGAACAAAAAGAAACCAACAAAAATATCGACGTGGGCCTGATTCGAACAGACGCTCCCGAAGGAACAAGATTTCTAGTCTTGCGCATTAGACCACTCTGCCACCACGCCTGATATGAAAGATTCACTCCCAAAAGGCATTGAAGGACGCTTTGGCAATTCCGAGAGCCCCTTTCTTCATCTCAGGTCCTTTCATCCTTGCAACTCAACATTTCAAATCAAAACTCCCCCTTCCGAAAAGACCCTCGGCCAGACCTCGCCCGATGCCCAAACATCGCACTCACCAACGCATCTCGGCCCTACTCTGCAGATGGCGCAAAACGCCCGCATCTCGCGCAGCCAACAGGAAGCCCCGGCCGTCTCGCCGGGTTCCGCGACGCGCTAACCTGTCAACACAGTGTGCATCTTCATCCGCTCGCGTGTGTCTCACCCCAAGTCCAGACCTGGTGTAACCCCAGCCGCACGCACCCAAGCCCAACCACAAACGCGGGGCTGCATGCTGAGGCGTCCGTCGCGCGGCGCCTCCCATGCAAGGAAGGCGCTGGACATCTGGCGATGGCGATCGCGAGGAGGCACGGTGAGTTTGGACATCTTGGAGATATGTGCACGGGATTCGATTCTCAGCAAATACTTGTAAATTTAGATGCGATCACTGACTGGACTAGAATCTAATTTGCTGATGCTGATGCCCTCCCCCGAATCAGATCGGCAGCCTTTTCCGCGACGGCGTAGACGGTGGCTTGCAGCGCGGCACCGGGTATCAACGGAAACACGCTGGCGTCGACGATGCGCAGCCCCCTGACGCCGTGGACCTTGAGATCGGGCGCGACGCAGCCCCCCAGCCGCTCGGGCATCATGGCGCATGTCCCGGCGGGGTGGGCTAACGAGGGCCAAAAGATGAGCTGGTTGCCTGTGAGGGCGGCCAGGATTTCCTCTTCAGTCTGGAACTGCAGGCCGGGGGCGAACTCGATGGGCGAGAGGTGGGCCAGCTTGGGGTTCTGCCAGAACCGGCGAACGCGCTTGACGATGGCGATTACGTTTTCGCCGTCTACGGGGTTCATGAGCGTGTTGAACTGGACGATCGGCAGGCCGTGCGGATCGGACGGGTTGAGGGTCACGGTGCCGCGGGAGAGGGGCTTGAGAAGCGGTGCAGGGGTGAATCCGTTGCCGCGGAAGGGGTGCGCGACGATGGCTGCTGAGGACGAGTTGAACTGTTTCGCCAAGATATTCCGCTGCGCCTCGAAGCCCCTGAGGAGAGCCGCCGAGGAGCGGTAGACACCGGGGAGGTACTGCGCGGCGTTTTGAGAAAGCAGCCGGCCCACCAAGGCAGACGCGCCAGCAGCCGAATCGAGCTGCGGGCGTGAAAAGTAGAGGATGGTTGTGGCGCTTGCGGCGGCAATGGGCCCGGTTTTGTTCGTGAGATACTCGTCCCAGACCGTGGCGTTGTACGTCGCGTTGCTGGTGATGGTGTCTGGGTTCGGGAAAGTCTGGTTGCTGAGACCAAAGATCATCAAAGCCGTGGCATGATCCTGAAAGTTGGCTCCTACTGCTGGCATGTTCTTCTTGACTTTGATTCCGGCAGCTCGCAGCACACTTTCGGGACCGATGCCGCTGACTTGGAGAAGCTGGGGCGTCTGCACCGCTCCCGCGGCGAGGATTACCTCCTTTTTGGCATAGACGTCCCGGGTGTTTCCGTTGGCTCGCGACATGATTCGGACTCCTTTGGCAACCAAAGAGTTGCCGGCAAAGAGGATCTCTGTAGCGGTCTGACCGGTGAGGAGATGCAGGTTGGGACGCGTCGCGTTGACGGGATCGTAGTAGGCCTTCCGTGCCGTTGATCGAGTCATGTCCCGGGCATCGATAGTGGATGGGGTCCAGAAGGCGCCTGTCCCAATGCCGGTATTGGCGCCCGGAGGTGTCGAGACGCCAGGCTCGTTCCGGAAGGCATCCCAGAAGGCAGCAATGTCGGGATACTGAAAGCCAGGGATGTGGGTGCGCAGTGGGCCGTTGCGGTATGCAGAAGAGTCCCAGCTGATGTTCCATTGGGCTGCAGCATCGGCAGGAGGAGCATCAAACGTAGTGCTCTTTCGAAAGTACGGGAGCAATCCATCCCAGCTCCATCCCGGATTTCCCAGGGCCTCCCAGCCGTCGTAATCTTCCTTGCTTCCGCGGTTATAGCCCATTCCGTTGACAACGGATCCGCCACCAACCACGGCTGCAACTGCAACCTCCGAGGTCGAGTTGTTGAGTCTTTCATTGGGTGCTGAAACAGGCGAGATCAACACACTTGTGTCGAGTTCGTTGGCGTAGTACGGCACGACTGCCTGGGGCTTATCGTTGAAGTAGCCTCTCTCAATCACCAACACAGAGGCTGTAAGTCAACAGACGTGTCAGATGATTCCGTCCTCAGTTGCTGTCAGCATAGGAGTTGGACATACTTTTTCGATCCTCCGTCAGCCTATTAGCCACCACAAGACCGGAAATTCCGGCACCAACAATGATGTAATCGTATGTGTCTGGCCCATTGGAGCGAGCTTGATCGCCATCTGTCTCCTCCGCCCCGACCTGTCCGCTCTTGAGAAGACCCCAGAAGAAAAGAAGGTGTGCTGTTGCCCCCGCGGCCCGCATCGTCGCGTCTGTGTTGGTCGATAACTAGACTTGAAAGAATGAGTGGATAATGACGCTCTCGCTCTGAGCGATCAGGTGAGGACCTGGAATCAGGTAGGGCGTGAAGGCAGTGTTTATATCTGAATTTCAGTATTGGCCTACCCCTGATGTGGTGGGTTAGTAATATCTAATTTGAGGTCATCATGCGGGACGATCTTCGCGAGCACCGCTATGTAACCCCGATCCACACCACATACAGTAAGGCTTCGTCTGACAAGGCCGGTAACGGCACGGCGAGCTGCAGCGGGCCGCCCCTTTGGAAATATGGTACAGCACTCGATTGGATAGACAGGCTGATAGTTGCCAATCGCATGCGACTCGCTGCTGACAATGGTCGAGTAACCCTCCCGTCGGCCCTAGAACTGGGCCGCGGCTCAGCTTAGAAGACACTATTGACTTTGATCCATCGCGAAATGGGTCTTGACGTCCTCGCCATCTCCTAAAGCGGCGACCCAATGCTGCAAATGGGAAATGACAGCACGCATCCTGACTTGACGAGTTTAGCGTGCATCGTGTTGCAGTTCCCTTTTCGGCATCTGTCAAATCTCAGTCTGCCAACGCCCTCTCATGCTGGACTCGAGATTTCCCGCAAACACACGCCGAGGTGTAAAACTGCCGTGCCGCTGGAGGTGGAATCTGCTTGCCACTGAAGGAGAAAAAAATTGGATGGATTCTCCCCGGTCCGAGTCCCAAGGATACTTTCTGACGAACGGCGTGGCAAGCTGGCCGTCCGGGGTGCTGAAGAGTATCTTTGCAGTCGGTAATCGAATGGAACGCGCTGGGCGCAAGTGGCTCCCATCTCCTGTCGGAATGATATGGCCCCCTTCCAAGACATGGCGGCGAGTCACTCCGCAGCTGTCACCGGCCGCACCCTGACCCGGATCACCCCAGCCCAGACAGGCTCGTCGGCGATTGAGGAGCAGCCAAAACCAAGCAAAGACACATGATTCGCTTCCGTTCGGTCGGGCTCGCGCCATCCTGGACCAGGCACACACCCAACAAACGGGGAGGCAGGCGGTTGCCGATCATCGACTCAATCACGGGGGCGCCCGGGGGCTTGTCCGTCACATCCTGCCGTCACATTCCGCTCGCGAGCTTTGGTGTGGATTGCAGGTGAGTCTGGAAGCTGGCGGCGACCCATCCCGCGTTGACGAAAAATCAGGTGATTGTTCCACAAGAGACGCACCCGTTGCGTTTCGCACGAAAAAGAAGCGGTGCGGCCCATTGTTTCGCCAAAAGGTCTCGCCCAGGAAGGAACCAGCGCAATCTCGCGAGTGGGTTCGGTGAGTCGGCCTGCGGGCCCTTTGTTTCGTGGAGAGGGCCGTTTGGGGAACACCTGCCGTCCCCATGGAACAGGAACCACATTCGTCCACCACCACTCGTTCAGGTCTGTATGAGTGCCAAACCCAACCACTGCCGGCAAGGGGACGTCGAATCTTGGGGCGTTTTGATCAATCACTTTCCCCCGCTTCTTGCCCTCCCAACCCTGCGGGACTCGGCCTCCTGCTTGCGCCCCTCGGCGCCAATCATCCTCAAACTTCTCGAAACAGCAAATTCGTTCGCACCCCATCCCACACGCCCCTGCAAAGTGTTCCAAAACAAGCCGGCGCTGCATTCGACAACACAAGCCCAAATTCGACTTTCTCCGCGCGTGCCCGCGCTCTCGTGCTCGTGTGCGCGACTCTGATGAGACTGCAGCTGAAATGTCACAGTGAGGGAGTCTCTCGCTCAGGTGCTTGATAGGCCATGTCTAGGCCCCCGACTGTCGTGCTCAGAAATCTGTACCCTTCGCAAACACAGCCGGTATCACAGAGATTGCTGATTGGCACGTCGCGCCAGATCTCTTTCAGAGCGGTCTAGATTTCTCAAGGATCAACCCCGAAAAATCTCATCTTCCATCCCGTTGTCTGTCAACGAGTTGCGGATCGAAGACCTGCGACGACAACGGCCCGACGCTGCCCGGTTTCCCATGCTTCCGCTCTACCTGCGGTGCTCTCTGTGTCTCTGGAGTGCCGAGTGCCGACCTGCACTAGTTTGGGTACGCCTTCCCTCGTCCACCCCCTCCCGTTCATCTGTGGCTGGCTTGTTGCCCGCGCGTGTCTCTGTTCTGCTGCCGACCTGCAGCGGCCCTTCCAGGTCGCACCTTCCCTCCTCCCACTGGCTTGCGCCCGCTGCCGAGGTAGCGAGCTAAGGCACAGTACGGAGATACCTGGACACGCCACCCCTGGCCATTGACATGGGCACCTTCCGGAGGGAAATGCACCTCGATCCCCGGTCCCACAACGAGTCCCCATTATCGTCGCATGTCCCAGCTTTGGTTTTCCTTCTGCTGCCGCCTACCCGCACCGCCGCCCTCTTCAGCGTCCCATGCATCGCTACCCGCCCTACCTAGAATAATGAACCCTCCCCGGCCGCCGACGGCTCCGTGTCCACAGTCCTCTCCCTCCTCGAAACGTCGCGCCGCCGCCTGGGGATACCCACATCTAGTTCTGGTCGGTTTTATGACCGATTTATCTCGACCAGTCGCTTGACGCATCATTATCAGTCACATCTTCATCCTTCTCAGGTGTTGTTTCATCCGCTGCGCCCGCCTCTGCTGCATCGTCTTCGTCCGCAATCTGCCTGTCGTTCGATTTCAGCTTCAAGCCCATCGGATGACATTGCCTCCGCAACGCCCAAGTTCGGTCAAAAGGCGCGTCTCGAGCCGTCGCAGCTCGAACGTACCGCCGAGATCTCGAATCATGTCGCCCCCCGAGCCGATCGAGAGGGTCTTCCCCATCCGTCTGTCGATCCTCGAGAACTCGCCCTTCCTGCAGCAGGCCTCTGGTAAGCGCAACTCCCTTGCATTAGCTTGACGTGCTATGTGTGGCACTGACGCGAGGACCCACTCGCAGAATCCGGCACGTCTCTCTCGCTCGTCCAGGTCGTTGAGGAGCCTCCGGGTACAGATCCCGAGCTCGAGGCCGGAACTCCGCTTCCCGGCACGGAAGAAGCCGCCACTGGAAATGGAGACGGCCCCCCGGCCCCTGCCGAGGTGCCGGCTACCCCGGAAATCGTAATGACGGACGACTCCGCGAGCTCTCAGACGTCGGACTCGTCGGACCCGCTGCTCACGGACAGGTTCGAATACGCCATTCTGGACGATGGGAGCCACGGCGTGGTTCAAGGCACGCGAAGAGCCTTTACACGATGCGAAGACGAGCTGATTCATATCCCCGGCGCCATCCAGTCCTACGGCATGCTTGTTGCTCTCAAGCGCCACGCCGAAGGTGTTTTTGTTCCGCGAATTGTCAGCGAAAACAGCTACCTCATCTGCCGCTACGAACCCCGAGATTTGTTTGGTTTTGACAGCTTCAACCAGGTCATGCCCATCTACCAGCGCTCCCTGTTCAATGCGCAGCTTCGAGGCATCCGCCGCCAGTACAGCCTCAAGGGCAAGGAGCAGGAACCCGTGGTGTTTGCTTTTTCCTTCTTCGACCCAGAAGGCCGCCTGATTCCTTGCTGGTGCGCTGCCCATTATCGAGGCGGGGATACCGATCTCTACATCTGCGAGTTTGAACTTCAAGATTATTCGATGCACCCATTGTCCACTCCCAAGCAGACCGAGCCGCCTAAGCAGCCAATTGACACTTTGGGGGGCGATCATATGGACATCACCACTGTTTCGAGCTTGCAATCTAAGAGTCAGCCGATCTTCTCAAGTCCCGATCTGCTCTCGCAAGGGATCGATCCAGACACCACGTCGGTGGAGATTGTCGGCATCGCCACGAAGATTCAACAGCAGTTCTCTGAGGCGCAGAGCGTCCAGGCTCTCCTGGACACTATCGTCGGGGTCGTGAAAGAGCTTTCCGGCTTCAACCGCGTCATGGTGTATCAGTTCGATCAGGATTACAACGGCACCGTCATCTCAGAGCTCTTGGACCCAAAGGTCAGCCAGGACATCTACAGGGGGTTGCATTTTCCCTCGACAGACATCCCGCGCCAAGCCCGCGAACTCTACATGATCAACAAAGTCCGCGTCCTGTTCGATAGAACGCAGCAGACGGCGAGACTTGTTGGCAGAGACGCATCCGCTATCACCGTCCCACTCGACCTCACCCACTCCTATCTCCGCGCCATGTCTCCCGTTCACCTCAAGTACCTGGCACACATGAAGGTCCGCTCGTCCATGTCCATGTCTCTCGAGTCGGAGGGAAAGCTTTGGGGCCTCATTGTCTGTCATTCTTATGGGCCGACAGCCACACGAGTGCCCTTTTCAGTCCGAGAGCTTTCATACTTTATGGGAATTGCCGCGTCGACCTGTCTGGAGAAGCTCCTCAACGCCGACAAGCTTCAGGCGCGCCGCATCATTGACACCCTCCAGGATCAGGGGAACCCCAATGAGTGCATTGCAGCGTCGTCTGACGAGCTTTTGAAGTTATTCGATGCCGATTGTGGCTTTCTGGTCATCGAAGGAGAAGCCAGGACGATCGGGCGATTGTCTTGCTACAAAGAGGCAATAACAGTGCTGCGCTATCTCTTTTTCCGACGCTTGACCGAGATCCTCTTCTCCAGCAACATCACAGAGGACTTCAAAGACATCCATTTTCCTTCCGGCTTCCAGTCCATTGCCGGCGTTTTGTATATCCCCCTCTCTGGTATCACGGGCGATTGCGTCGTCTTCTTCCGGAGGAACCAACTCCGTGAGGTGCACTGGGCAGGAAGGCCTTCCCTGAAACACGATTTTGGTACATTGGAGCCTCGCAACAGCTTCAGGAGGTGGACTCAGGTGGTTGATGGTACCAGCAAAAACTGGACGCCGGAACAAGGTATTCTAGACCGTTTGCCCTTCTCTTGATGTCCCTCAGTCTGACATTGCCCTCAGCAAACATCGCTGCCATGGCTCAGCTGGTTTACGGCAGCTTCATCCGTGTTTGGAGAGAAAAGGAGGCGGCAGTCAAGGAGACCCGCCTGAAGCGCTTACTTCTCCATGACGCCTCACATCAAAGTAAGACTCTTGGGCTGCAGGAATGTCAAATGAAGCTGATCCATGACAAAAGTTCGGACACCCCTGAATGCAGTTATCAACTACCTCGAGATGGCCCTGGAGAAACCCCTCGAAGACGGCACGAAGATGGCTCTCACAGAGTCATACACAGCATCCAAGTCACTCATCTTCGTCATCGACGACCTGCTTAATCTGACAGGTAGCACGACGGGATCCATGGCAATGCTTTGCAAACCCTTCGACATTGAGAAGTGCCTCGAGGGGCTGGTGAAGCCATTGCGACCGCGTGGGAGCGAGAAGGGCGTTGAAGTCGTACTTCGTGCCCCGTCAGGGGCGCCACGGTCTCTCCGCGGTGACGAACTCGGGTTGAAACGGGCCATCCAACCTCTTGTGGTCAACGCGATTGAGCACAGCTCTACCGGGGAAGTTGTCGTGGAGTGGGGAGAGATAGCCAAACTGTCAAATTCCTCGACCGTGCGGGTATCCGTGACGGACTCTGGACCCGGCCTTTCGGAACGCGAGCTCGACGACATGTTTCAAGAGTTTGAACAGGTTCCCGATGAAGACTTTGACGAATCGTCAGCCAAAGGTCCAACGAGGGACAACGTTCTTCGCGTCGGCGTCGGGCTGGCCTGGGTTGCAAGATATGTCAAGCAACGAAACGGTCAACTGAGGGTGGTGTCCATCAAGGGCAAAGGTTCGACTTTTGCCATTGAGGTACCCTTCATAGTTGCATCACGGACCCCATCCCTTGCTGCGCGTCGTGACGCTGAGCCTCTACCTGCCCTTCCGATGCCTGATCGGCCAACCTTGGCATCCGCGTCGACCGCAAGTGTCAACTTCACCCCTTCAGTGTCGTCAGGCACCGCTGCCTCACCACCCATCGTGGCACCAACACCGAGGGCTTCGCCTATGGACTCTGCCTTGCAGACGCCAGCAACAAACTACCTCACGGTTCTTGTCGCCGACGACAACGATATCAACGTTAGAATCCTCCAGAGAAGGCTTGGCAAGCTGGGCCATCGGGTCTTGGTGAGCTGCGATGGACAGGAGTGCTTCAACCAATTCGTAGCACAACAGGCAACGATTGACTTTGTCCTGATGGACCTCAATGTGAGTACTCGAGGTCCCGCCTCGCCCAAAGATCCAAGATGCTGACTCCTCATACAGATGCCGGTTGTCGATGGCTGGGCCTCGACACGCATGATTCGAGAACAAGAGCGCAAGAACCCCATGCCTTCACATGCCGTTCTTTCGTGCGGCCGTACACCAATATTTGCCATTTCCGGTATGCTCCGCCGTGGCGATGAGAAGCGCTATGCCGAGAGTGGCTTTGACGGGTGGATGCCCAAACCGATCGACCTCCGGCGACTGGCAACATATCTAGCTGGCGCATGGGACCCCATCGCTCGACATCGGGGGATGTATTACGATGACCAGTTCGAGCTGGGGGGTTGGTTCCCTGTGGAAGAATCAACGCCGACCCCCGCACCTGTGCCGACTGAGGTGGCTCTTGAAGTATACCCCCCTCTCCCTGAGACACCTGCCACGCAGGGCTATCAGATCTGGGAGAATGCTCAAACGGAAGCACCGCCTTTACCACAAGGTGCTGAGGGTCTCCCGGAACCCGTTCTGCCGCCCATCCCTGACGAGGAGATTGCACTTGAGGTTGTTCCCGACGACGGACGCAGAAGCTCACGGCCTGGTGCAACTCCACGTCTGGACGCGGTAGGCGAGGCCGCACCATGCACACCAGGCACACCTAACTGGCCACCAATTGCAAGCCCCTGGAGGCTGGACTGAGTGTCACATTTGTTTTTCAAAAATCAATAACAACTACGATAGAACACAATGTATACGAGGGCATGCTTGGGTTCTATATTGCGCTTGCCGTCTTGCAGCTGTCAACTTGGCGAACTTGAAGAGACCGGACACTCGGCAATGTCTCGGTACGAGACAAAGGGCATTTTTCAGGATGCCACAATACAAATGGGCCCTTGTGCATATCGCACATAGTCTTACCACGCAGATGGTGAACCATAGAGTTTTGGGTTTACAGGGTAGAACATTTGACTTGCAACTTTTGTTTGGCTTCTCGTCGCCGGTGATGATGTAGCGTGGATCGCCAGTCTTCGTGCAGGGACATGTAGCCTTGGTATACATAGCTACCTGACGAATTCTCTGTCCTCGTTGGAGTCATGGAAAGCATTCCTTCACCGAACGTCCTCAATGTCTTGGTTACATTAATGCAGCTCATGACAACCTTCCACCTACAAGGCCTGGTATGTTCTCTTTTGCCAGGCACCTCATGTCGACTTGTCTTTTGACAGGAACTCAGGGGCCCCAAACACACCATGATCTGCAGGCCATAATTACGACTTAGCTCGGAGACTGAGCTTCGCTGGTCCTCAAACACCAAATTGGCTCTCCCTTGAGAACTACGTGCTGCACAGAACACATCAAGCACACCAAGTCAAGAAAGGGCCAGCAAGTGAACAATAACTGAGACTTTCTTCAAAAGTGGAAATATTTCATCTTCGTCTCCCGTTGCTCCCCTCCCCCCACCCGCAGACACGACTCCGAGGGAAGCCAGAAGCACACTTCAGTAGTAAATACAGAGATCCTCCGCGTTCTCCCCCCCCCCGGAATAAAGTGAAAAGAGCAAAAAGAAAAGTAAACCATTCCGCTCTGTGATAGGGAAGATGAAAAGTGTTTGACACCGCGCAATTCCATGTCCCAGGATAAAAAACACTGGAAAACGAAGCCCTTCGTTCCCAGACCACAAATATTCCACGACCACTCTCCATAGCGCGTCCACCTCGCCTTGGCCGCTGCCTTGCCTCATCGTGATGTGTAGTAGGGCACGTAGGCGTCGTTGTCGTCACAATAGTCCTTGGACTCGTGATTTCCGGACCAGTCGTGTTTTCCCCCGCCTTTCTGTGTCGCGTAGCTCAATGGTCTCCGTCGTCTAAAGTCCTCTCCGCCAAGCGCAAGCCAAAGATAAAAGAATAAAACATGAAAGTTCTCTGAGTTTCCTCCGCCACAGCAACTTTTTGTCCCTCATGCAGAGGGTGAAAACATGTAGAGTAGGACGGCGTCGGGATATAAGAACTTATGGTATTAAGAGATGCAAGGGCCGCCAGTCCCAGGCACGTAGACTGACAACCATGCAAGCGAAGCCAACCAGACACCGCATCCAGCTCGAACCGTCCTTTGTGCAAAGCCAAGAAATAAGAGAAGATGGGCTCGGGGAAGCAGAGCGTCGAACCGAGCTCGATGGATCAACCAAGATTGCCCAACGGCAGAGTTTGCAAAGTCTGTTAAAGTAAACAAGCGCGCAAGTGCGGAGCTCGAGCATAACGACCAACCACTCGCGAAAGCATGTTTAGCAGCGGCCAAAGCTCAACGTAGTCGGAGACAGTGCATCAGATGTCGTCGTGGTCGAAGGTTGAGAAGCCGGTCGGACTCAAGCCGATAGAGCTTTTGAGATTGACAGACATAGCTCAAGACCAGGCGCAGAAGTCCGTGATCTTCTTCCTGGCCCGAGGCCGTGACTGAAATCCACCTCGATATGCGAAACCGAAACCCAGGAACGCCTTGGTATATGCCCGAAAAATGATGCCGCTCGCCGATTTCGTATACTCTGGGCCATACTTAATTCATTGGGGGAACAGGGGGGACTCCTATTCCGCCCCAATCTCGCCTCCTTCCATGAACCCGGTATTGAAGTCGAAGGCGCCATCCTCTCCGGTGTTGTTGTCGTGCAAAAACGAATCGAAGTCGAAGTCCGTCAGGACGTTATCCGTGGTCAACGGGTTGGCAAAGTCCATAGTAGAGAAATCCTGCAGTGGGTCAGCAAGAGTCTGGGAGACAGGATACCAGGAATGACTCACAAGTCCTCCAGGTTCCATAAAGTTGGAGCCACGATTTTGGTCGGCGATGGGCTGCGGGACGGCCGTTACCGGTTGCGGGGCCGGGGGCGCTACGGGCTGCCCGTTGGGAACGACTTGCGCAACATTTACGTTTTGGTTCTTGGCGAAGCTTTGAGGGTTGACCGGGGTGATCGGTGTCGCAGGTGTCGGTGGTTCTTGTGCGGCATCGGTCTCGGCAGCGGGCGTCGCTCCAGCATTGACGGCCGTTCCGGTCTTCTTCTGTGCCGCAGCCTGGCCTACGTTAGATGCGAGAGCGCGAGCTTTCGCTAACAGAGGGGTGCGTACCTTGCTCTTCGTCTTGTTATCCTTCTTCTTGGGCGCTGCCTTGGTGCCTTGCTGGGGCGTCGGCGGCGCTGCGGTGCTGGTTTGCGGTGACGAAGTTGCATTGCGAGAGTTAGCAGCAGTGGCGGCCACTGCGGGAGCAGACGGTGGTGGCATGGCGCCCTGCCGTGGGGTTCCCTGAACCTGGCCTTGCGGAGGTTGACCAGTCATTTGGCCGTTGGGGCCTGGCTGCTGCCATGCCATTCCCGGGCCTCCTTGAACTCCTTGCTGCTGCTGGGCTTGTTGCTGGCGAGCAGCCGCCATCATCTGCTGCTGGTTCATCTGGCCATTGAAAGGCGGCGGGTGCGAGCTTGGTGGCGGTCGCATGCCGTTCATCTGGCCAGCCATGTCCATGCCGACGCCATTGAAGAAGTGGGGCTTCCCGTCAGCCATGAAGTTAATGGAATTGGGAGAGCTGCGGTTCTGGGCGCCGTCGGGAAGAGGCGATCCCATATTGGCAGCATTGCCCATCTGCTGGCTGGCGCGCTTCATATCTGTGGGATTGGGCGAGGCCCCAGTCCTGCCATTCGGCGGGGATGCGCCCGGGAAGTTCTGGCCGGGTCCGGGAGGGACGCCTGGGGGTCCTCCCGGTCCGTCGGGGCGCTGCATATTGCCGTCCTGCTCCTGGCGAGCCATCATCAACCGCTTCTTGTTCTGCTGCTCGAGGAGCATCAACTGCATCTGGTAATCTTGCAGCGCGTGGTTGCTGCCGGTTCCTCCTTGGTTGGGGCCACCGGGCCTCATGTTGGTTCCAGGAGCGATGTCGGCGGGGTTGTAAAATTGACCTATAGTTGCACCATCAGGTCCCTGCGGCACCATGGGAGAGCCTTGGGCCTGCGGGCCTCCAGCATTCGCCATAGTCTTGCCGGGCATCTGGTTGCCATGGTGCTGCTGGAGGTTAGCCGAGTACGAGGCAATGCTAGCTTTGGTTTGCATGTTTGGGTTTGTGAGAAAGGCCTGGAGCTGGTCAGGATTCAGCGAAGTTGGGTGGACGCCATGTTGAAGCAGTGCTCGTGTCAAATCGGGGTCGTGTCCTACCTGCTGCTGGCCCGGCATGCCCTGTGCAGGCCGGCCGTTAGGCATCATGACGCCCTGGTTAGGATTGAAGGGCGCGCCGTCCAGTCGTGGCCGCTTCGACGGAGACGGCGCATTATCGGTCGATCCTGGGGAAGCTGGCCTCACCCTGTTTCCGTCCATATCGGACGGGTCTCTCTGCATCTGGCTGGCAGCCTTCTGCTGCAGCATTTGCATGGCTTGTGGGCTGGAAGGTCATCGCGTTAGCGGCAGAAAGGTCGGGGACGACAGGAAGGAGAGGGGGACGACGTACCCTTGACTATTGGCCATCGCTGCCCGCTGGAGCTGGTTGACTTGCATCTGCTTCATGTTCATCGCGCCATTTGGCATGCCGCGCATCATTTGGGGTGGGTATTGCTGCTGGCCGTAGTCTCCCGGAGGTCGAATGTTTCGCAGCATATTTTGCTGCTCCTGCTGTCGGATTCGTGATTGTTGCTACGGAGCAAAACAGTCAGTCTCAGGGACGCGGGAGCGGGCGCATCTCACACTTAAAGGACCTACCTGAGTATGTGCGACATATTGGTTAATGTGGTTGCTCGACCCCTTGCCCTTTTGGGAGTTGAGCATATCCCAGAAAAGAGAGAACCACTCGTATAAGAAGCAGCTCCCTGGCACAGCAGACGGCAGGTTAGGCGTGGGGAGGTCGTCCGGGCGCTTCTGATCGAGAAGGTCCTTGCTATCGGTGTCCATCGGATCGTCGCCGATGCCGTTTCCGATGGGGTTGCCATTCTCGTCTCGACGGTCACTCTCCTTCTTGACGTTGATTCCGGGATCAACGGCGTAGATTGCGCGCGCGCAATCATACATGCTATATCGCATGAAGTAGTCATAAATATATGTGTTGAGAAGTGTTCGATCTTGCCCGTTGAGTTGGTTGTGTTGGTGATTGGGCTGGTGCGGCATCGCGCCGTTGTTGTTCATCATGGGCATCGGGACGCCGACGGGGCCGCCCATGGCGCCCATGCCGGCCATGTTCGCCATGTTGGCCATGTTGTTCATGGTTCGCGGCTAGGTGCAGACAGCGCGGCCTGCGGGCGGGATTGTCGGGATCGCGAGGCAGGAACAGGGCGTGGCGTCAGCGTTTGCGGAGTGATGTGCGGCGATGATCGTGAATTGTTGGTGATCGCCGCAGGTGTCGATAGGCGACGTTGGACGTTGCGTGTTTGTGCGTGTGACGAGGTTTGCAACAAAATGGGGAGATGCAATTTGGCTTTCGTGGGCGTGGTCGCCACCAGTGGCACGCGGTGCGCTTAAATCCGGCAGGCGGTATTTGGGTTCCGGGTTGGCTGGCTGGTTGGCGGCTGGAGGGCTGACAACACCGTGGGAGCCAGCGCGATAACGGCTGTCGAAAGGTGGAATGGGAGATGGCGACGCGGCCGCTGTGCGTCGACGGTAACGACGACGTTGTTGGACTATTGCGAAGATGCGATGGCGGAGGGGGACGAGCGATGCGTCGAATGGCGGCGACCAGGTCGGGGGCTGGGCCGCTGCAGCGTGTGCACCAACTGCTCTGGCTCCTCCGCTGCTGGGTTGTGGCCGCCACGAGCAGTGGACTCGCGCTCCCGCTTCCTCGTCCCGCTGCGACTACTGCTGGTGCTGCTGGCCTCTAGCAAGCGGCGCAATTGTCGTCCCTCTCCCGCGACACTCCTGGGCCAATCCGGCAAATTCGGTGATGGGCGAGGCGGCGACGCTTGAAACATCAAAATGGCGTGCGTCGGGGAAGGGAGGATACCGCGGCAGGGAATAGGCAGTGTGTGAGGCGTGAAGCAGAGGAGAAGAGGAAGAGAGGACGGGGGTTGGGAGTTTTCGAATTTTCGGCGACGCTTGAACGTATGGGGGGGAGCACAGGAGCCCAAGGTGATTGGGGATGCTCCTCTGCCAGCCTTTGGAGCTTGCTCATCGTACCGCGCAGTTTCTAGCACGATCTACCTGCGAACCTGCGTACATTTGAGACCCCTTCCATTGCTGCCTGGGCTCTCAGGCAGCCAAGGCACCCCCGCAGCATTATCAGGCCGGGAATTCATCTCACGGGGCCTTGGCGCCCCGATTGTCGCCTCGCATGATATTGCACCTGCGCCGTCCGATAGAAGTGGAAGTTTAGAGCTGCCTGCGGAGCGAGGCAGTGAGGTGGCAGCTGTGCTGCACCCCGCCATGAAAACAGACTGATACGAAGCAACAGCCAGGCAATGGTTTTTTTTCAACACCAACGTCATCTATCTTTGTCGAGCTGAACGTTCGGTGCCTGGCGATGGATGCCCCGCGACGAACTTGGCTGGGGGCACTGACGGCTAACCAGCCGCCAATACCTCCGTGCAGCCATCCGTGACACCGCCGCGAGGGAATGGAAGGTGGCCATCCGAAACGAGCAACACGTCGCTCAAACCATGGTCCCCACCTGGAGCTTTCGGAAGGAGAGCAAGCGTAGCTCCGGAGGGCTGTCTCTCGATCAGACATTCAACGATCGATTTCATTGCGCGCCTGCGCGAATTTGCGAATATCTTCAACTGTCCCGCCAGAGACGCTTTTGCTGCGTGGGCCTGCAGCTGCCCGGACCATGAGCCGGGGTTTTGATGCACAATGCATTTGTGGCCCGGGGGATTTGACGCGCTGGAAAATCTTAATGGAGATGCCCCATCGCAGCAATTTCATGGGCGACGCCGTTACGCCGGAAGACTCGGTGCCTTTTATTATAAGATCTACCGGCAAAAGACCTGGTGCAATTAAGCTTTTTGGCCTCACGCGCGTCCACGCAAAACGACACACATGCCCTCACCGGTCGCGAGGTGAAGGTGAATTCGGCCGTAGCCTCTCTGCTGCTCAGCGCCCGATCTCGCAAGAGAGCATAGTTCTGACAACAGGTGGCGAGTGAACTGGCAAGGCGATCAGGATGCCACGTCTGGCGGGGGATCATGGCGTGATCTGGTTGGCGGTTGTGCCCGAGTTGGGCTCCGAGCACCCCGCAAAACTGCCAGTTTCCCATCACGGATTCCAGTAAAACGCAAGTCGAGCTCGTTTCCGCATTGAGGCCGAGCCCGATGGGTGTCTGCCCGGGTTTTGCGACGACGAGTCGCCCGGCCAAGCTGACGGCAAGCCAGCCCGATGAGGCGAGGGAAGCACCACCTTTGCTTGGGAATCTCCTCTTTGCAGAGCTCCCGGAACAACGGGCGCAGGTGTCACGGTGAGGTAGTGATGTGTGTGTCGTTCTGACATCACCTCCCGGTGTCTCCGGGATGCCCGCGACTTTGGTTCACCGTGTGGGACTGATGCCGGTCTGGTCCAGCGTCCGTAGTGATTTCACCAGGGTTAGGGTGAGATGGAGGCGCACTTTTAACCCTCATTTTCACCCCACATCATCTCGCGCTAGCCGATCTGGCGCGAGACCACGTCCAGGTCGGTGCGAATGAAATCGCAGGTCGCAAACGTCAGCCGCGGGACCAAAAGCGGTGATACAGCGTCGATGGACAGCTGCACATCAAGTGTTGTGCAGTGCCGGGGCTTTGCTGGTCGTCGTCTCCTCTACCTTTTGTGGCTGTTCCGATCCGGGCAGAAGGCTCGCATCGGCATAGCAGAATCTCGCAGCATGGCATGATTGACAGGTTTGCGGGAGGGCAGCGGGAGCAATGTCATCCACTCAAGCCCTCGCCGCGTCCGCGGTCCTGCAGCGCCGAACACTCTCTTCAGCCCAGGGGCGCGTACCTTGCATTAGCCCTCTGTTGTGGATGAAAGCCTCACTGAGACTCTGCGGCGATCAGGTGCTAGCAACGACAAATCTGTGAGTGCTCACCACCACTTCATTCCGGTGCAGCTGCGCTCCTGTCGCTGGCATGGCTCGCCTGAGTCCTCGCATCCCGGTCCCCCCGCCTGTCCGTCATATTGGCATTTGCGGAGAAGAGGGGCCGTTTTCGCACCGCCCTCGTGGTGTTGCCGCTGGGCGGGACCGATGATCGACAGCGCCACGCAGCAGTGGTGGCCACCAGTGCAACTTCCGCCAGCCCCACACCCAAGAAGAATTTATTATTGTTAGACGATCGACCCTGGCAAACATCAACGACTAGACAGAGCGCAAACGCTATGAAGAAGGGCGGTCAAATGTTTGCAGACAGACAACAAGCTTTGCAACAGATCACCCTGAGACAACAACAAAAAAGCCAGGATTGTGGGGAGCGAAAAATCCCGTCAATGTAGGGCTGAGACCCAGCTTCGTCAGCTGCAGGCAAACAACCCCAACGCAATCCTCCGTCTGCAGCTACCCATCGCCTCAACTACGGTAGCAAAAGCTTTCCTTGCATAAGCGGTCTGTTCCGCCATGACGGGCAAAAGTCTTTTGTGGTTGAGAGGGGAAACAAAACCAGCATCGGCGGGTTTCCATCTTGCAAGACAACCACTGCAGACTCTGACGTCAACGCACCCTGATTGGTGGGGTCTCAGACAGCGGGACATCCCGAAAGGAGAGAGACAAGGCTTCATGCCTCAGCTGTCTGCATCTATCCGTTCATCAGTGACAAAGTTGTTGCGCTGAGTACTTTTGCCGGAAGTTTTGGACACTTGTTCAGAATTCTGGAATCATGCTCCCCTGAATTTAATGGGCGGTCTGCCTTGGCTGGGATATGGGAGATGCAATTGAGCGGCGCAGCGAGGATGGCAATCTCGTGGAAGCTTTATTTGTGTGGGGCGCAGTACGACGGCTCGGGTCGTTAACATGGTCAGCATGCTCCGCGTCGCAGTGGACCGGATGAATTATGTTTCCTTATGGTTGGGTTGTTTGGCGTTCTTCAAGTTCGCATCTGTGAACAACTTCTTCCTCTGATCATATCATTATCCGCCTCCAAAGGAAATTAGCAGGTACATACATGTATATCAAACGAAAAGTATTTAATTGGTAATTTTGGGGCGACAAATATTTCAGGAGAAGCAGTTGCTCCTAATTATAACAGCCTGAGTCAGGGGTTCTGTTGGGGCTCAGCCGAGAGCTCACAGTTGGGCCTCAGCGGTGATGAATACCTTACCTAGACTACCTCAGCCCGCTGGCGATCGATGTTTTTCGGTTTGTTCATGAGAGTAACGTTAACAAGTGTATTGTTCCAAGTCCTTGTCCGAACTTGTTTATGATGATGAGCCACTTCCAGGAGCTGAAGTGAATCGTACTTCGATGATGTCCAAGTGGGACTAGATGGACGAGTAAACAGAGGAAAAGTGAAAAGTTGCTGGAGGCTTATCGACGCTTTTCTTACCTCAGCCCTTGAACCATGCCATTGCCCAAAACTGTTTCATTGCATTCTATCATGACATACCAGACCATCCTTCGAGGTCAAGGCCCACCCCGAAAATCCAAGATGAATCTCCGCCACCTCGTCATCAACCACCCCTGATAGGCCAAGAAAACAAGACCCGAGCTAACAGCCGACAAAGGCTACAGGGCGGGTAGTGTAGTGTTAGCGTGTTCACTGAACCCCCCTCAGCGTTGATTTTCAGTGCCGAGCGTTGTTTAGCGAGAGGGCCTGAGTTGTAATCCCAGCCCGCCAGGCCCAAACCCCCTTTTTGCCTCATGTTGTCGGTTTGACAGTCCTAATCAAGCTTGTCGCTGCCCTGACTGAGGTTTCTGACAGTAGCCCGGTAGAGGGGTTTAGATCTCCTTTCACATGTTGCTTCTTAGCCATATGCCTTTATCAAAACGTCGAGCTGCGTCAGGCGTTGGTGTTGTAAATGATTTTGTTTATCTCGGTCATGTAGCGACAATGAGTGACGGGTGAAACTCACTGGCAAGTAGCTATAGATGCGTACCAGGGACAGTGCATACGACATGTAATCTATCACGTAGAACCATTTCAGGGGGGAGACACCCCGGATGGGAAATGTCACAGTGTGTAAAGGAATGTGGTCAAGATGTTGAAACTTGTGTATACCTTGAGGAGGTTGGGTATCTCTTCAAAACCCCCAGAACGCCGAAATGCACCCCAGCTGTGCCCAACCCGGTCTCAGCTTCTCGCCAAATATTAAGTATTCAAGATTGGTGACTTTAGCAGCACTTGCTCATCACCCTCTCAGAATCCAGCACACTTATTCGTACATCCCAAAACCCCCCTTCCTTTCGTGCGCGGTAAAACAACACAGAAGGATCGAACTCCGCCCGCGGAGAAAAGGAAGACGATCCAAGACACAATTTGGACCCCTCCTCGCCTTCAAAGCTGCCACTCTTCCCTCTCCCACAAGGAGGTCGGTCCATAGACCGCCTCTATCGCATCCAACTCCTCCTTGAGCTTCCCTGCATCCACCGGCGGCGCGGCCTCCACGTCAAGGTAATCCGCCGCGTATGTATTGAATCTGTGCCTCCTCAAGACCTCCTTCACCGCCTCGACCTTTGGGCTGAAGAAATGCCTCTTGTCGCATAATGTGAGATATAGAGTCTCCCTGTGCATCTCCGAACCTCCTCTGAACTTTGGGACTGGGAACTCCGCGCCTGGTTCCAGGTAGCGGTAGGCGTTGCGAGGTCTTTGCGCGACACATTCGGAGTCCAAGCAGCAGGGCTGAGGTTTCCTAGCCGAATGCGCCCCGTCTGCCATCCACTTCTTGAACTTGTCGTAGCAGGGCCCGCATCGGATACTGAGGCCAAACTTCTCGTGTTTGGGTGACTGGGAAGGGTTAGAGCCTGGGACGGCGCCGAGAAGATGCAGAGAGATTATTGTACATACAGACTTGAATAGGCTTCCCCAAGAGGCTCTTTTTGCCCAGGTCGAAACTTTCTGACTCGGCATCCTTTGTGGTTGGTAATATATCGCAGGTTGCTGGTAGTCCTGGAAATGTGTAGATTGCTGGTGATGAAACACCGGAGCTTGCTGAACGGCCAGCATCTTGGCGGTATTAAATGCGCCCTCTGATTGTCTTTAGGTTTCGAATGTCAAAGTCCCGAGTTTGCGGTTGATGGAGAACACAAAGGTTGGTGGCTACTTCCTTTGTGGGGTATTTAAGTCAGAATGTACGAGGAGGCAAAAACGTGCGAGACAATGGAATGTCATTTGGGCTGAAAGCGGTGGAAAAAAGAGCACCTTGTGCAGCTGAGGTGCGTGTGTGCACCGCGTGATATATGGGGACACGAAAAGGGCCGCGTAGTGCACGCCGCTTCACCGGGGCAAGACATGGCAATTGCGCGCCGTGGGCGTGGCGGAGCTGCACGACGCCCCTGCATGCCCGAACAGACTTTCTTGCCTTCCACAGTCTCGACGCCCGGCCGTGTAGCGGCCAAGCCCAAGGGAGCCTCAGAAGCCCCGCTCCGCGCAGTTGGGGAGGATTTTGGGTGGCCAGGCTGTGCGGGTGGTTGTCGGCTGAAGGCGCAGTCGCCGCAGCGAGTGGCTCGCGTTATTACCGATCCGACGGCTGCTTGCGCCGGCCATTGGGCCACACCTCGACTATTTTCCAACCAGAAAGGAGAAACAGGGTCACGTATCCTCTGAAGCAAAAAGCTGCACAAGGCAGCCTTAAAACGTGAATGTGCGAGGCGACGACAGGTGACAACTGGCTCTCGCTCAAACTGTCAAAAGCTTGATTTGACCCCGACTTTTCTGCTCATTGATGCCGTGCAACCTGCTGACACTGTACGACACTGAATCTGAATGACCCTGCTAAATCAATCAACCCGTGCGCGGTTCTGCGAAAATACTCTATTGTTAGCCACGAGCACGGGTAAGACGTCAAACAACGCCGATGTCGCGAACAAAGAGAACATCCACCCCTAGAATTGTGAGTGTTGATGGAAGGCAGCTAGGAAAAAGAATCGAGACCAAGTGTGTCATTTGATTTCCGAGGAGGATTTTGCGAGAAATGGAGACGGTGCATGTCCAAACCCTGCCAGAAGGACTCGGAACGACACTTCGGAGCGATCTGGAGCCACGTAGCCTGCTGCTTGCCTCTGCTGCTTGCCAGGAGGATCTTACCTGACCCATGGGTAGGTATTGTCTTTGTCCGGCCCAAGACTCGTGTAAGACGAAAACACCGAGTACGTGAGCGGCTTGGCTCATGGCAAGGGACCATGCCCGCAGAACGTGTTAGTAAAGGGGCTGTGCGGCTTGTGCTTGATTGCTCTGTTCGTATAATGCCAGTTGCCATATCAATCCTCCTTTTCGGTCACTGGATGCGACCCTGGAAATAAGTTGCAATGCAATGCATTTCTTTCTTGATTATCAGCCAATATTTATGACCGACCGAGCAGGTATGGATGATTCCTACTGCTTCGCTGCCAACGCTTCCCAGGTTACCCTACGCTTTCAACGAGGGCGTAGTCCTCGGTAAAATAAGCAACAGGATAGGCTCCCCGAGACGCTTCTTGCCTCAATCATGAGAGGACTCGCTCCCGAGCTGCGGTTGATGCCATGCATGGGTTGCTTCGCTTCCTCTTGCTCGAGCCCATTTTCTCCGTCAGCAACAGGGATGACTGTTTCCGATCCTGGCAACAGAGTTTTCTCCACTCGGGGCGACTGTCCTGCGCCACGAGCAATGAAAACATCGACAGTATCAACTTCTAATCATCTTCTGGCGGCAGCTCGTCGTCAATATAGCGTATCAGACTGACCCGCATCTCAGTCGTATCGTTGCCTCGCAGCACATCGCTGATGAAGTGTGCCTCGACCTGCATTTGCACCATCTCGAGCGCCCCGCGCAACACGCCGCAGAGTATATTTGAGTACCACAGCTCGTCTTGTGCCCGTCCATCATCGGGTAGCTCCACAAAGTCGGCAAAAGGGTTTTCGTCGAAGACCAAGGAGAACTGCTTGCTGTCGTTTGTCCAGTTCGTGATGGTCGGTGTTACGTTGAGGAATATTTTGAAGCCGACCTGTGGGCGCCAGTCCGTCAGCAGGTTGCCTCCAGGGTTCGAAGGGGACAACATACTTTGGCAATCATTTCTGCGGTTTCCCGGAAGTTTGAACACCTGCGCATGGTGTTTGACTTGGCCAGGTAGTCCTCGATCAGCCGCAGGCCAATGTTGTAGCCCATCTTATCCAACTGCTTGTTGACCTCGACATAGTCGCTGTCAAAGTCTTTGCAAAGTTGCGCGACGATGGTGCCGTATGTGAGCACCACCAGTTCAGCATTGACCTTGTCTATTCTCGTTCTAATCGACGGTCAGCGGTGGCGTGTTGAGATTAGGCAGGAGGATTTCGTCCGTACTTCCATATCCTGCAGAGACCGGTGGTGGTTAGCGCGCTGGAGACCAAACGGCAGGGTGACAACGTACTCCTCCCCCAGTCTGGAAGCTTTGTTTGCGGCCATCGCAGATTACCAAGGTTGAGAGCTCAACACGAGCTTGTACGGATCGCTTGCAAAATCATGCGCGGCGAAAAGAATGCACCGGGAATCCTGAAGCTTGTGGAGGCGCGCGGCGAGCAGGTCGGAGCAGTCGTTGGCAAAGGCGGTGGGAATTGTGCCGTCGTCGAACAAAGTGTCCCGCATCGAGCTTGGTTGCACGAGCAGGGCCCAGGTCTCGGCGAGAAGGGGGCCCCGCTGATGGGCACGTTTTATTAGCGGGAGACCCACCTTTCTCCAACTCCCACGGAAAGCGGGGAATCTAAAATCCAGCTCTGACTTGCCGGGGAAATTTTGGGACCATCGTCACGAAGCAGGCGCGTGAAGCAACGGCTCCAGGAACGAGAAGGCTTCCAGCTTGCGATTGACGTTCTTTACCACCTACAACTCCCACAATACATCAGCAGACATGTCATCGGAAAAGAGGCCTGCAGCGGACGATCCGAGCGGCGGTCAGCTCGTCAAAAGGCAGAATGTGGGTTCCAGTCGCGCACTCACTCGGCTCGGCGGGCCAAACAGCAGCGCATTGGTTCAGGCGGTATGCTTCCCTTCTCTTTGCTATGTATTGGGAGATGGAACTCTGACTGGAAGACAGGCACCCCGAACCAGCGGCCTGCAGGCGCCCGTGATGGAGCTGTCGGGCCATTCTGGGGAGATCTTTGCGGCCAGATTCGACCATTCGGGCAACTTAATAGCCTCTGGGTCCATGGATCGGACTATCAGTATGTCTATTCCAGTACTATACCGGCTGAAGGTGTGCTGACATACACGCAGTGCTGTGGAGGACATATGGCGACTGCGAGAACTACGGCGTGCTCACCGGCCACAAAGGTGCTGTGTTGGACCTCCAGTGGTCTCGCGATTCCGACATTCTTTTTTCCGCTTCTGCCGACATGCACCTTGCGAGCTGGGATCTCACCTCGGGAACCAGGATAAGACGATATATCGGCCACGAGGAGGTGGTCAACGCGATGGATCTGAGCAGACGTGGGGAGGAGATGCTCATCAGTGGCAGCGACGATGGCACAATAGGCATCTGGGATCCGAGAACCAAGAATGCGGCGGACTACATCGAGACCGAGTTCCCAATCACCGCCGTCGCCATCTCTGAGGCTGGCAACGAGATATACTCAGGAGGCATTGATAACGACATCAAGGTTTGGGATGTGCGGAAGAAGGCGGTGGTCTACTCTATGCTGGGTCACCATGACACGATCACTACCCTCAAGGTGTCGCCAGACTCACAGCAGCTGCTCTCATACGCCATGGACTCGACCGCAAGGACGTGGGACATCAGGCCGTTTGCTCCGGCGGAGCGTCATATTCGCACCTTCGACGGTGCCCCTCTCGGTCTAGAGAAAAACCTCATCCACGGCAGCTGGGACACGGAGGGAAAGAAGATTGCGGTTGGTGCTGGTGACGGAACCGTTGTAGTCTGGGGCAGCGACTCGGGCAAGCTGCTCTACAAGCTGCCCGGCCACAAAGGAACTGTCAACTGTGCCGAGTTCGCTCCAGGAACTGACCCCATTAGTGAGTATTTCCACGCTCCGCTTCTTCCTGCTTTGGGGCTAATATCGTCAACAGTCTTGTCGGCTTCATCGGACCGAACAATGCTATTGGGCGAACTGAAGTGAGGTGGCCATGTGGTGACGCGGCCGACTCTGAAGATGGGGAACGAGGACGGGAATCCTTGGACTTGATATGGCCCGAGATGCGGCGCACCCACGGTTATATCTCGTTGGCCTCGCCATTTCCGAACTGTCTTGGTCTCTTGCCTGCAGCCAACCCAAAATGCCCCCAGCCTTGGGAAGGGTGGCCGAGGCCTTGAGACTTGGCGAGAAGGGGCAGCCCACGGTTGGCCTCCATGGGAGTCAAATACGAGGCGCGACACGAGGGTCGATGGATTGACCTGCTCCGCAGGCGATCCCACAGCCCGAGACTTCCCAGAAGGGGGCAAACGATGGTTCGTCGATGAAGGATTCACTGTATCACATATTCCTGGAAAACGGACACTACGAATTAACGAGCCCACGACCTCGGCGCTGGGATACACCTTGCGCGCTGTCAAGGAATTGCCAATTTGTTTCCTGCTCAGATAGAGTGTAAGCAGATAGGCTTTGTCTTGAAGCCCTTGTCGTCTCCACGGCGACGACCTCGAATTTGTGCCTGTGGTGTCTTTGCCGCGCCATTCCAGAGATAAATAACTGTGCCGTCTGGCTGCGACGCTGCGATTGGCCTTCGCGCCGCATCGCGCCGCAACCAAAGCGCCCGCCCATTTCCTCTACATTTTTGGATCCTGTGCCTGACATCAGCCTCGTTCGTCGGCGACCACTTTGTAAATATTCCGGCCTGACTTTCTTTTTTAGACCATCTCCAATTCTTCAGCTCTGCCCAGCGCGTCGCAACCTGCGAGCGCAGCTCCAGCGGCAGCGCCCTATGGAGATCGCTCAAACCGTTGGCCGGATGCGCCGCTCCCCCCTCTGTGACCCTGTCCTCGGCTATCTACCTCTCAGGTTCGAGGTGAAGCAACCGGTGCGTGCGGCCGCCGTCTTGAAACGTCTTGGCCCCTGCGTTTTCCCAATCCCCCACCCCATTTGGTCGACCCCCTGCTGCTTCCTGCGACGTCCCGGGAGCCAATCACCCCGCGCTGGACGCTCTCGTCTGCGGTTCAGGGGGGTAGCCGTCTTTCGCTTTGCGATGCGCCGTGGACGAATCGTTGGGGGCGCTGCTGTTCTTTTCGGGAGTGCGTGCAGTGGGTTGGATGGCTGTGGATGCAAGGTACGGCAGCGGGATGTGGTGTGGTGGTGATGGAGGGGAAATATTGGGCAATATTAGGCACAGCGGAGGGAAAGCTGGTGCGGCGTGCGTTTACTCTGCAGCTTGTGGGAGTGCGTTGATTCCAATGGATTTGGTGACTGCGATGGTGCGGGAAACGAACTGTTAGTGTCAGGCAAGATAGCTCTACACATCGCTTCGGGGACGTCAACCTTGAAACATCATCACATATCCCGGACGGCCCTCGACGAGTGGCCTTCGCGGGAACGGGGGTGACACTTTTTGGCTCCCGGGTCTCGGCAGGGTATGCGACAGGGGAACGTGCGCCCCTTGGGGGAACTGCAAACCGCAACCGCATGTGGATATGCGCCCTCCTGCTGTGACGCTTTCAGCCTTTTTGGTCCAACGACGACATGCCGCTTGGGGATTGGAGGGAACGGGACCTGCATTGCTCTGCTGTGTGCTCGTAGCAGAGCGCACCCCGCGAACGGGTTTGTTTGGCCTGGGCTGGCCCGTTTGGTCTGTGACTTTCAAGTTCGTAGCTATGTGGCTCGTAGCGTTGCCATACCTCCTCGTCCCTGCATTCCTCTGCCCCCATTCCCCCCTATCGTCACCAAAAACGAACAACGAGGGCAAGGCAAGGCGACGTAAAAAAAAAGGGAAAGGGGGGGTAGTATCACCCGCAGCGCAACCTCATCGACACAACCGGGGCCAAGCTCAGCCTCCCCTTGCAGGTGCCGGCGAGATTTCGAGATCGGGCATCTCTGTCCCGGCTGTTCATTCGCTCCCTTGGTTCTTGTTTCTCGTCCACTCGTGTCTGGTTTTCCTCCTCTCAACCACACCACGCTACCATGGACCCCTACCGCCAATAGTTACCGACTGTGATTCCCCAGCTGTCTCTGCCTTGTCTTACCAAAACATTGGCACTTCCTTTTCTTTTTTGGTGCTGTTTCTTCTAGCTCTTCCCCTTCAAGTTTCACCACCTGCGCTCCGAGCAGCATCGCGATAATCTGCCACCATTGACCTTCGACCCTCGATTCGAGCCAATCCGCAAGACCGCAACGGCTACTACGTTGTCGGCAGCATCACGCAACTCCTCATCGATCGAGCACGACGCCGACGGCAGATCAGGTCAACATACCCTTGAGTTGCCGACTTACACGTACGAGACTTCCGGATTTGGATGGTTCTCGACCGTTCGGTGGACGGCCTTCTTTCTTCTGCGGCTCACTTTCCGAGTTTTGCGGACAAGCCGGCACAACTGGCATACCCCAATATTACTTCGAACAATAGCAGTGAAACAAGACTGAGCAGCCACTCGATTGGGTGTGGAAGATCTCAGATGGAAGGAGGGAGGAGCATACCCACTACGACTGAACAATAACCCACACAACCCCAAAGCAAACCGACCATGAATATCCCCTTCACCGTCGGCCGGGGTAACCTGGATCGCTTCGGCGTCACCCGCGCGCACGATATCATGGGCGGCCCTCGAAATGTACCTGCCCCGCGGGTCGACGACGATCACGATGATGACGATCGCACACCACTTTCTCCTCGACTACCGAACGACCTGGAGGCGCAAAGAACGGGGACTCAGGAGGAGATGGCGGAGCGTTCCAGGCCGGCCTCGCGGTTCATGTACCGCTTCCGACCAAGCTTCCTCAGTGTCGCCAGCACTCGACGGCTAGGACGCCAGCGACCTGCCAGCAGCAATTACTCGGGGGATGGGATGCCTCCAGATACGGTGGTGAATGGAGATGAGAGTCCCAAGACGCCACAGTTCCGACTAGCAGTGCAGGATTTGCCGAGCACCCGGCTTTATCTGCCAAATCTCACGAGAACTTGGACACAGGGATCTAATGGCCCGCCCTCGCGGCCTCCCACGGCGAGCGTTGCGGGCTCCAGGTCTCCCGTCTCAAGCGAGGCAGGGGCAGATCAGATTATTGAACCGTCACCTGCTGTTTTGGCTCAGGATGTAGGACGGACAGGATCCAGGAGTCGGCGACGAGGAAATGGGAGCGAACGGGAGGGCGCCGAGGCAGCACGGGATGGGCATGGCAGGAGGAGAAGACACCGCAGAGAAGGAAGTGACAGGTCGCATCGAGCTAACCGCTCGAACCGGTCTGGAAGCCAGTCGCAGCCGTCCGAAGAGAGCATTAGCGGGAGCAGCGAAACACGGGAGTCGAGAAGAAGAAGGCGGCGCAGGCGCGAGCACCCTGAGGCGCCTCGAAGGCGGGGGAGTGGAAGCCGAGGTGAAGCGAGTGAGCGCCCTACGCCTAAACGGTTTCTCTTCTGCTTCCCCTGGATCAAGTCGCGCAGAATTCGGTCGCAAATCCTCCGATGTTTTGTGTCTGGCCTGTTCTTGACATTGATCCTGGCAGTTTGTGAGTGTTGTATATCTGTCCCAGAGCGTCAGCTGGAGCTAACACATTGTCAGATCTCTCCCTCTCCATCACCAAGAACATCAACAACAGCGAGTTTACGGTGCTCCTGATCCTCATCATACTCTTCGTCACGATCTTCTTTTGCCACGGCCTTATTCGACTCTGCATGCTAGTTGTGCGTGGTGGGCGCGGCAATGACGACGGCGATCGAGCACGTCTCCCTGAAATGATGGGTCCCGGAGGTTATGCGATTCCACGCCGGCCGATCCGCGTGGTACTGGCTCGCGACGAGGAAGCGGCCGGCATCGAGGGCGAAGCGACAAAGACAAATCCGCCACCATACGGCAGGTGGCGTGAGAGCGTGAGGGTTGATCCAGATCGCATCTATTGGCAACGAAACGATGCAGCGCCAGAGACGGTCGCCGAGGACGCTTCGTCGGATAGCAGCCCGGAACGGGAAGCAAACGGAGGCCAGGGCGAGTCGAGCACGGCGCGCACAACCGCACCCCGCCCTCCATCGTACTCATCCGATGATGGTGTGAGCTATGTTGTCGAGGCGCAACCTCGGTCGATAGCGCCGACAATGGACGTGCCATTGAGGTCGAGCATGCCCATGCACCCGTCAGAGGCGGGTCGCGCGGGTCAACCGCCGTCGTGGTGAAGAGGGTGGTGTGGACTGGAGCTGGTTGGAGACTTGACGTCCATCAGCGGTATTTTTGTTCCTTTTATGCGGTGATTGCTTTTTGGTTGCACAGCATGGCGTCTCGGTGGCAGTCACTTCGCAGGACTTGGGATTCGGTGCGCGACTCGATCGTGGTTAGCGACTGGGATCGGGGACAGCGCAAAAAAGTTGTCGGGTAATGGGGTAGGAGTGGTTGAAGGTCAGAAGTTGCATTTGCTTGCCAGTCAGACTTGAGCACGCCGGAAATGCGCCGGATCAAAGCTGCGTTATGAGGGAGGAAGGAGCAAACGGCTTGGATTTGATGAGCAACTTGGTTGCGCGATAATACCCAACATACGTGGATTCGAACAACCCAAATTCCTGTGCACAGGCGAAGCCAGTTGAAGACCTTCTGAGGGCTAATATACCTATCCTCCATAGATCTCTCTTTTTCGGAGTGACTGAGGTTCAATAGTTCTCGACACGGAGTCTACTCAGAATGGGCGGCCTGTGAAAGCTGCAATACCTATGAGATGACCTCGCATGAGGTGACTGGCGTCGCTTTTCCGAGTTCTTCCCGCCCACCACTACCAGCACCGAAACCAACTGCCCCACCAATGCTCCCCTGCAGGAACCGATGCCGTCGCTCCAAAAAATAGCACCGGATTTGCAGTCACGCGCCAGTCACATCTGAGACCATTACGTTACCCGCAGCTTTGGGCCTTGCGACAGCTCAATCGGACCTGGCAAGACATAGTGGAAGCTTGGTCCCCGGCGAAAACGGAAGAAGCTTGTGGCAGCCAGGTGCCACAGCCCCTGTGACTGCAGGGTGCTGCATGCTCGCCCACCACGACCGAGTTTTGTCGGATTTTGTGCCCGCCCTGCGTGCGAGCCGCCCACGAGGCTCGGGACATCCCTTTGCGGATGCCAGATCGCATCGCCCAATCCTGTTTGGGCCATCCGGACGCAATCCCTCCTTCGGTGGCTACCAACTTTGAGCCCCTGCAAAACGACGTTCCGTTGGGCATGATTGGGCAGGCAGATTGTGGGCATCTAAGTGCACAGCAGGGATGCCATCCGTGCAGCGGGGTGTGGGCCATCCGACCTGAAAGCTTCCGAAGCACTCACCGCACCGCGAGGGAATCGCCGCAGCCAGCGACCTGGTAGTTTCTTAGCGGGAGCTGAAGTATGCGCTGTTCCATGGTGCAGCATCCATGATGCGCAGTGGCTGGGGGAGCGGCAGATAAATGCTGTCCTGGCACCATCGCACCCTCACGAGGCGGGAGCTGGTTGACTCCGGGAGCGGTGACAGACCGGCAAGCCCCTTGCCCTCTGCCCCGCAGTTCGCGCGAGCTCCCACATTGAACGTCAGCGCGGGCGGTGGGTGCTGGGAGGGGGCGAGCTGTTGGAACGGATCTGCTAGCGATGAGCTGGCCAGAAATTCGCCATGCGCTCCGTTTCCGTCCATATCGCGGGCCGGAGTGAAGGGGTTCGGCATCGCAGTTTCACCGTGGCTCACAACTTCACCTCGGCAGAGGTGGCCGCCCCTGTCGCCGGAGAAAGAGGACGTCGCTCATCAGCCCCGAACACCGGCTCTCCGGCTGTCGCCGCAATATAACAGCCGACACGGTAACACAAGACGGCCGTCACGATTTGACAAGTTCGTATCAAGGCCGCAGCAGCTGAGAAAAAGCAAAGGGGCTCTCAGCTGCGCTGGCGCGCCGCGTTTCTCCGTTGCCCAACAGCCCATTGCGCAGCGCAGCTGCAAACCTCCACGGCAGCATCCTCCGCCGTCCTGAGTCTCCCGACAGGACCAGGGCGAGCTGTCCAAAACGGAGGCCCACGGACGCACACGTGTGGGTGGGCGGTCCTGCGCAATCCGTCAAAGTGGGTACCTGGAACTCGCCAAGCCCAAGATTTTTTTAGCGTATCTGTGAGCTGAGGAGAAGAAGTGCCGTTGGGAGCGAGGTGAAAGAGGTGAAAGTTGTTCTTTGTTCAAGGCATCCACCGGCAGCGCCCAGGCCGCGGGTGGGAAAGCAAGAACGGTCACCAATCCAGTCCGTCCAACCGAAAAATGGAAGCCGTTGTCTTGATGGGTACGTAGAGGGTACCTCGACCTCGCTAAAGAGTCACGGCCAAGGGCAGCATTTCTGCCGCTTAGGCGCAGGAGCCGGGGCAGGGAGGCAAGTCCCCTCCATGTCGCCACGTCCGTTTTTTTCTCTCTCGCCCGTGCGGCAACTAGTCTGGCGCTATCCCTACCCTCCCCAGTCCTACTTGTTCCGTCCCTTCCGCCTCCTCTCTCCCCATCTCTCCCTCCAGCATTGCTCCTTGACTCGCCTTTTCAGGTAAACGAATTTTTGGTCGTTGTCGGTGTGAAGTTGCAGGACGTCGCCGGTCGCAGGACGAGGTTGTCATAGACGGAAAGAATCGGGAAAAAAGGACGCAGGTTTATTGTTGACTCGCAAACCAAGGTCAGTCCCCAGATTCCTCCCCGCCTCGCCAGCCTCCTTCAAAACTCCTCTCCTCTCCTCGAGTCCCCCTCGAACCTTGGCCCTCGGCACATCGCCTGTGCTTTTGGGAATGGCATCTTCGTCGCATGGCTTGCAATTGAGCGTGGCGTCGTGGCGCACCGAAACCGCTCAACGGCTTGGCATGCGCTCGAATATCATCGCGCGTTATCGGCTCAACTCTCGCCCACAACAAACGGCCCGGGCGGCTTGCGTTTGCTAGCTACTCGAAACTTCCGAGATCATAGCCTGCGCGCCTGTCCGACGTCATCAGGCCTGATGCGCCGTAGCTCTTAGCTCGAACTTGGAAGCCCTACTCATCAGTGGCGCCACAGCTGAGATGCGCCTTGAACTTTGCTGGAGCGGCAGACTGCGGTCACGCTTCGTATCTCGGTTCGATGTGGCCATCGCCACGGGACTCCACCCAATCGAATGCGGTGCTTGAGAAGCCACCGAGAAATCGGAATCTTCGCTAGCCGACGCCCCCCGAGCTTGCCCGGTTCTCAACGCTTGTGACAGGCGGTTTATAATCGGCGCTCCCCCTAGCTCCCTTGCGCCAGACTTGTACAATTCAACCCGGACTTTCCAGAGCGACAGAGGCAGAGAGGAGTCGAGGTGGGACAATTCGAGGAGAGGAAGAGAGGGGAGAAGAGAGAGGCTACGCAGTGAAACTACGAAGTGGTGGGAGTGCGCCTTTGTGACTAACTTCCATCAGTCACACATTGTCAATATGTCTTCGCTCTCTCGTCGCGCATGCTACAAATGTGGTGAGCTTGGTCACCACGCCGAGGCTTGTGCCTCGCCTCACAGACTCTGCTACAATTGTAGGTTATCTATCCTCTGCGCGGTGCGCCATCTTACCTTCCGACTGCTAACGTGTCCGTGTAGGCAAGCAGCCCAGTACGTATAGCTCGAACACCGACTGATTCCCTTAAATCACTGACATTCATCCCATCAGATCACGAATCCAGCGAATGCCCGCTGCCTCGTTCCACGGAATCGAAGCAATGCTATCACTGCCAGGGCTTGGGCCACGTCCAGGCCGACTGCCCGACCCTTCGCATTAGCGGCGCCGGCGCCACCGGCCGCTGCCACAACTGCCATCAGTTCGGCCACTACATGCGTGCCTGCCCGGCCCCGAGTGCTGGCGCCCCGGCTCTCGGTCGTGGTGCTCCCCCGGTTGCCCGCGGAGGCTTTGGAGGAGGCTACGGCCGTGGCGGCTTTGCTCCTGGCGCTCGGCCTGCAACCTGCTACAAGTGCGGCGGACCCAACCACTACGCTCGTGACTGTCAGGCGCAGGCTATCAAGTGCTACTCGTGCGGCAAGCTTGGCCACATCTCGCGCGACTGTACGGCCCCCAACGGCGGCCCCCTGGGTACAGCCGGCAAGAGCTGCTACCAGTGCGCAGAGCCTGGTCATATCTCCCGCGATTGCCCCAAGAAGAACAACACCAACGGCGACCACAACCCGGACGTGGACTTGAACGGCAACTCCGCGGCTCAGGCTCCTGTGGCTTAGGCGCGAGCATGAGGAAGAGGGCGAGGCAACGGGCCAAACCCGATGACCGACTTGGCGCTCCGATATGCCTTGTTGACCTAACGAGTTTGCCCAGACGACTTTGCTCATCTACGGACTTTATGCCCTTTCCTTTGTTTCTTATCATGATGCGGACCTATATCCTTGCACGACTGGTGCATAAGACAATTGGGCTTCCAAACGGCGTCCCGGGGTCCTTTTCTCTTGTCATTTTCATTTTCAAGTCAACCAACCTCTTTCTGGACAAACGATGGGACGGGGAAAGATTCACGGTCTCCTTTGGCAACACGACGAATTCTCTGTCTCGGCATTTACAACGCTCTTGTCTCGGAACGACAATCGACACTTTGCATTCTTTCCGGGAGCTAGGATCTGGACATGCAGGGCTTTTTTTCCGTGCGTGTAATGCCGCCATACACTAGACTCTCTCCATTTGGAAACGAAGGATTTCAGCGATACCCCTGCCACGAGCAACGAACAACGCAGCGATGGTGTTCTGGACCATTTGACACCAGGGATTGTTTTATTACTCTCGAATTCAGCTTTTATCTGGGCTCATGGATACATGTACAACGAGACATCGATGGAAAATGGATTCTTTACAATCGGACGAAAAATCCCGGCGTTTTCGTTGGGGTCTTCTCGTCGCAGCTCGCTTGCGTGACCGCGGAAATGCCATCCGATGTCACGCTGCTACTTTTGATGTGGGCATGGATTTGAGGGTGGTGGTAGGAGGTGAGGTGGAAGTTTGAGGAGGTTGTGCGGAAGGCAAGAATGTGGCAGTGCTTGAGTTGGGGATGAGCAGAGAGGCCGAGGCTCGTTGGCTGTGCTGTTGTATGTGTTGAATAGTGCGTATATGACGTTTGTCGCAATGCTTGCCGTTGAGGTGATTGTGAGGTGATGGTGTAGTAGGCGCCCGTGTCGACGGTCGGGGAGCGGCACCAGATTTGGGAGGCAGGGAGCACGAGCGAGGCTCTCGTGGGAGCCATGTCTCTCCCTCGATTGCGGGATGAAGTGATGACTTGGCGGCTGGAAGTATGGAGGTCACTTGGTGGGGTCCGGAGCGTCTTCGGCTTTGTCATGCTTGAGGATGACCTGTTTGCACTTGCGTTACTTTGAGAGATACCCCCATGTCTTTGTATTTCCATGGTTGGATTTGTGTTTAGTTTCCAGGTTGGTACGGAAGAGGTATGTCTTGGGATGGACTAGGATCAACGGAGATCAGGCGCAACTCTCGGGGTACAAAAGTAGGGCACTCAAAAGTATCATTTCACAGGTTCCTTCGTCGAGTGTTGTCGAGATTGGTCGCGCCAGCGTTAGTCCCATGCCGAGGAAGTGTGAAGCACATGACGAGATGAGACAAGATTTGTGCCGTACCTCGGCCAGAACAGCGAAGAAGGTTTTGCGGTTGTGGCGCCTTGAGCTGGTGCATTGCATGCGGCTCAAGTCCACTACCTAGGTTTCTGGCGACGTTTAGAAGGTTACACAGTCCCGTGTAAATGGAAATCGTGGTTGCACAAGATCGAGATCAGGCGGTACGCAGTAGAAGCCACCTACCGTTTGAGAGAGCGCCGCGGGGCATGCCACTGAGGGGCGGTTGGGTGCTGATCGGCGCTGGGCGTCTCGTGCGGGGTGGTGGGGGGTGTTTGCTGGGCGGCGGAACAGTCTGGTTTCCAGTTGTGCTGCTGTGATTGTTTGTCGATTGGGTGATTTGAGCTCGGTTTTGAGATCGAGAGGAGTTCAGGGTCATGCTCTCCGTCTTTTTCATGTAGAATTGAGGCGGTTGAGCGGGAAAACTGCTGAGTGGACGGGTCGTGAAGCGTGGCAGAGGACATGAAGTGCAATAGCAGGCCTTCAAATCACCAAGCCCTTTTAGCTCAGTGGTAGAGCGCGGCACTCGTATAGGCTCTTTAGTCCTGAAATGCCGAGGTCTACGGTTCAATCCCGTAAGGGGGCAGCATATTTTTTGTGCTATATGCATGCGCCTCTGCTTCTCATCTCGGAACCTTTTTTTTGCCCGGGTTTCCTTTCCTTTCCCACAGCCCTTGTTTCCCTCGTTTTCTTTCTATGCCCCGGCACTTGTCTCCAGCAAGACACCGTCCGCAGCATCCACATTGCTCTCCCTCTCAGGACAGGAGCCGTGGGAACCCCGTCAACCTGCCATTGGCAAGTGCAACACACAAATGACGGCCTCTCGACATACGTCTCCACAAACCAAGAATTACGTTAATCTACCGAGGTAGCTACGAAGAAGATTAGGGCATTAGTGTCAGTACTTCGCTTCCTCCGTGTCCAGACCCACGCCCACGACCCAGCAACGCCTTCATTTCTCAGAACTTATTGTTCAGATGCATCAATTTGACTCTCACGCTGACATCACTCCAGGCCCGACAATGGCCAAGAACTCCTCGAGATCGCTGAGGAACGCCGCGGGCTGCTCCATGGCTGCAAAGTGACCGCCCTATCTCAAATCAGCATCATGTTCATGTTCCTCACCCAGGCCTACGATGAGAGAGGAAGAGAGCAACTTACCACATCATGGTTATTATAATAGACCAAGTTTGGAAAATAATGCTCCGCCCACGACTGCGGCAGCGCCGCCAGCTCGTCAGGAAAGTTCGAATACCCCAACGGCTTCGTCAGCGAAATGACGGGCGCGGGGAGCGGCCCGCCCACGCTCTTGAACAGGCTGCGATACGCCCACATCGACCGCCCAAATGAGCCCGTGTACCAGTAGTACGACGCATGGGTGATGATGCTCTCGAGCGACGGCGACGCGCGGTAGTCGGACCACTCGATGAGCTTCTCACCGATCCATGCGAGCATGGCGAGCGGGTTGGTGTTGACCACTAAAGAGATCGTGGAGGGGCGGGTTGCGTGCTCCGAGGCGTAGGCTTTCCCTGTCGTACCCCATTCGTCGGCGTACTTGAGATGGGCTTTTTCCGCGGGGGTCACGGTGAAGTTGCTAAGGGAGGCGGCTTCGGCGAGCTGGTCGGCCGAGAGGAAGAGCATGTTGAGGTGGAAGGCGCGGCACTCGGTGTATTCCCAGCACATGGTCTGGGCGAGAAAGCTGCCAACGTCGCCGCCTTCGGCGACGTACTTGTTGAAGCCGAGGTCTTTCATGAGCTCGTGGAGGGCTTCGCTGGCGCCTTCCATGGTGAGTTCGATGCCGTCGTCGTCGGTTTCGCTGTAGCGGGTGGAGAGGCCATAGTCGGGGATGCTGGGGACGACGAAGTGGTAGGGGAGGGTTTCGGGCGTGTACTTGTCTGC
Source organism: Podospora aff. communis PSN243 (assembly GCA_033296975.1). Classification (NCBI taxonomy): domain Eukaryota; kingdom Fungi; phylum Ascomycota; class Sordariomycetes; order Sordariales; family Podosporaceae; genus Podospora; species Podospora aff. communis PSN243. Next base: position 203,369 of record MU865923.1, read on the forward strand.
GAGCAGGTCGAGGACGCCGGCGAATTCGAACCAGCTGCCGGGCCAGCCGTGCATGAGGATGACGGGGATGGCGGATTCGTTTTTGGAGAAGAGGGCGGCGAAGTGCAAGTTGAAGTCTTGCTTGTTGGAGGGGGATGTGGTAGTGACGTTGATCATGAAGTTGGGGAAGCTGTTGAGGTGGGCTTCGGCGTCAGACCAGGAGTAGTTGGTTGCCCATTCGGATTGCGCTGTGGATAGCCACGAGCGAGACAGGCCAAAGGTTGCGGTCGCCGGGTTGGCACGGAGACCGTTGTACCAGGTCGGCCGGTCGATGAGAGCTTGGGAGACGAGCGTATTGACTTGGGCAACCGCGGCTTCGGGGACTGAGAGGGTGAAGGGTACGGGGGAACCCAGGACGCCCGCGGGGAGCTGGCCGTAGGCGGAGGGTGGGGACATTGTGTTTTTCTTTTCTTATTCTTGGCTGGGAGCTATAATGAAGACTACAATCATCTCCCATCCAGGAGGACTGGTGAGTTTATATACCCTTCCTTGCACAATTCATTCAGTGTATTAAGTCTTACTAGTTTGAAGTCAACTAGAACATATTCGCATCCCTACTGTCGGGTCGGGTAGCTCCCCCGTGTTGACATCCACTTACAAGCCACATGAACCCCTCATTCAGCTCTCTTCACCTGCATGATCGACGCAAGCTGCAACTCCTTCTTGACCCTTCACAGAATTACAAAGATTACTCAGTGTATACCAAATGCGACGCTATGCGCATACAAGCCAAGATCTGCCAATCCCATCCCCCGCATCTACAGAGTACATGTCCACCAACGACAGTCGACCAACAGCTGTTGACCAACTGGACCCTCGCTGCATCCGGTGCGGGCCGACAGAGCTGCAGTTGCAGCAAGCCATCCTGCCATAACCCATTGGCCAGCTGCAGGTGAACATGAACGCATCGCATGTGGTACCTTTCCCGAACGATACACAAAAGAAGCAGCATGCAAAGTGCAGACATGAGTGCGGCCCATGCAAAGGCGACATGTTCATGTTGGTGAAGAGCATCACCATTGGTTTCTATCACCTTCACGGATGTTTCGGGGACGTCGGATACCCTCTTTCGGTCTACTGCTGCTGTGTACTGGAATCACGCGGTTGTCATGTCGACGACGAGTCAAGTCTTGACTGTCAAGGACGAGATAATGGAATGCAAGTCGTCTGCGAGAGTGCTAGGAAGGATGAGGAGGGGTATCATGTCGGCTTATCATCGTGCCGATGCAAGAGGAGACTCTTCCGTCTTGCCGATGAACATGGCAGCCTGCCTTCGCTTCTCTCCGAGCTATCCCCGCTTCGAAACAAAAAGTGTTGAATAAATACATGAAAAAAGCCATATCCTCGTATATCGTATATCATGAACCCCCGTCCCGGGCCATTCCAAAACGCCTTCTCCCAATCCTATATACCTCTTGTGAAGAACGCCGGCCTGTGGCGTCGTGTGATTCAAGTGTTTCTCTAAGCCGAGTGCCGCGGCCACGAATGAAACCCCCTAGTTCTCCCCCCCTGAAAAGAAACATCTCCTTGGCGGCCTAGTTCGAGTAAACAGCCACATACTCAACCTCCATCATACTCCCCCAGCTATCCGCCGTATTCGCATTCGGCGGTCCCGGCCTGCATCATCATTAGCTTTCACCCCTTCCCAAACATCACCCCTCAAGGCAGGTCAAACTCACCAGCTCCCCCCCACGGCCAAATTCAAAATAATAATCATCGGCGAATGCGCCAACGTCCCCCACACCCCCTGATCCCCAATGTCCGCCCCCCTCACCGTGCTAAACACGTTCCCATCCTTCAACCACTGAATCTGCTGCGCCCTCCAATCCCCGCTCGTCAAATCGATCCTCAGCGTCCAGCGATGCCAGTCATTATCATGCAAATCCACCGTCGCCGGCCGTCCCACGGGTTCGTTGCACGGCCCACCGCTGGGGCTCCCGCAGTGCACCGTCCCGTAGGCTGTCGGCGCGCCGTTGACCGTCTCCATGATGTCGAGCTCGCCGCACATGGGCCAGTTGGTGCCGTGGCGGACCGACTCGCCGAGCATCCAAAAGGCGGGCCAGATGCCTTGCTTGCGGTCGCGCGGGTGGTCGCCAAAGCGAATGACGGATTCGACGAGCATGATCTTGCCGGGCTGCGGGCAGTGGGCTTGCTTGGACTCGATACGGCCGGAGGTCCATTTCCCGCCGCTGTTGCGCGGGACGATCTGGACGGTGCCGCCGCCCGAGATCTGGATGTTGTGCGGGTTGCGTTGGTAGCGCTGGACTTCGTTGTTGACTTGGAAGCTGGATGAGGTTAGTATTTGTGTCTATTAGGAGATATAGGAGCGGGGGAGGTACTCTTCGAGGCGGAATTCCCAGTTGCCGCTGTTGGGGAGGTCGCCGGCGCTGCCGGGGAAGTCTTCGGCCCAGAGGGTCCGGAAGCCGGGGTAGCTGGGCGGCGTGAGAGCAGCAGCCAGGGAGGAAAGGAAGGGGAGAAGAGCGCGGGCGCGCATGGCGAATGGTGGTAGCTCCGAACGTTCTGCGGTTCAGCCGCGATGCAAAGAAAGGAGTGTGGTGGACCCGCTGCCTTGACTCCTTGCAAGAGTCGAGATGTCTCCAGACGGCTGACTACCAGAGTCCTGCTTGGGTCCTGCCGTTGCTAGACAGCAACACAAAAGTCTGAGAAGAGGTTGCTAGCCACGGGTATAGGGGCCGCGGTGTAAGAATGGAATCCGGGTCCGGATATATAAGAAAAGAGTGAACGGGCGGTTGACACGGGTCGACGCTGATGAGCAGCGTGAGAAACCGAGTTCAAGGAGCGTGGAGGCTGAACAAGAGAACGGGAACGGGAAGCGAAGGTAAATGCCCGAAGCAAGGAAAAGAGAGTGGAAGGTGAAGATGTCCAAGGCACGGCTTCGTGCCGGAGGTTGTAAATGAGCATATATACCGGATACATGAGCGGGACCAAGCAAGGAGGTGGCAGATGGACCTGGACCACCTCGGCGCGGAGGACGAACGATGGAGCCGGGATGGCGAACTGCCCCCTGCCGAGATCGAGCCTGGATGCAAGGCACTGGCAGAGGTGTGGCTGGCCTTGATTGGGAAATTAGCTTGCGATGCAACATGAAACGACGGAGCAGAGGTCGAGCTTGTCCACTGAGGAGCTCAGCGGGCGGTGCCCTTGGCAGCGCTGACCACTCAAAGACGTGGCGACCGAGATAGCTCCCGAGGTCCTGTTTTTGGACGACCCAGAGATCCAAGGATCGTCTGGTCGTGATCCAGCGGGAAGATCCCGGACGCTCAACATGACATGGAGTCGCCTGGCTAGGCCCAGGCCAGGTTCAGACTGCAGTGCAGTTCTCCACGAGGTCCTCGCCCAGCGCGGTTGTTTGGCGGCAAACACCGAGCTAAGGGGCCTGGCGTTCTCTGCCCGCGCTCGCCTTTCCACAACCAAGACCTTAGACCATGATTTTGCCGCCCAAAACCTGACGTTTCCTGCAAGAGTGAGCGCGCGACAAGAAGCCAAGACGGCGGGATAAACGATCCACAGCGCAGAAGTTGGAGGGGCATGGCACAGGTGTCAAAACCCAGCGGAAAATCTGAGCCCCCCACCACACCTCAATGCAGGGCACTCGGCAGTCACTCCGATCTCTCCAGTACCTGCGCAAGCCTCCCACCCAACCTGTCAAACGTGAAACGTCCAAACTGGGCCGCGCAGTCTGCATTCGGCTAGCCTGTGGCCTCGAACGACCGAATCCCAGAACTGTGGGGACGACTCGACATCGCCGTCGCGGTGACTCCAGCACTCGCATGGCAGCCAATTTGCAATCTTCAAGCGCATTGAGAGGCGAGTCGATCAGTCGATCCAATGGGCTGGCACCAGCCGAACTCTGCCCGATCTCGATGTCTCGGGAAAAGTGAGGAGCAGGGCGTTGCCGCCGCTTGGCGCAACTCTCGAGTTCATCTGGCTGCGGGGCATCTGCGTGCTGATGTTGGAACCTTGCTTGGACGGAGTCTCGGGGTTTAGATGCGCAAAGAATAGACAAATCCTCCTGGGTAAAAATGGGCGACTGCAGACGCTGCGTCTCAATCCATTTGGTATTCCCTTTTTTACCCCTCAGGGGTCATTGGGCCGCTTTGTTCCAGAGCCTCTTTTTATCCCCTTTTATTTCTTGGCCCGTGCTGTCGAGATCCAATGGATGGCGAGAACCACGCGTCGCCGCCATGAGCTCAGGGGGAGCGCCGTGTGGGTTATATTGTCGCTCGGTTTCGTTTCCGCTTCCCCTGGATGGGCCCGACGCCGCAGTGGGGTTTTCCCTTCTGCGATCGAGTGATGGTGTCTCTCGGGGGGTGTCGAGGTGAGCGCGCGGTCGCGGCCCGTTCGACGATGCTGGCGACAGACCGACCCCTCAGTTCCGCGACGCTGGGGGAGGCCAAGACGGGAAATTCGCTGGTTTCTAGAGCCGGGAAATATCAAATTGCTGCTGACCGAGGGCATGTTCGGAGTCTCGATTTTTAGCAGCGTCAGGCGTCGTCGCAGGGAGGTGAGGTGGAAGAAGAGGATCGCTCGGCTGCGCGTTCCTCGCTGCGCGGCCTCCTCCAAACGGAGATAAGCTTGGAGCACAGGCCAATCCTCATTCGTGGTGTCTTTGGTCGCGCACCGCGTCGCTGGCAAGTCCTCTTCAGCTGTCGCAAACCACTTCGATCGCGCGCAATGCGAGGCCTTGGTTTTGGGAGGACGCGGTTCGGAAGGGAGCGGTTCGGCGGAAGAATTTCGACCTCGTGGTTCCCGGATTCGGCAAGATTCTTGACGATCCTGCCCAGGACAGCGAGCGCGGCAGCAGTGGGGCCCAGGCCTCGTGGTGGCGCGACCAGGTTTGCCGATCGTTAGCGGCATGACCCCCGCAAATCCCACTTCAATGCCTTGTTTCGACGTCGATGCTGCTGACGACGAAGAGAAGGGTGTACAATTTGGAAGCTCATGCCGCGGCTGGTGACTCCAACTTTCTGTTTTTTTTCTGCCCGGCAGCTGTCGATAAGCTCCTGACACTTGTCGGCGAGATACCAATCCGAAGCTTCTGGGCATCGCTCGAACTTGGACGCAACGGGCACGCGCTATCGGCTGTTTGGCACGCCTGGTGCAGGCTCGCTGCCATGGAACCTCTGTGAGCGATCACCCGGCAGGCCGGCGGCGCACCTGACATCAATTGAGTTTGCTCGATCCTTTCGCAGGCTGACTCCCGTCTGGCCTGCTACGCCACATCGCAACGGTGAACAACCTTATTTAAGTTCTTATTTTCGCAACCGCAACATGCTAACCGTTCTTTGTTGCATGCTAGGGGTAATCTGTACCCCCGAGTGAAGACCGGGTCGCGATCCCGTTCTCGCCAGCCTGAGAAGAGCAGCCCAAAGCTAGAAAGAATGTACAATAGCATTGTCAGCGCGATCGCCATGAACCGACATGGATGTTTTGCTCTTCGGTGTTCTTGAACTTTGAAGGCAAAGTGGGCTCTTCTGTGACGCACAGTGCACACATGGCTTCGAAATCCTCGAGTTGCAGTGGGCCCCGAACCGTAACTGTTGCAACTTGAGTAACATGATAGATTCCCTCAGGGGGCGGGGCCAGGCGTTTCCCGGTCAGAGCTTCACTTGATGGCACACCAAACCAACACCAAACCTTCGCCCTTTGGCCTTCAGGGACGACAGACGTTCAACTCTATCTAATGACTTGGCCCAACCTTGAGAAGGAAAGCCAAATTCTTGAAAGTTAACTCACTTGTCCAGGGAGGGTATAAAGTGGCATCTTTGCACCTCAATCGTTGTCCTCCTCTACTAGTATCCTTTCCTCATTATCATCCGTCAACTTCAATCGCACTCAATCAAAACTTGACGCTGGACTTGGTGGGCTTCTTGGGAGCCATGGTTGTCGATGAGGGAGCTTGATGGTGGCGATGTGGTCGTTGGGCTGCACGTGGAGACTTGGAGCGATGATGAGTTTGAGTTGATCGAGGAGCACTATTGTGTGCGACGAGGGCCTTTTTATCTCTGCCCTTTTTATCTCTGGCCATTTGCCAGATCGATTAAGGTTTTTCGACTCGGCCAGCGGATTCATCATCGGAAATCGTCGCCGTATGACTGGGTTTGCCGAATTTGTGGCTTGTTGAAGGTTAGAGTTTTTGTTTGCCGGTGATGGGGCGTGTCATCGATTTCTGTGGTGTTTTTAAGTTTGGTGGCACACGAAGCCGTGGTTACACGGCCGCCGCGCACATCTCTCTCCAGCACTCTCTTTCCAGCACTCTCTTTCCAGCACTCAACTCCATCATCCCCAGAAGACGTCACAACTCAATATTCGTCCTCTCCAACATACAACCAACATCATGTCTCGCACCAAGACCACTCCCGCGTCCATGTCGGATTCCAACGACTCCAACGACTGGACCGCATTTCCCTGGCCCAGCCCAATTGTGAGTCCTTGTCCTTGCATCACGCCAAGCTGCATCAATGAAGCTGACTTCAACCCCCTAGAGCGACGTGATGGCTGCCATGGTGGCCGAGCACACACTCATCGCTAGTATCAACTCGAAGGCCACGCCCAATTCTAAGGCCACGCCCAGGGCCACGCCCAAGAACACGGCCAAGACTACGCCGAAGACCACGCCCAAGGCCCAAAAGCTTCCGGCCGACAACACCCTGGACTCGGACTGGACCACGTTCCCCTGGCCAAGCTCAATCGTGAGTTCTCCCATCGCGCACGTTCCATCCGACTCATCAACCTAGATAGCTGACTTCAAACCCAGAGCGATATTATGGCTTCCATGGAGGCCAAGTACACCCCCGCCGCTAGAAAGGCCACACCCAAGACTGAGAAGCCGGACTGGACCACCATGGACTGGAGCCAGCCGATTGTGAGTCTACTTCGTTGATCGCCTTTTGAATCTTCAGCTGAAAACTTTGCAGGATGAGATGATAAACGAGATGGCGGCTGCTCTTTCTGGCAAGCAGTGAAGGAGTTGGAAATACATGAAAGGGGTTGGATTAGGTCTTTTTGCATATTCGTTTGGAGTTCTCTGCATTGGTGATACCCTGAGATGATAGACTCGGAGATAATCCATTCTTGGCCGCTCTTCTGCGCAACTTGACATTCATGTTGCTGACGCCTCGTGATTTTGATGAGTGAAGACGTCGAGACATTCTAAGTACTTGATGCCTGATCGCCATCATGTGCCTCTAACGTACCTAACAAAGCCCTTGGTGTTCTTGTTTGGTAACTATCACCGCAGTCCATGTCCTTGCTCCAGGCCCGCGCTCTGTTGGTGAAGCAGGCGCCGAGTCACGCTGGCGCCTCGGAGTGTGTTGGAAGATAATGGAACGCGTCTTGTGGCGCTTAACTTGGGAGCTACCGCGTTTATCGCCGGTGCGGTCGGAGTTTGAGTCTCGGTCCAGAGCTTATCTTCGGCGTTGCGGCGAGATCTCGGCTTGCAACTCACCAAGCCTTGTCTTCAATGTGGCAAAAAAGCAGCCGCTTGGATCCCGGTCTGCAAGGATATATACTTCCCTCTCTCTCCCTCTCAGGTTCTCGTCCCTCTTCATCCAAACACCACACTTCGAGCCTGCTTCACGTCATCGAAAAGATCACCTCGATCGCTTCAGCCAACCCTACAAATACAGTGCACCAAGGCACACCACAACATGGCTTCCAACAAGACCAACGCCCCTGCTTCCATGAAGCCCAACGCCGTCCCCGTCCCCTGGAGGCCATCACCACCTCTTGCCTCGCGGCCAGGAATCCCTGCGTGGCAGCTGAAGTCACAAAAAGCCACAACATTCGCGTCTCTTCCCCCCCAGCAAGCTCACCACATCTTTGGCTCTCTGGTAAGCTAACTTTCCTTGCACCCTGACCTGAGCCCTCACTAACACCAAGTGTAGGACCCGACGGTCAAGCCCTGGGGAGAATGGGCCAAGCGTCTGGACCCCCGACGGAAAGAAGTTCATCGTCTCGCCGTTTCCGACCAAGCTGTGAGAGAGGGCATCTTGGAATTGAGCTTGGACATTGAGCTTGGACACCGAGTTTGGAAAGCCATGGGGGGTATATCTGCTAGCCAAAAGTCAATTCGGGTGATGGAGTGCTAGATGTTGGATACTTGCCAGACATCGACATTGCGAGAAGGATCGGGAATATCGCATGAACCGAGTTGAGCCACCACCCTTGTCTTTTGAACCTCTGTGACGATGCTTGCTCCAACCCCTTTTACCACTGACTGCCCATCCCACCCACACAGCCGTGCCCGCCCGGAAAGGCCAAAACGCTACTCCCACTTCCAACAAGAAACAATCGGGTATGGTGTAGTGGCTAACATCGCTGACTCTCAACTTTGAGTACTCAGCAGCCCGGGGTTCGATTCCCCGTTCCCGAGAAATCATATCTTTTTTGCTGGGGGTTTGGTTTGCCTTTTTTTTTTTTTTTTGTTGACATTTGTTTGCCAAACGTGTGAAAAGGTTCATCATGACCGGAAACTTGGATTATTAACATGACAGGGCGAAAGGGAAAACGAATGAGGTATGTTGGATCTTCGTTAACCAAGTCTCCCCACGTTTCTGCTAGTTGCAGCCGCATACCATCACGGTTCCAGAGCCATTTGGTAACCAAGTCCTCTTCGATTCAATCAACGAGAACGTGAAGATTCAACCCTGGTATCCAGTTGAGCGTCATGGCTGGGAACATGGAAATCTTCACTGGATTTCCTCTGCGAAGCAGGCAGCTGAGGTGGTACCAGGGCAGTGCTCCCAGGTTGCCGACTTCAAGTTGAGATGCATGGGCGACGCGGATCGTGAGGGTGGGAAGGCTCGTCCAGAGCTCGAGGCGCGGAAATAACCTTCATCAAACCTGATATCAGACGGAGGAAAGATAGATGAAGAAAGTCAAAAAGGATGGTGCAAGGTTCAGCGGGATGCTGCCCCCAAGGAAAGAGGCCGTCCAGCATTGAGAACCTGAGAGGCAGGCATCCCCTCATGAGAAGGCGAGCAAACTTGCGTCGTTCTTGCCTGAGATTGCTGCACCATCCACCCAATTCTTCAAGTGGAAAGTGGGGTCGTTCCCCATTCACTGAGAAAAGTCTGTTTGCGCTGAGCGGTGAGGCCGCCTGACTGCTGGGCCGGGAGAAACAATTCATCTGATTGTTCCATGACCTCATGCAAATATCTGGCATTCACTCACTTCAGTGAATGGTTTTCTGACCGGTGGGTCACGGCGCGGCCGCTTTGTCGAAAAACTATATATTCTCGCCCTCCCCCTCCTCCTCTCCTCCTCCTCCTCCTCTTCTTCTCTTCTTCACCAAACCACATTTCCAGCTTTCCACAGCTTCCATTCAGGTACTTACCTCCACAAACATCAACCTCCAATTCCACAGCCCACCCACGACTATATCACAAAACCCTCTACACCTCTCTACCCACTTGCAAAGACTACCCCAAAATGTCTATTCAGGTCAAGTCAAGCGCTTGCGTTCTCTCCAACAACCCGGCCCAAAAGTCGGGCAACAGTAAGTCACCCACCATGCCCACTTACTAGGTACTCTTACGCGCCGGAGCAAAGGTAAACCTAACGGGGTTTGAAGTGCTCGTTGGCATCATGGTTGCCGACGTCGGCGGAGAAAAGAAAATCTGCTGCATCACGAAGTCCCCGTTCTGCTACAGAACGGGAAAGCCTGTAATTCCATTCACCAAGAATGGAGTGGAGCAATGGGCGGAGTTTGTCCAGCTCCCTGACGAGGACTTTGTTGTCGATTGGAGCCGTGACCATCACTGTAAGTCTGTTTCCTGAGATAAGGTAGTTGTTGAGGAGTGGCCTGGCTGACATTGAGTTTGCAGAGGGTACGAGCCACTGCACTGTGGCACGGAACTGAACGGAGACGGAGTGACGAAAGTTGGCAATGACTCACTTGCAGCTGTAGGCAACCAGAAAGCCAGCCGAGTGGGACAAATGGATGGATAGTGAGGCTCAAGGGCATAATGGAGATAAGAGTTTGGTGTGGTGGAGAGTCAGAAAGGGAGGAACTCGGAGGCATTGAGGCCCGTAGAACTTCTACATAAAAGTGTCTAATACGTCTCGACCTCCCTTCTACTAAGCCCAAGTTTTACCCTCATTGGAACTTACTTGGTTTTCTTTATCACCGTTTCCACTTTGCGATCTGGTACCCCTAAGCGTCAATACCTATTCTCACATCCTAACTCTGTACTACCAAACCTTACAAATCAACAACTCCAAACATTCCAAAGGCGAAATGTTAACCGCCCAACAGTACTGTGGACGTCTCAAGCAACTCCGCGACGAGTAAGTCCCACCGCCATCTTCATCACACTCTCACGCGGGGAAGCACGCAAGGTCGCTGACTGCGTTGACAGCTCTGACAAGTATTAAGATGGTGCATATTAATAATAAAGCTAAGGTGATTGTGGTGACGAAATTAAGTTTCTCCTATAATCTGGGCAAGCCCATCGTCCCTTTACTAAATATGACGTCTCCGAGTGGGCAAAGCTGGTGAAAATGCCCGCTGGTGATGTACTCTATGTCGCCCCTTGGGGATTGTGTACGTCTTTTCTTCTTGCCCAACATCTGCTCTCGATCACCAACGCTGTAATATCGGGATAACTTGCCTGTGTTCAAGACTAGGTAGCTCCCGCTATATACTTAATTCCAGCACAGAACCGGAAAAGGAGGTTATTTCCTTCACTGAAACAAGGTCGTTGGCTGGGCCTACATTGTCGTGATGCCAGATGAGGACCCCATCAGTCCTTGAGGTACTTGACGAATATGACCTTTCGCTACCGCAAGGGCATCACCCGGCGATTTACCAGCGAACGCGTGGTTGCGTGGGCCCACCTGGTGACTTCATGTCCGGCAGATGGTGACTTTGTCGCTACATGGTAGACTGGTGAGTTTTCTCTCCTGCAGACAAATGAGTGCGGTGTGCTGACATTTCACTCTAGTAGCAGAAGGACACAGCCTAAGCGAAACGAAAGGGTTGGGGGAGGCCATGGTTTGGTAGATATGAATCGGCGGTTGGACTGTTAACCTGCTGGGCGATTACTTCGATCATCAACAATAAATGGCAGCTTTCCGTGACCTGGTGTTTGGTTCCAATTTCATTACCCGTGAGGTGCTCTTTTCGTGTCGCATCTTACTCTGATATATAATTAGCAGGCGTTGTTCCCCAGATACCTGATGATGTCCTTTTATTTTGGGGTCGGTGTAAGTCTTCATGTTCTCCGCCGAGACCCGTCCATACGGAAAAAAACGATTCCCCAGAAACCTGTGATGCCGCTGCTCGTTGGTGACAACCCGCCCCTTCGACGGGCTTGTTGAAAACCGCGAAGAGGTTTGCAGCTTGCTGTCTGACATGTGGAGGTCGACCCAAACCAGAAGTCGCCTTGTTCGAGCAAGTTTTTCTTGAGAGAGTCGTAGACATGTTCTCGCCAGTGGGACAAGAGGCAATCGCATTGCTGGCCGCCATCCGGGTGTAGCTCTTGCTGGTACTCGTTATGAGATTCTTGTGGCGCTGAGTGCGTCGAGGGGAGGCAAGGGCGAGGAGATCTGAGGAGATTTAGGCGTCAGAACCGTCGGGAAATATGGTTGAGGTACAGAGCAGTCGCAGTATAGAATAAAAGATCACAAGACGTAGAGAAATGGATCTCAAGTGCTCTGCAACAGCTTCCCATTCACGCTCCACGCCAGGATGCAACGGCTTCGGCCTCAAAAGTCCACCCACCAACGATGATCTTGCCGCCCGTAAGTTTTCCTCATTGCTTGCCATAGACATCCTCTCCAACATCCACCCAATTACCCTCGCCCTCATGTTCGACCAGAACGTAATCGTCGTCATCGTTGATATTGCCGGTCGCGGGGTTGGCCTTTGCCGCGAGTCTCTTCATGCGTTCAATCATGGTTTTCTTCTGCTATTGGGGGTGAGCGGGATGAAAGGTTACGGGGGAGCGAGTTGTTCTTACCTCCTCAGCAGGGGACTCGAATACGTTGTTCTCCGCGTCCGCGTTGCGCTTGGAAATCCTCTGGACGTTGGGAGCCGCGTCCTTGTTGTGGACGGTCTCAAGGAAAACAGACGGACAGTCCGCCTGAGCTATGAGCACATTGATAGCCTGAGACAGGAAGAAAATCGTAGGTTAGGTATCAACCTATATACAGATCAGTACAGAACTATGAAATGTCAACAAAGTACGGTCGATGGTTGCGGTACGGACACGCAGAAGATGGACGCAAGTCAATCGCCCAATACAATGCAGGGACAAGCAGCTCAAAAAGAACTCGCAAGTTCCTCGTATGCAATTGACGGCATAAATCCCTGTATTCTGATTCCAAGGGTCCCAAAAGATGAAGGAGGCGCATCTAGAAAAACACCTGCCAGTTCCTGTCATCGATATATTCAGGCTCACGACGACCATCTTGTCTTTCGCATGGCTATGCCGTTCCTCGGATCAAGTTCGCACCTGCTGACCATCCTCCGTACCTCCGACAATGTCTGGCTGGCTTTGCAGAGGTTAGCTGGCTGTACCGTAGATCGGTGAAGAGGCCCGTCCATAGGTACCTTGGTGCTGGAAAGGGTCTTCTTTGCCGGCTTCGTGGGGAATAGGCGGTCGGCCGCCGCCATGAACTCATCGCTGGAGAGGCTTTACGGCATGTTCTCCCTCGTGGAATAAGAGGCGATTGTGGTGTTGCTTGCCGTCGGAATCATCCTGACGCCAACAGCGAGAGGCTTGAAGTCTGTTGCAGTACGGTGCGTTAGCGGGCTATTCCAAACCTTGTGTGGCGGCTGAATAAACACGGAAATTCGCGACGACGCGAGCAGACGGGGAGGGTGCGGAGGGGAGGTAGGAGTGGGGAGAAACGAGTGATTGCAGCGCGGAAAATGATTGCGGGACTCAGGTGTATCGCCTCCAGATCCCGCAAGAACACGACCCCAACAGCTGGGTGTCAGGGATGAAGAAGGATCTACACATGACCGGACTGACGCCCAGCGAATCGAATCGCCGACGGGGAGGCACCAGGTACAACCACCAGGGGGAGGACGACATCCGAGTGGCACGATCTTGCTACCTCGGCGCTGACGGAGTTTGAAAGCCGCGGCGAGCTCGACTTGCCAGTCGGCGGTCAAGGACAACATAGAGCATAACCATGTACGTAATGTAATGTAGTGGACCCCAGGGTGATGTTGATGCGCCGTCCGAGGCGGTAGCAGGGTATGACTTACCAGACATCTCGAGATTCGTAAATCTGCCTTGTTTTGTAGATGAGGTGTTGCAAATGCGGTTGGCTCGTGGATTGATTCTTGAGGTTTTTTGCGTGTTTGTGGAAGGTGGCTCGCTCGGCCTCTTCCATGAAGCGGCCTCATCGCTGGTCAACTCTGCGGGCATCCATTCCTCTCGCGAGAGCTGGCTTCTGGAGCGACGGCCTGGTGTTTCTCCATCATGGCGAACGTCCCGTTGGTGGCATGTCGGTCATCCATCTTGTGGTCGTCAGCACGTCGCGCATGCCCTGTGATTCGAAACGAGGAGGGGAGAATCCCCGTGACGCAGTCATCGTCCACTTCGGTGGAGGGGACGAGAACGTCATCCGTGTCGGGATCAACCTTGTGGCCGAGGTGAGAGATAGAAGACAGGTGCATCTCGACGTACAACAAACCAACAACCACAAGGTGAACAGGTGAACGTGAAGAGAAGTGCAGGTTTACCTTATTGAGTTGACAGTATGAGTGCCTCTGTCTAAGTTACAGGCCTCCCGCGTATAACGTGCAAAAAGACGACTATCGTGACCGTATAGAGTCCTACTAGACCATGTCCTCGATCCTATTTAGGCCATGAGGTTGTCCTCCGCGCCTGTGATAAACTCCCACTCCTCGTCGTTGACAACATCCCACTCTTCATCCAAATTCTCGTCGACCACCACGAAATCAATGTCGCGGTCCATCGCGCTGTTGGTGAGGTTCTTCTTGATATGCTTGACTTGTTCAACATGCTCCGCTGGCTTCGCCTGCTTGATCGGCTTCGCAGAGGTTAGCCCAGTGTGTTACAAAAGAGCGGCAGAGCGTGCGCATACCTTGTTGGTAGAGGGCGCCTTCGTCGCCTTGTTCGTCGAAAAGAGGCGTTCTGCGGCCGCCATGAAATCTACATCTCTCGAGAGCGAGGCAGGCGTGTTCTCTCGGGTAGGGCAGGAGGAAACTGTATTGCTCGTCGCCATCTGAATATGGCTCTTGCGGCTGCTTGCGAGGGGATGTTCCTGAGCTGTTGGGGTGCAGTCTGTCAGCAGCATCCTAATTGGTGTCACGGCGCTGGAGGTAGAGCGGGAGGGTGCGGCGGGGAGGCAGGAGCGGGAAGATAAATAACAGCGCGGAGAATGAGGGCGAAAGTGGTCTGGTAGCGGAAGTAGGTGCGGGCGCATGATGGGAGTGTTCTTACCAGACATCTTGAGGCAGTCGGATTTCATTCGCTGAATGTGTGAGATATGGGAAATTTGGGTTGCTCAAAGGTTGATCTCCGACGATTGATGTGTGTTTTTGGGAAGAGGAGGAGAGGAGTGCAGCACGAGGCGGGAAGAGTTGGCTCTGCTGCGCGACGAGCGCCAGCTTCAATATCGCAGGTGGGTCCAGACTTGAATTCACTCCCAATTTTCCCCCTCTGCCCGGCGCCTTGCGAATTGTCGACGCGTCTAAACTCGACCAAAGACGTAACATCATCGCTCCCCAATTCAGCACCCAGTACTCTCTCCCCCGACACGGGCTACACCTCTCGGCCGTCCCTCTTCTCGGTACCACTCCCAGGCATTGGGTTCAGGATCAGGATGATCGAAATGGGTTGCCTGGACGGGATGCATGATGTGACTCCTTGGAGCTAAAAGAGTGCGAGAGAAAAGCGGATGTAGAGGAGTTTTCTTTCAGAGGCTTGACAAGCTTGTTGCGTGCGAGTTGCTCAGGTGTCTTCGCGTGTTTCTCCGCCTCGGAAAGACATGAAATGTTGTGTTTAGGTGATTATACATCTATAAATCCATCCCAGTCACTGGCATTACCTCTGCTGGTTACCATACCCGACTCTCGACATTTCCTCCAGTCTTCCGCCGTCGTCAAGTTCGTCATATGTGACCAAATCTCCATCGTCCTCGCCGAGAGCCTGAATAATAACAAAGTCCAATCTATCCTCAGCCTTATAGACCTTATCGGTTATAATAGTAACTGTAGTGGGCTTACTCTCTATCGTCTTTTTTTTATAGGACAGAGGTTAGCTCGTTACCATTAAAACCAGTGCAAAGTGCCGTTCGTACCTTTGTAATAAAAACAGGAGCCTTTGCCAAAAAAGAGGTTTTTATAATCACGGCCTTTTTAAAGAGGAAGATTCGATTAACCACCTCTATAAATCTCTCTTTAGAGAGTTCTGCAGGAGTTTTTATAACGTTAGTGGTGGAATAACGTGTTATAATTTAGTCTGCTATAGAGCTGTAGTTCTTTACCGCAGCGGTAAGATACTAATTATCTATTGTAGAATAGGTTAACAGGCCATAAGTAAGGTAGCTAAACGCGGGGAAGTGGGAGGGTACGGCCGAAAGGTAAAAGCGGGGGGAAATAAGCGTAAAGTACAAACGCGTAAGGCGCTTATAAGAAGATTTAGCTTACCAGACATCTTCTTATAGTTAGATAAGGTATACGTAAAAGGTGTTTTAAGGGTTGGTCAGATAGGTATAATTATAATATTTATCGTCGTTAATAGAGGTAACGATAGTTATTTGTAGAAAAAGGAAGGGAGGAGGGGAGCAGGAACCTAATCTTCTCTGTTTATAAATTCTGGAGGGCTATCGGCGCTTGGTCTTTTATTTGATAAATCTTGGCCGTCATATGACCAAAATGAACACAAGACGCGTCACGGCCCCAAGGTGAGAGATGGTGCAAGGAGTAAAACTTCCACGCTGCCGCTCCTCTCCTCCAGTCTGAGCTCAATCAAGCATGACCCCAAGGTCCTCCCACTCGAACAAATCGACCTTGTCATATGTGATGAACTTCTCACGGTCCAGCTGAGCAGGCCCATGTCCTGGGGATCTCCCCGGCGGCCTCCGCGACCGGAACGAAGGAAGGTCTCGCGGAAGCGGTCCCTGGTGATATGGCTGCGTAGCAATGTGTCTTAAGTCGACGAGAAACATGGCAGAGTCATCTGCACCGCTACCTAAGAGCTTTTTCCCCTCGAGGTCTTGTGCTTGTAGGGAGTCCAAGGACGGCGGAGATGGTCAAGGATAGAAATTCAGCCCGCGTAGGCGCAAACACGATGCATGAAAAGGAAAAGCTCAGTAAACGAAGGCGACCTGCCTCCGACAAGATGTTTGTGTTTTGGTTGTATATCTACAAGACGATTTCGTTCGTTCCCTGATTCGGAATTATGTGGCAATTTCCCCTGCTATCCATGGCTCAGTCAAGCATGTTGAGCTCCCCGAGGTCCTCCCACTCCATGAAATCAATCTCATCGTGCGTAATAAACTCTCCGTCATCCTCATTGATGTCCTGAACAACGAGAAAGTCCACTAGCAAGCCAACGTCGGTCTCGTGGGCGCTGCGTCGGTCTTGTTCTTTGTCGCCTCATTCTGCGGTGCACGGATTAGCTCAATGTCGTCGAAAGCAGGCGCAGAGTGCCATAGGTACCTTTGCAACAACAGCGGCCTTCGCGGGGTGGGCGGTCTTCGCCTTCGCTGCCTTTTTGGTCGGGAACAGGCGATCTGCTGCCTCCATAAAGCGTTCGCGGTTGTGCTGGGCCGGGGTCTTTCCGGAAGTGAGAGAGCGTGTGATGGGGTGGTCTGCCACCGAGACGCAGGTCTCTGCGGCTGTGGTGAGATTCTGCTTGCCTGTCGGAGCATACTTTAGCAGGCCGCAGTAGCTGAACACGGGGAAGTGGGAGGGCACGGCTGGAGCGGGGGAAACATATGCGCAGCGCGGAACTTGAACACGGGCGAGGGAGGCGCGTTCCGCAAGGAGATGATATGACTTACCAGACATCTTCTGAGGGCTTGATGAAGTACGATGAGGTGTTCTGAGTGCTTTGTCAGATATAGTTGTGGTGGTTCTCGTCGTGGAATTGACGATGGTGAGTTTGGGAAAAAAAAGAAGACAGGAGGGGAGCAGGAAATCTTCGCTGTTTATAAATTCTGGAGGGCCATCGGTTGGTCTTTTATTTGATGAATCTTGGCCGTCATGTGACCAAAATGAACACAAGATAAAAAAAACACACACGCCACAAGCCCCGGCGTTGCAAAACAAAAAGGGGTATCAAAAACGTTATTTTGGCTGGCGAAATCGATCGATTAATGGCACTCGTGTGGGCCTGCCCACACCTGCCCGACACCAGGCACTACCTAGCCCTTATACTGTGGGGCGTACTAGGAATAGCGAGCTTAGCAGTCTACAAATAGCCAGCCCCCGTCATATGTGACCATGTCAACATCGTCCCCACTGATATCCTGAACCATTACAAAATCAAAGCCAGCGTCTGTCTCGCGGGTCTTGTTCGTGGTGGCGGGTCCGTCCACTGTCGTCGTCTTCTGCAATACAGAGATTAGCTCAAATTCATCGAGGACAGGTGCGGAGTGCCGGTCATTCATACCTTGGTGGCAACGGCCTTCGCGGCAGAGGAGGTGGTCTTCGTATTAGCAGCCTTCTTCGAAGGAAACAGACGATCTGCCGCTGCCATGAAGTTCTCGCGGGAGATTTGGGCAGGCGTCTTTCCGATCGCGGTAGAGGAGGCGGTCTTCGTCTCGGTGGCCTTCTTCGAAGGAAGGAGACCATCTGCCGCTGCCATGAAGTTCTCGCGCGAGGGTTGTTCGGGTGTCTTTCCTGTAGCGAAATAGTGCGTGAGAGTGTAGTTTGCCATGTGGACTTAAGGGCCGCTGGCGGCGGTGAGATGATGCTTGTCTGCCGCGGAATATGTTAACAGGGCGCAGTAACAGGCCGCGGGGAGGTTTAAGGGTGCGGTGGGAAGGTGCGGTAGGTGGGTAAAAGCGGGGGAAAATATATATGCAGCACGAAACGCAATTACAAGGAAAGACGTACCAGACATCTTTGGCCGGTTAAATACCTAAGGTTTCTTCGGTGAGTAGTTGAGATATTATGGGTGTTGTTGATCAGAGATAGTTCTGATATCTATCGTCGTAGAGGTAACGATTGTTATTTGTGGAAGGAGGAAAAGAGGAGGGGAACAGGAAATCTTCGCTGCTTAAATACTGTGGAGAGTTATCGGCGCTTGGTCAGTGCCGAAAACACAATTGCTTGTTGCGGTCACACGGGTCGCTCGTCAAGAGTTGGCTGCTTCGGATGAAAAGCTGGAGACGCGTTCAAGAGAGACGTGGCACAAAACAACAAAACATTCCCGCACTAATGGCGTTTTCTCAAGGAAGGGTAAGGCGTGATCTCAATTCATGTACCCCAGTCCCTAATATGGACGCTTGGTGTTGCCAACCAGACTCCAGTCTCGCACTCACCCTTTGTCACCAGAGGCTCGCCTCTATAGGAAATCAGACTACCCCGCCGCCCACTCCTCCTCGCTCGAGTTCTTCTAATCCGCCGGCCGTGACCTTGAAGGCTGGCGCCACGGCGTGTTCCGAGATCAGGTTGCGGAGCGCGGCTAGCTTCCCGCTGGGTCTTGATACCGTATTGGTCTTGAGGCTCACACAAAGCAAGAATGGGAGCCGAGATAAGGCAAAAAAAGCGTGGATACGTGTGCTGTTGTGGGAGGTAAGCTCCCACAACAAAGATAAAATCTATGGAGATGTGGCTGGAGTGCCAAGAGGCCCAGTGGGTCCTCACAATTGGTGTTGCGGTGGATGCTGGTCTTGTGTAATCATACCGTTGTTCGCGATGCGGGCCATGGTTTTTACGCAGAGGTTACCCTCGACGAAGCCCGTGCCCAAGTCGGCCAGCCCTAGAGATGCAGCTGATGTATATCCTGGGCGTGTGGACGTTTGAAATCTCCATCTAGATGCAGGTGAGTTGATGCCTGACCGAGAAGGCGGGGAGGCGGCGGGGTGTCAAACGTACATTCCGCCTTTTGTTGCCGTTTGAGGTTTCTTCCGAGATAATATCGAATTGTAGTGATGATTTATCTTCCTGCAGCATGGATGACTGGTGACGCGGAAGAGACGGGAACTTGGAAGTTTGTGGTTGTTGCTTGCAGGAGGAAAATAAAGAGGTGACAGATGGAACCTTATCGATTTGCTTCCAGGACAGCAAATCCTAAGCTACCTGTCATTTATTGAACAAAGAGGACGCACCAGGACAGTCAGGAAAGTGAGGAAAGAACACCGCTGTTTTCAGGCTCCACCTTCCCTCCGTGTTTGCTTAAAAAAGATGACAACCCAGCACTTTTTCGACAAACCTCCATATACTCCCCATCATCTCGCGACTCGCAAGAATCGATCTTTCATCATCGCCTCTTTTGAGCTCATCCATATCCATACTTATTATCTCTGGTATCATTTTCCCGCCAACAAGCAAAGCATGGCTGGACTCCCTCAGGAGATCATCCGCAGGATTGTGGACCTAACGCCCAATTCTGAGGATGGTAGGCCTCATCGGGCTGCGCTGTCCAGCGTGTCAGATACCTTCCGGTCTGCAGTGGAGCGGACCACGTTCCGAGAGTTCACTGTGCACCACTGGCCTCAAACTAACCAGACCGAGTGGCTGAATCTCCTCAAATTCATTCGCAATCGACCCGAACGTATCGTCAGTGTGAGATCTCTATTTTTTGAGATTCATCTGCCCTACTACTTCGAGGAAGTTCCCCTGGTAGATCTCCCCGGCTTCTTGAGCACCGATGAGTCAGAGTTCATGGCCGCTAACTACACACAGCATGGAGTTTCAGCAGCCGAGTTTGATCGCGTTCGAACGCCGCAGTACCTCTTGGGTCAGACGTTGGATGTCCTCCGTTCTACCCCTCGGAGGTACCAGTCTCTCTCGTTCTTCCACATCTGCATCACGCAGATGGCGCTGCAGGCAGGCTACGCAAGCCCCCGAGACCCGGTCAACATCTTCGAGATCAACAAGGGGCTTCACAAGCTTGCAGCTGGAATGGATCCCGTCCCGAGCATCAAGCACATTGCCACTCTTCACAACCTCTGCACCGGGAGCGAGAGCTTGGTTGCGCTCTCCAGCAACTGCCCTCGTTGGAGTCCATCATTTGGTGGTTTCCAGAACTCGACGTCCGCAGGGCACTGCCGCAGTATGGCGGGCGGTATCCCTTTACCCCGTACTGGCAGCGAGCGCTTCGCCCAGGCTTCACCCGCGCCCTTGAACACTTCAAGATGCCTCGATCAACAATGGCCCTGGAGCTCCAACTCGGGCCCTTCAACAGCTGGTTTCCTTCGCACGATCTGCCGCTCGCAGACATGCTGGGTCCTGCGGCTGAAGACCCTTTTTGTCTGGCGCTGCACAGGATGATCGACGAGTCCAATCTCAAGACGGTCACCTACAGCGGTCCCGTCCATCCCTCGCTCTTCTGGCCAAGCTTCCGCAAAGATGGCGACGACTCGGTTTGGCCAAAGGTCGAGCACCTTGCGATTCGGTTTCACATGCACGGCGATCCCAGTGGTCGTTGGTACTTCGACCGTCCTTCCCTGGAGGGCCTCCCTCTTGAGGACGCGGTTGACCCTGTTGCCGACCCGACCCGGAGAGCTCGACAAGGCGCTGGAGATACACCCATCCCATACCTTGCTCCTGCTGAATCAGTCGAGGACATCGATGAAGCTGCAGTCTGGGCGAGCAATGTTCTGGCAGCCGACTTCGCGCCAATTCACGACCGAAACAAGCCATCTGAGAAGACTCTACAGCCGCTGCTAGAGGCGTTTCCTCGTCTTTTAGCCTCGATGCCAGAGCTCCGCTCCGCAGTTCTCAGCATGCGTCTTCCACCAAAGGGAGAATCTGCCCTTGCAATTGTGTACGTCGGGGCTGGAGAGCATGCAGCCGCGGAGGAGAGAATTCCCCTTGACGAGCAGATCAGGGACAAGACGCTGCCGCGGGTTTATCTCGCTCTCAACGAGTGGCTGCCGGGCTGCGATGCTGATAGCAACAGCAGAGGGCACTTGACGTTTCAGCAGCCCTTTTCCGCGATCAGCTAGGGCCGATACCAGCGAGCAGCCACGGTGAAGCACATCGGCTACATCCATGGACTTGACCCTAGAGACCAATCTCTTCGGAGCGGTTTCTAGAGCCAGGTCTGAGTTTTGGGGGTAGGCGTGCAAGGTGCAGCGGGTGAACTCGCGCAGGAGTGACGGAGCCAGTCGCGAAATAAGGTGAGAATTAATTGAAAAGAAAAATCCAACCTTGAACTTTCTTTGATCATACTGAACTAACAGATTATGCAGTGACCATGCCTTTATGTTTTTATTCCTTGTCTTTGTGATTTCTTTGCTGCCGACTCTTTCTCGGCAGTAATGCCTTTTCAGGCCTCCTGCTGGACAGTGTGGCTTCCTTGCCAATCCAACACGAGACACAACTTCATTGTCTAAGTAGCGGAAATGCAAACCTTTGTTACACCACCAATCACGGTCAGACGGTTGCTTCCAGCTCTGTTTTACAGACTAATTTCTACCAACGGATTCCCCCTTTGTTGCGACCTCGAAACATCTCCAGGGCACTCACGTCCACCACAACCATGGATTCGAGACCAATAGCGTCCGTGAGTCTCGTGGTCGCAGCCAAAGTTCACAAATGCGGGGTGAGCCAGATCTGCAAAGAGCCAACCAGCCAGACACGGTTCTAGAAGACATAGAGGCGTTCTATTGGGGTCTCAGTATTGGTAAGCATCCCGTTTGAGACAGCGGCAGCAGAGGTTGTTTGGACGTCACACGATGATTTTGCTCACCCAGCAGTTCATCTTGGAAACATTGATGCATACCAGGCACCGCCTTGTCAACGAGAAGAAGTTGACGCTAGGTTACCGAGTATTGATGAGGCTCAAGGGTCGAGGGGCCAAAGACTAGGCCCGCGTCATTGAGCCTCTTCCCGCCCTTTGTCGGACGCGGGTCCCATATTAGCCCTCGCCTACTATCCCTGGGTTTATCCCGAGTATTAATGGCCGGCGGTTTCACGGCCCCCGGAATCAATCGACAATACCGAGCAACTCCAGACGCGAGACTCGATGCTCGATGAACCCTCCATCGCCAACGCTTCACAGTAACGACCGCACCCAAAGAATCCAAGATTCTGCAGCAGCTCGAGATTATCCGGCATCAAGCACCATCGAGCAGACGTCATCGCCGGCGTCGGCGACCAGGTCATTCAATCAATCGGCGCCATCGCAAGGACCTTGCTGCTCGACGGCCGCCGCCTTATCTCGCCCTATCACCCAAGGTCATCCTGAGAGGCCGTACACCACCTCGGCCATCCTGAACAAGCTTTTGTTTTCTTTTTTTGTCCGCGCATGGTCCACGTTTCGTTCCCACGGCCCCATCATCCCACTCAGACGACAGCGTCAGTCGCTGGCCTATGCGCTGCTGATTCGCGAGCTAAATTGCTTTCAATATATTTCTTTCCTCTGCCATCGAAACGCCCCTAGGATGCAGAATTATATTACCCCTGCGCCCGTTTAGGAAGTCCCGGCCACATCTTGGGTGCCCCGCGGATGACACGGCGGGAGCAATGGACGAACAAGTGGCGCACGAGGTGACTCCAACAAAGATAACCTCGCATCCCGCTCAACCAGCAACGGTTGCAAGTCCCATTGTCCTCACTCCAAGATTTTCTAGAAGATCAGCGATGCAGTTCAACCATCTCACGTCGGTGCCGCATTCGACATGTCACGACAAGATGAGGACAGTGTCGCGTGGGCAAGAGGGTTACGCCCTTTACCCGGTTTCCCAAGCGGGAAGGTGGCCGTGACCAACGGGTATGTCAACCACGAGCTGGGTTCTTGGCAGTGCGTGCCCATAGCTTGGTAGCCTCTGCCATCGCAAGCCACAATCAAGGGCCTGCTTTCCTATACGGTGGGTTTGCGGCCTGAGCTCGCCCTGTGGTGCGCTACCACTTTCTATTCCCGTCAGCGCATCGGCCTCGCGGAGACGGGACGGCATCTTTTGAGAGGCACCCCCACGGGCCCTCAATTGAGTCGCACTACCGCCGGGAAGCGGAGGACCTGGTTCTGGGGAGTGTTGGTCCCGAGGACGGGAGGAAGGGGGGGGCTTATTCACCGGGAAGCGAAACAGGGAGACCCCTATTCCTCGCCCTCGTTTGCTCTCCGACGGCGCGCAGCTTACGGACAGCGCCTCCCTCTGTGACGCCTGGGGGATATTGCATGCTGAGCTTCTGGCTTATCGGATACGACGTTTCGCGTTCCTCGAGGCTCTCGCCATTGGTCTGCTTCAGGCAACTCTGCGGCATGACACCGGTGTGATATCGTCTTCAGAGCTCAGCAAAGGAGGGCTGCATGGCCCATCACGGGCACGTTGAATCACGCCAGCATGTTGGGTGTCCTGGCCAAGCCGCGTTCGGGAGGTAATGGTGTCGAGTCGCAGCCGCCCCCTTTCACCGCTCAGACGTGAGCCCTCCCTTTTGCAGCTCCAACTATGTGACCTTCCCAGTCCTGCGCACTGAGGGTATCACGCATCATCAATAATGCCAAGTCTTCATATGGAAGGTCACCACCAGCTTTCAAGCTCCCGTCGACGACGCCATGTTGATAAATAGAAGGCATCGCGCCGTCTTAACGTCGGAACTAATCAGACAAGCAGCCCTCACTCCCAGGTCGACACCATCGCCAAGTCCCCTTCGATATCAAGCCGCGCTCGCCTCTCTCTCTTGCCCTCCCTCTTGCCCAACCTAATCGACACGATGCATTACCTCGCCTTGGCATCTCTGCTTCCCCTGGCCCTCGCGGCGCCAGTGATTCAGCCCCGGGCTGCTCAGCTCATCCCCGGCAGCTACATTGTCAAGCTCAAGGATGGCGCTTCCGACACGACCCTCTTGAACGCCATCAAGGGTGTCCGCCCCAACCACATCTACCGCAACAGCAAGTTCAAGGGCTTTGCCGCCGACCTGAGCAGCTCTGCTCTCAAGGCCGTCCAGGACCTGCCCGAGGTGAGTTGTTCTTTGAAAGATGAGGTCAACATCTGCTGACATAACCCCAGGTCGAGTACATTGAGCAGAACGCCGTCTACACCATCAACGAGGTTGTCACCCAGAGTGCTAACGTTCCCTGGGGTCTGGCTCGCATCTCGCACCGCGCCAACAACCAGAGCTCGTACGTGTACGACTCGAGCGCCGGTGCCGGCACCTGCTCGTATGTCATTGACACTGGCATCTACATCGAGCACTCTGTACGTTTCCCTTGGTACTTTCTGCTTGCTCGCCCAACTAACACCACCAGCAATTTGAGGGCCGCGCCACCTGGCTCGCCAACTTCGCTGGGGACAACCGTGCCTCTGATGGCAACGGCCACGGCACCCACGTAGCTGGCACCATCGGCGGTGTCGACTACGGCGTCGCCAAGAAGACGCAGCTCTTCGCCGTCAAGGTGCTCAACTCGGGCGGCTCCGGCACCACTGCTGGCGTCATCGCCGGCATGGACTTTGTCACGGCCGACGCGCCCACGCGCAGCTGCCCCAACGGCACCGTCGCCAACATGTCCCTCGGCGGCTCCCGCTCGACCGCCATCAACGCCGCCGCCGCCGCCATGGTCAAAGCCGGTGTCTTCCTTGTTGTCGCGGCTGGCAACAGCGACGACGACTCGACCTACTACTCCCCCGCCTCGGAGCCGACCGCCTGCACCGTTGGCGCCAGCGACGAGTTTGACACGCGTGCCTGGTTCTCCAACTACGGCTCCATCGTCGACATCTTTGCTCCTGGTGTTGATGTTCTTTCCTCGTGGATCGGCAACCCCACTGCTTCTGTGAGTCTTTCCACTAAACTTGCCACTTGTATGGCTTCGGCAAGAAAGCAAAACTAACAAGAAACAGGAGTCCATCTCCGGCACCTCCATGGCCGCTCCTCACATCGCCGGCCTCGGCGCCTACTTCCTCGGTCTCCTCGGCCCCAAGAGCCCCGCGGCCCTTTGCGACTACATGAAGGAGACGGCCACCAAGGGTGCTCTCACCGGCATCCCCGACGGAACCGTCAACGAGCTCGCCTTCAACGGCGCCACCGCTTAGATAGGGCTGTCAGCGGGAGAGAAAGAGGGCTATAGACTTGGGCGCATTTGCATGATTGGTATGAGACTGGGCTGCACTGGCTGGTTCGTTTCCTTGGATCGGTTTGGTGTCGTGTATGTACCTACCGGGGATGATGACTTATGAGTGAACTCGGGGGAAGGGCATGCATCTGAGGAGAGATAGACGGGCTTGGAATGATACGCATACATTGTTGTTTTGACGTTTCGGTCGCCTGATGAGAGACGGTGTTGTCTCGCGATATTGGCCTTCTCTTACCTCCGTACGCCTTTGGAACTTTTGTCGGTGGCCTTACGGAAAGCCATCGCGCCCTCTATAAGATTATATGGGTAGCCATGTGTTTCATCAGGACGCCGTGCTGTGGATTAGGCCTTTCTCGTTGGCATAACGAAGCCGGAGCTGCACGGCCGCCACCAGACCCGCATCGTTTCAGTACTCAGTACTCAAGGCCAGGTCGCAACTTTGCAAAGACCTTCTGATGGAATTCGAAAGGTCGCTGATAGAAAATTCAAGGCGACAAGGTTTTCTGTTTCATCGGAAAGCCGAGGGAGTATTAAAAGTGCCGCCTGGTGATGAGGGCTTGGATTTGAGTTTCTCGCGGGTTTTGTTTTCGGTTCGAAAAGAATTAGAGTTGCGGATTCGGCATTCACTTCATTGCATGTGGGAAACCCCTATATATTTACCCCGGTCCCACATTTCCAATCACAAACTTTTTGGATCCATCATCTACTCTTCACACCAGAATTCCTCGTCTCCGAGATCAAGTTCCTTTCCATCACGGATTCCTCCTTTGCCACCGACTACAGGCGGTCATCATGTCCAAAAGTAAACCGAAACCCACGCGGCTAGACAATGATGGCGATCTCACGCTCCGTGTCGGTGGGTGGGGTGATCGCGACTTTGTCGTTTGCTCTCGTGCCATGAGACGCGCCAGCGACGTGTGGAAGACGATGCTGTTTGGGCAGTTCGCCGAGGCCAAGAAATCGCCCGAAGGGGAGTGGTAAGTTTGATTCAATCTTGTCTTCTCTGGTTACAACAATTCTTTTTGGTCAACTCTATCGAATATGCAACTGATTGAATGTCAACAGGATCGTCGCCCTCCCCGACGACGACCCCAAGGCGCTCCTCGTCCTCCTGAATATTGCCCACGGTCGGCCCGAGGAGATGGAAGAGGACATGGACCTGTCCCGGATTTCCGACATTGTCTGTTCGGCAGACAAATGGGACATGACCAGGGCGCTCCGGCCATGGGCAAAACAGTGGTGCGAAGGACTGCCAGACCCTTACGAAGTCGCAGAGGGTGGCTATAGCAACGACACCATGGCGTATATCTTGTGCATCTCGTGGCAGTTGGGCGATACGGTGCGCTTCTTCATGATGCTGGAAGTACTTTGCAAGCAATGCTCTGTCCGAGTCCAGCCCCTCGACCGCCCCCCCACCCGCGTCGGCTGCGACGCGGACACGGACGACGAGGACGAGGATGAGGATGGGACCGTGGACGAGGATGAGACCGTGGACGAGGACGAGGATGAGACCGTGGACGAGAACGACAAAAAAGACGCGGGAATCGACCAGGATGGCCTGCTGCGACAACAAGGAATGATGGTCGTCATGGACGGCACACCGGTGCAACTAATGTTGGCCATGCTTCCCGTGCCCGCTGATCTGCCGCGTCGGGTTCTCCAGCAGCATCGCAAGTACAGTAAAGAGTTGGACGCCGTGCGCAGCAATGTTATGGGGACCCTCGCCAGTACATGTAGCGATCCAGCTTCGATGAAGAATGAGGCGTGGCAAAAGTGGGATAATGAGCTGCACGGTACATTATACCAATCGATTCTCCAGTCTCAGGGGGGCCTACCTTCGCTGTATATGCCGCAGACCGAGACCCAGCCTATCTACAAACAGGCGAACGTCTACCGCGTGGCGTTCAAACAGGGCATCAAAGCCAATATCAAGACCTACGACATTTCGGCCCCGCAGGCTCTGAGGGGCCAGAGGAGGCAATGGCAGGCGTCGAGGAGCAAGCTGCTCCGGGAGGCTATCGACCAGATAAAAGAGGTGGAAGAGAGTCGCCATGAACAGTTGGCGACTCGGATGCCGGATTACGTGGACCGACTGACTGCGCGAGGAATTGCAACTGGTTTGGCAACTGGTTTGGCAACTGGTTTGCGTGTACCGGAAACTGCCTGGTAGCCTGAGGACCAGTAGCTACACAAATGCCAGCAGGGAGGTCAATACCGTTCCTGCCCCAATCACGTGCTAAAGAACTGAGTTTGAGATTGATTAGACGGAGGAGCGTTGAAACTAGATGGACAAGTGTCATGTTCGAAAGCGAAAATGCACCAAACGCATCGGCCGATGGCCTTTCTCTTGAAAAGCAAGACTTGGTGGGAAGGGGGTTAGGTACGTAGTATGATGGACTGCTTCTAGTAACGGGGTTTACCAGAGGATGGCAGACACATGTCTCTCATCACGTCCTGTTCACTCAGCATTGAGCTTCCACCCCGACCTCACCTCACTTCATCACGAACCCAATCAAGCCATCCGCGCAATCCCCACCTCGACCCGAGGAATGTGTCTCGAAATCCCAACCTCCCAGCCACCACCGCTCAGAAACTCCAGGTGAAGTCCCGGGGACTCGCGAATCAGCGCTAAAACTGTGCGACGGCGGGTAGGCGAGTATGCGTTGGACGAGGGAGGGCTGACGCAGACACAGCAGCGGCTGTTGTACGCTGTGCGATCTGGCTCCAGAGGCATCGGGGCTTGCTTCCGGCGTCACACGCTGGCCACGGGCATGAAGCCTAGGGCGTGGCGTTTGTGCGACATGTTGCACATATGCAGAGCGTCCCGTCCTGGAGGAAGAGAAGGCGGTGGTGATTTTGGACGACAGGGCTGCGGCGCTTGCGGCGCTCGCTGCACAGTGCAGGGTTTCCTCCTCGCTGCTGTGGATGCCGACAGCGCCGCGGCGTGTGTGAGTTTGCGGGAAGAAGCGCTGTGGAAGAGTTCACCGGGATGCCGTGGCAGGACGTCTGCTTGCTGTCAATTTTCGCTGTTCACGCCGATACAAAAATCATGTTGGAATAAACTCAGCCCTAGTTTCGTCTCCGCCTGACAAGCAATGCTAGAAGCGGGCCTATGGAAATAAGGTTGTTTGCCTTGGTTGTCGGCGGATCCTTGGCAGGTGTTAGTCGCCCGTTGCATTGAGTGCCCACCCTCAAGGTCTCCATCGAGCGGGACCCAGCCGTTGCTTGCTTAACGCTTCTCGCAGCGCAATGCCGCGCCCTGTGGGAGTAGGCGACTCTGCGTCTGGTTTTCTGGAAGCGAAAAAGCGCTCCCCTCTCACCTTCCACATTCCACACATCCCGCTTCCCCTCACCTGCGCTATTTTTGTCGCTGCAATGCTCGGACTTGGCTTGGTCAGGTGACGCGCCGCTGGCCGTTTTCTTGTTCTGGATCTGACAGCTGACGGTTGATGTGCTCAGCGACGATGACGGATGAGGCGCCAAGGGAGGCCGAGACATTTGCCGTTGGCATCAGCATCGGAGCTCCTCAGGGCAGAGCAGCTTTCGGCGCGGATTGTCCGTGAAGCGGTGCATCGTAATCCGACGGCTTACAGCGATCGTCACTTGACAGGCCGGCGAGTCCGCAGAGTCGATGCCGGCGTGTGTTGGCCTGTCTCGAGGAAAACGGCGAGATAGGCACTTTGAGCCTGAATTGTTAGTGAGCAGTGGCGTACTAACAGCCCCGCAGCGCATTGCTTTGGCGCGATGTTAGCAACCTTGATCAACGACAACCTGTGCTTATTACGGGAGGCGTAACTGCGTCAACGGTGATCCAGCCACTGAAATGACGACTGCATCATTTGCTTGCTCTCGCAAGTCGCTGTGTTGCAGAGCCTTGGCATTCGCACTCCTCTCGAGATGGGTTTCCGAGTCAGCACCGAGCAGCTGCTCGACCTTCCACCGGGAGTGCTAACCGAGCCGTGGGATTTTGCGAGGAGATGGCAGAAATGCACCAGGGTATATATTCCCCTTCTGCACTGGGTTCGATTCACAGTCGCATTATCGCTGCGGACAGGCCCAAGACGGTTGTGGATTCGAGAACCAGTCCGTTGGAAAGGGTGGCTTCGATTGGGTGTGGTGGCTGTGATGGCCGTGGCGGTGAGGTGCTGGGGTCCCTCCCTTGGGCCAACGTGCGGGGAAAAGGGAGTCGCTTGCGGCTGCCGACTGGTTGGGATCGTCGACCTGAGCTTAAATTAATTGACAAGCAAGGCGAGCGAGCGGCAGGACACGGCAGCATCCGGGGGCAAAGCGCGCAAAAGAGTGTGTGTGGTGATCCAGAGCGAGCGCAAGCCTGGCAAAGAGAGAAAGGTTTACTCACAGTGCATTTTCTCCTGATTTGCCCGCTGACAGCTGACGGTCTGCCTGTTGAGGACCTGTGGAAATTGGATGATTCCCGCAGTCAGTAATCCGTAATAACGGCGTTTTCCTCAGATCGACGCGACGCGGCTCCTCTGCTCCCCGGCTCCCGGCCGAGCGCCAGCCAAGGGGACGTGTTGGGTGGAAGGAGCGCCCCCTTTTGCAGCAGCGGCAGCCACCGTATTGCCCTCCAACGATTGCAGTTTCGGGACCGACGCCTCACGCCTGGGTTTGGACGTAATTTTAATTTCTGCCCGGTTCCCAAACGCGCACCGTACCCCTTTTCCTCTCCTGTCATCAACAAAATTACGCTGCCTGTCGAGCGCGTCCACGACCGCCCGCATTTTGCATTGCAAGCACCGGCCAGGAGCGGCCGCATCTCCTTTCGTTTCGGCCCATCACGGTGGAGATCTTCAGCGTGTGGGATTTCTGCCCAGGCAGCCCCGTCAGACGGTTGACCGGTGCGCGACGGCGGTGGAGATCCAGAATGGACGGCATCGTGACACCAACCGGCAGCCGGCTGCCGTTGTGAATGGTGCAGCGGCCAGCGGCCCCTCCACCTTTCCCCCATTTTCGTATCTGTGCATTTGCTCGAATGCACGTTGATCGCCGGTGCGAATCAGCGTTCCTCGTCGGCCCGAGCTGAGAGACAGAGAACCGCACATCGACCAAAGTGAGGGGGTCCTTCTTCCTTCTCCTCGGGTCGCCGGTGCAGCGCGAACAAACGCAGTTGGTGCTTCGCCAGCTGGTCTCAAACACATCAAGCACAGTGTGTGCATCTCCATGGCGAGGCCAGTCCACCGCGAACACGCTCCAACTCTGCGTGTTGCCCAGCTGCCCAGCAAGCAGCTTCAGCGCCAAGCCGAGGGTCCCCGGCACCAAGTGCAATTAATAGCTCCCACAACATGCATCCGTCCCTAGTGTACGGGGTGGGTAGGCTGAAAGTCCGATACCACACCATTGGATCGCTTGTTGCTGCGGGGCATCAGTGTCAACATTCGCAGAGGTTGAGGTTCAGCTTTCAGATTTTCGCCTCTGGCGTCGACGTTCAGACGGTTTCATTTTTTTTCTTTTTGGTGACGACCAAATTGGCGGTTGGCGGTTCCAGGCCCAGCTGACGGGATCAGCGGCGCGTCTGAGGGCAGCCCAGATTGTGATGAGGGGGGCTTGGGCAAGTCCGAGTCTATTGATGCGCTGCAGGCCCTGCCAGCGTTTTCCTGGGTCCTCAGGTCCTCTCGTCATCTTGGGTGTGGCCAGCCCCAACAAGCCCTGCCCAGACCTGTGTCACTTTCCCTGCTTCTCACTCGATCCTGTCATCCTGCTGCGCTGCTGCTGGGTGCTGCTGCAACCGCCGCGCCTGGGCGACCATTGGGATACCCCTGCAACCCCCGGCATCCATGCTCGGATGGGCTGCCCAATGTCCCAAAGCGGTTGGGGAAAACCCGGGTGACGAGACGTTCGTGGCTGTGGGAGTGCGTCTTGCAGCGCAGCCGCAGTCCCTCAACCCCGGTCCCACCCCTTCAACGACCCCTGCTCGGGGCTCCAGGAGAAATGAGAGGCGCTCGATCTGCATGAGAGAGGGCTCGAGATATAAGGATTCGCAGAGGCCGCAGTTCTGGCGAGAAGAGAAGTCTCACTCTCATCCGCTTTCAATCTCAGGCATCGCAGCTTCAAGCTTCCTTTGCCCTTTTATATACTAATTTTTGCCCGCGTTTGACGGCAGACACTCGTTTATCCAACAACCTACACCTTCAAGATGCGTTTCTTCACCGCCCTCACCTTCGCCGCTGCGGCCAGCGCCGCCGCTGTTGGCACCACCACCATCAAGCGCAACGGCCTTGACGTCCGCGTCGTCGCCGAGCCCAAGAAGTGCCTCTGCAAGAGCGACGTCGATGAGATCGTCGACGCCTACGTCAAGATGCTCAGCGACTGGGACGAGAGCCTGATCAAGTACCTCCATGACGACTTCTTGGACACTTCCGACTCCATCAACACCCTTGTCCCCAACGGCCCCCCTCTCGGCACCCCCATCTTCAACAAGGAGTCGTTCATCAACCACCAGACCAACACTGTAAGCATTTTCTGCTGCTTGTCACTTGGCTTCGACTTGCTAACCTAACATAGCCCGACAACCTTCCCGTCATCATCGAGAAGCTCGGCCCCTGGAACTGCGACGGCATCTCCTTCGTCTGGCACGCCACCTTCAAGAAGTTCGGCGGTCAGGAGGAGAAGCGTGTCCGCGGTGTCACCATTCTCCAGGTCGCCAAGGTCGAGGACCAGTGGCAGATCAAGACCCTCGATGTCGAGTTCAACAGCGTCAACTACCTCCTTGCCGTCGGTGGCTCCGTCACTCCCCCCGGCCCCCCTCCCTCCGCCTAAGCGGTCTCTGACCGGCATGCTGCCGACGCGGTCATGACTCCCCCGACGCGACGGAAGCAGGAGACGTGGATTGTCGAGGTTGGCTTGGAACAGGTTTAGACCTTTAGCTTTGGCGATTCTGGATTAATGGAGGATGGCGCTTATGTTTCTAATGGATTGTGCATATTCAATTGAGACCAAGACAATTCACGGGGAAAAAGAGTTCAACTCATGGCACTTGCATCCCATACACTGCAGCTCCGCGGTGGTGGCCCTGGTTTGGGTTTCGGTCCATTACATAATGTAATCACGCAGAAAAATACAAAATATCAATAAAATGCATTCGTGCAGAACTTGATGGCCCTCATCTTCCTCTTCCCTCTGGAGTTGAGTTCATTTACTATGGACCGCTTCGGATTGCTCTCGACACTTGAGATTACAGCGCGATGGTGCGGTCATGTCAGGATTCAACGCCGTGATTCAACATTCAGTGAGTCGACAGGTCTCGGGACAGCATTGGGAAAGGGTCTCGTTGAGTTGACCCGAGACCCGACTTTGCCCTTGCTGCTCAACTTGCGCAATCACAGACAAGAGCCTCATGCAAGACACAGCCTCAACCCCTGAGCTTGGGGCCACAGAGTGAGACACCAACCGAGACGGGTCGGCCTTGGTCTCGGAAGTAGGTCGTCACGACAGTGTGCGTTGGCCTCATGGTTGCTCATCACGATTTGTATTCGCCGTCGCGTCCTCTCTCCAACGAAGGACGCGACGGAATGGGTATTGATTATCCTTACCAACTATGTATGCTACCTAGAATGCTTTCCAAAACGATTGTGGACGCCATATACTTGAAATCATCGCTTCCCCGACCCCGACCTGACCCAATTGATGCCGGGGTATCGTTGGTTGAACAAAAGAGACCGAGGGCGTGAGCAGCCAAGCCAAAAAACACCACCCGATGCGATGGATGATACCTACAAAAGAAAATGTCCGCGATGGATGCACCGAAATCCCATATACAACCTCCTCCTGCCAGTCTCTCACGAAATGTTATACAGATGTGGCGTTGCCTCAAACATGGTTGCTTTTGCTGTCCAAGCCGTGGACCGTCATTCCTCCTCCAGCACCTCACGCATCGCCTCTTGAACCTGCCGGAGATTGTCGACAGAGACCTTGCTAGGCGCCCCTCGTCGCTGATGGGCGGCAAAGTACTCATGGAACCCTGGGATACCGCCGGGCTGGTTTATCCCTGGCGCCCGGAAGGTGCCTGCCGACGAGAGGCTGCCCTGCGGCGATGCGTGAGACACCGTCGGGCTTGACAGGGCTGTTGCACTGATGTGGATCTCGGTTGTTGCGCTCATGGCGGGTGATGCCATTGGGCTTGTCCGTGCCGATGGAGTGGAGGTAGTGCTACCTCCTCCCCAAGGACGCCACGAGACCAGCCTGCTCAAGGTCTTGGTCGGATGAGATCGCGGTGCCGTATCCATGGTCTCGCTCCGGACCGGGTTTGACACCACGCGGCCGCCGCCTCGACCTTTTGGTAAGGGGAGACCCAGCCCGACTGACACCAGATTATCCCGAAGGAACAGGCTACTTCTCTTTCCGTCCGTGTCCGCCTTGGCTATGGTTGGGCGAGCAGTGACCGAGCTCACGTTTGTCCCAGCAGCCGTCAAGCCCAGTGGACGGAGGGTGAGTTGGCTTGGCCGAGCCTTGAGGGTGTGGATGTCCATGCCGTTCGAAAGAGACATGATGGACTCGTGGGAAACCATGCGCCGCAATCTCTGCGGAGATCGATGTACCTGAGGGTTAAAATGGTCATGCTCCTCGGCATCCGTACTGGCTGTCTCAATCGTGGTATCGTCCGCCGAAGGGACCGCTCTCGTAAGATCGGGCACGTCGTCAGTCGTGTATGGAGCGGTCCGCTCCTCGGTGATATTCTCTTCGGGAATGAGTTTGGTGAGGGGGTGAGGTTGAGAGTAAGATTGTGGCCCAAGATTCGGGAATGCGCTCGGGGCCGTGATACTGCGAGCTGAGACCTCCGACGGCCGTTTATGATGAGAGGCTCGCCATGCTGGCGACATGGGGTCCACGCTCGTGGTTGGGGAATTGGGCAACGAGAGCTCCATAATCCCCCTGTCGAAGATAGAGTTGCGCGGGTTCGACGGTGGTGAACTAGGCACGGAAGACGAAGTGAACTCTGATGGGGTGTCGGAGACAATGGACCAGCGACCGTTTGGGGGCACTTCCACACCGGAACCATCATGTCTCGGCGACGTGGGGAGAGAACCATGTCGCTGCCACCGTTGCATGGCGTGAGACATAGGCGTCGTCGGAGCTGAAATGTGCGGCGGGGTAAAGGTTCCAGCCGTGATGCCTTGCCTCTTCCTCCTGGGCTTCTTGATCTCGGGCTTGTGCGTGACGTGGTAGTGGTGATGGATATGCAACTCCTGCGAGACTCTCGGGGGAGTGGGCGGTTCTTTTTGCTCGAGTTCAGCTCGCAGAGTCGACGGAGAGCTGATATCGTGTCCGACCAGAGGTTGGTGGTACATGAGTTGCTCCCTCAGCATCTGGATTTCGTCGTTGGAGCTCATCAACAGTTCTCGCAGCTCCGCCATTCCCAGCTGCAGGTTCGCGTTGTCCTGCAAGAGATCGCGCACGAAATGCGAAACAACACCTCCGCCGTTCTTGCTGTCGGTCATGGACCTCACTGCAGCCGCGCCCTTAAGCCTTCCTGCTGCGGTGTTGAGCTCCTTTTCCATGACTCGCTGCCGCTCCATCCTCCCAATCACCTCAACGTGCTTCTCACGCTCTTGCCTTGCTTCCTTCTCCATGCGCTCGAGCTGTTCCTGGAGATCGTTGATGCCTCTCTCGGCTTGCCTCCACCGGAACATGGCCGTCCTGGCCTCTTCTTGGGTGTGAACGAGGGTATTCTGCAGCGTAACTTGCTCCTCTTCCAAGATGGCGATTTGGCGCTCGAGATTTACTGCCCTCTCTGCGGCGCTCTCCAGCCTCCGAACCTCTCGCATCGAATCTCGCAATGTAGCCTCGAGGGCCTCGATCCTGGTGTCTGCATCCTTGACGGTATCGTTGAGCTGCTCCAGCTCCTCTCGCAAGTGTTGGTTCTCATCCACAGCAAGCCTGTTCTTTGTTTCCAACACGGTGTTTTCGTGCTCCAAAAGCTCAATGCGCGCAGTCAGTTCAACGCGGTCGCGTTCGGCGGATGCCATGTAGGCTTCATGGCGGGCAAGCAGCGTCTGCAAAGCGAAGGTCAGCGAAGGCGCGCAATCCTCCGGCTTAGTCCGGCGCAACGGACAATCGTCCGGAAGGGCCATCATGGAGAGTAGCGACGTGGTGTTTTGGCCAGCTTTGGCGAGGATGCATGGTCTGGAATGCGCTCGAGAATTCTCGAGTGCCGTGGAAGGGAAATAGCGAACACAAAGAGCGGCCCCCACGGGAGTCACTCAAATAGCAACAAGGAACGATGGAATGTGTAGGGGGCCAACATACCTGCCCCATCTTTGCAGCCGTGTGGACATCGCGCTCGACACTCAGCAAGACTGAGCAATTGTGTCTGAGAAAGACGCACTCCTCGCTGCCACAGCAGCACCGAAGCTCTGTGGGCTGCGCCGCCATGGCGCCAATAGCGCCCATGACGTCGCGTGGCCGAGCGCCGGCCCCGTATCTGGCGCTCGAGGTATCGGCCATTCCTACTGGGGAGGAAGGCGAGATCTATCGTCGGAATGAACTGCAGTCGCGGGTGATGGCATAGTTACGACTGGGGCTCGGGGGTGAATGATTGTTGGCGGTTACTCGTTGAAGGCTCGGGCCGGTAGTCGAAATTCGACAATACGTAGCTCGTCAGATTAGTTTCGGCGAGGAGCTCTGTAGACAACATGGACAATCCTCGGGCCGCGTTGGTGGGTTTCTGGGATCGTCGAAAGTTGATGCACGACTCGAGAGATTAGCAGAGTGGGTGCAGCTGGGACGTGTGACGTGGGGCACTGGCTCAGTCGCGTCCAAGCCTCCGCCTGCGTCGGTTGGGAAGATCAAGCCCCCCTGTCACAAACCACAGAAACTCAAAGTTTTTGCGTTTTTGGCGAACGTTAAATGGCAAAATCGAAGCGAAAAACAACGTCAATCCTCAGGTCGCAGCCTGTCACTGATAAAGCTCTCAATCAAGGAAACAAGTGGCTGGAGGCCCATAGTGCAGGCCAAGACGTGCATCGCTTGCGCAGGTCGAGAGGTCATCCCCACGCGTCAGGCACGGACCGGAAGAGGGCCCAAATCCAATGATGTGTCCGCGAAGAGACCCCGCGCACTTTGATGGTTGCCCCTCATTCGCCGGCCCCTCGGGCGGCCCTCCACCAGCCTCCCGCACCCCACCGAGCTGGGTTTCCGCGACCGCGTTTTGTTTTCCCACCGTGACGTCGGAGAGCTCTTATTGGAACGCATTATGATCTTCGAACCACTGAGGCCCGTCCCCAGCACCGGGAATCAGCAAGTGTGCTTTTGGTGCGCCGTTCAAGGATTTTCCGCATCTCAATTGGGAAGGAGTCATGCGCCAAGAGATGAGATGATTCCCAGCGGGGACTGTTGCAGAGCTACAGCATGCCTGCATCAGTCCATCGATTCCGAAGCGGTGAAGTTCAGACAAACTTTTTAAGCAAAACACGAATATGAACCGAAGTCTAGATCAAGAACTTCCTTTGCGCCAATGTTAGAAGACATCGGAGTTGAGTTGGTGAGCCTTCCCTTCGGCGCTTCTAGGTAGGCATGGCCACGAGGGTTCCCAGTCAAGTTCGTCGTCTTCGTCCCGTGTGCTGCATTTTCGTCTTTGTCCTCGAGCAGCATGCTGTACCCAGGTGGGCCTGCGCTTCGTCCTTGGAAAGGTCAACTTCGAAGGCCCGGCGCGCTTGTCTTATCTTTGTCGCCAATGATGGTGCGAGCTCGAATGCAACGTCTGCACAAAGCGTTGCCATCACCTGCGACTCGTCCAACGTCCCATCCTAAATTATGTCCAACACGGGGCTAGCCAACGCATGGTGAGCCTAGTTCGAGCCCCGGCGAAGTCGCCCTGCCCGGCGCGGTGGGAGAGGTGCAGAGTACGCAACTCTCCAGTCGTTCTAGGGTACGCGAAGAGCAGCGACAACCCAGGTGCAATCCCAGAGAGGGAAAAAAAGAACAAAGAGTTTTGCAATCATGAAATGCCGAGTCACCCATCTTGACGCATTGCCAAGTACTCGGCTATGAAACAGACTTTCCGAGCGGCGAAACGAATGGTTCACAACCGGAGGAAGTGGTTGCACACGTGCAACTCTCACTTTGGAAGCGAGACAGATCTTGTCGTCGGGGGATTTTGTCAGACCTGCATGCGAACAGCCGAGACAGAAAGTGACCCTGAGCTTCCAAGAGCTTCAGGGCAGTCCCTTGGGTCGTGTGGCAAGCGGAGAATGTCAACATAATGGCGCCGGAAGCGGGAGGACTTCAACTTCACCTCCCACATAACAACTCGTTTAGCGGACAAGCATGAAGCTGATGATGGATCCAAGACGAACGTTTGCAGAAATATGAAAGGTTGAGTGTACAGAAAATGACAGTGTAGAAGCGTCTATCAGCTGCTCATTACGGAGATGCTAAAGA
Source organism: Podospora aff. communis PSN243 (assembly GCA_033296975.1). Classification (NCBI taxonomy): domain Eukaryota; kingdom Fungi; phylum Ascomycota; class Sordariomycetes; order Sordariales; family Podosporaceae; genus Podospora; species Podospora aff. communis PSN243. The sequence goes on from MU865923.1 coordinate 240,994, forward strand.
CCTTACTCACAACAACTGAGACGGGAGCCACTCTTACCGTCTCCAACCACACTGGCACGGTTAGACCCCCTTTCGGCTACCCAGAGCCCCTTTCCTCGAACGATCACTGCAAGTTCACAAACAAACCTCCATCCACCAACAGCTGAGCCCCCGTCACATAACCGCTCAGCTCATCACAGGCCAAGAACACGGCCGGTCCTCCCATATCCGCGGGGTCGCCGATCCTCCCGAGCGGAATCCTCCCCTCCATATACTTCCTCTTCCCCTCCTCCTTCAAGTCCTCTTCGTTCAGCTCTACTACAAGTCAGCCCCCCCCTCCCTCTATCCCTCCCACCCCAGCTCTCAACACCAAAGGCAAGAAAAAAAAGGGGTACTCACGCGTCCTCACCGTCCCCGGCAACAGCGCATTACACCTAACCCCCCACTTCCCCAGCGCAACCGCACAACTCTGCATCAAACTCGTCACCCCAGCCTTGGTCGGCGTATCTGTTCCCAATAACATCAGCCCTCATTCCCTCTTCCCCAATCCCAGACAAAACTCACAATGACACTGCCCCCCACCCCCAACCAGCGCACTAATCGACGAAATCCCAATGATACTCCCCCCGCTCGGCGTCTGCCCCCTGACCATCTGCCTCGCCGCCGCTTGGACGACATAAAACGCACCATCCAGATTCGTCCTCACCGTCTTGTCATACAGCGCCGCGTCGAGGTCGAGGAACTCGGCGAAGGTGCAGATCCCGGCATTGGAGACGAGGATGTCCAGACGGGAGGAGCCAAAAGTGGATAGAGTGAACGCCACGAGGGCGGTGCCGGTGGCGGGGTCGCGGATGTCGCCGGGGAGATGGGCGAGGCGGCCCGGAAGGGAGGAGCTTTCGTGTAGGAGGGAGGTGAGGTGGGGTTCGTCTTGGGGGAGGTTGAGGTGGTTGATGGTGACGTTGCAGCCTTGTTTGAGGAAGGCGAGGGTTACTGGGAACGTGTGTTAGTTTGATGGTAAAGGGGGTGGAGTTTTAGGGGGGTTGGTGGGTTGGTGACGGCAAGGGGGACGGGAACGGGGACGGGGGATTCTGCTTCGGGGATGCGACGTACTGGCTCGGCCGATGCCAGTGCTACCGCCGGTGACAATGGCAGTTTTCCCGGCGAGGAGATTGGTGGCGGGCATGTTGGGCGAGGGATGCACTGCGGTTGAGACGGGTTGAGAGTGAGAGGTGTTGCTTGGTGTGCAAATTTGAGGGGTGCTACGGTGGGACAGGCAAGCGAACGCGAACACGGGTCATCATCAGTATGAGTAAGAGAGGGATTCACTGAGGGGTAGCAGTGTTAATCCCGTCTCGTGGGAATATCGCCGAGTTCTTTCTCAACGATTTTGAGGGCGTTGAAGAGGACGAGCGGATGAAGTCTGGATTCATACTCCTGTGCCGTCGGTTTGCATCCCCACGGCTTCCGCATGCCCGGGAACGGTCCAGGCACAAAGCGGGACGATTCATCCCACACGGGCGGCGTTATTCATCCTGCAACGCACCTTGACGGTCGAATCGCAAAGGGGGATATCAGATGAAAATACCCGTGTTGGTTGCATTTAGCCAGGGCCCACACCCCACCGAACGGCTTACAGGGGGGCACCCCGCCATATCTCGGCCTCAATTACAGCGAGCTCTGCGAGGGGGATTTGACTCTCCGCTGCTACTCCGGGAGCGGCGTCGGGAAACGCATCGGGTTGGGACCATCTCCGGAGATTGCCGAGGCCGTCGCCCGAATGGGGACCCAAGGTAAACACTGCTGCAGGTCCCGTCACGGCGTCCGACCCGGCTGCGGTTGGCCGTGATGTGGCTGCCCGCTTGGGTTCCAGGTTGCGGGTGCCCGCATGACGTCAGTCTGTTCCTTGGACGAGATCCGGTCTTGTGGTTCGCGACAACAACGTGTGTCGGCATAGTCAGGGAACGCAGAGAAATAGCCGAGCCATGACGCTGATGATGTGTTAACTAATAATACGCTCCCACCCTGTTCGCCATGTGGTGCAGATCCCGCTGCCGCATCAATCGCATGCCATCATGTTCCCGCCAAGAAGACACCCCAGACTGTGCCACTGAACCAGCGCCTTGGCCCCTTCACTAAGGCACCACCACCACACCCCACCATCACTCCTTCACCTCCAGTGGCTTATCAGACTCGACATCAGGTGGCGTTGGCGGACGCAACCCCTTCGTGGGCGGTGGCGACAAGAGATATTCGCTGGGAATGAGCTTGGCTCTGGCCACTGGGTTGAGCGTGAGGCCAAAACCCGGCTTGTCGAGATCCTGCGCCGTCAAGAATCCCTTGGTCGGGATGGGCTCGTCAATGAAGAGATCACCAAACACCGGGAGCACGCTCTTGCCGTCAGGAGAGTTGGCGAGATACTCTTGGAATGGCGTGTTTGGCTGGCTGATGACAAAGTGGTAGCTATAAGGGCCGCTGGCATGCGGCACGACGGGGATGTCGTAGGCAGCGGCCATGGCGGCCACCTTGAGCAGCTCCGTCATGCCACCAAGCCACATCACGTCTGGTTGGATGATGTCGAGGTTGCGACCCTCAATCAGCTTGCGGAAGCCGTAGCGTGAGTACTCGTGCTCACCCGTGGTGAACTTGAGCGTGGGATGCGCACGCTTGATCTGTGCGAAGCCGTCCGTGTCATCAGGACTCAGACACTCCTCCCACCAGTTGATGTTGAGATCCAGGCACTGCTTCGCAATCTCGATCGTGTACGAAACGTTGAGCGACATGTAACAGTCAACCATGAGCGGGAAGTCGGGGCCCACAGACTCGCGATGTTTGCGCAAGAACTCCACGTTCTTCTTGAGTCCAGCGTGGCCTTCTTCAGGGCAGTAAGGGAGCGGCACCTTGGCGCCCCAGAATCCCATATCTCTGGCAGCCTGGGGATCTGGCCCGGTGCAGTAAAAGTCGATGCGATCCTTGGTGGCCCCTCCGATGAGCTTGTAGACGGGCTCGTTGCGGAGCTTGCCCAACAGATCCCAGAGTGCCAGGTCAATGACGGATATAACAGCTACAGGCAGACCCTTGCGTCCGTAAAACATGGATGCGCGGTACATCTGCTCGAAGAGATGATTGGTGTTTCGTGGATCCGCCCCGATCAAGAAGCGCTTGAAGTGCTGGTGGACGAGCCAGCACGCCGGCGGCCCTAGGTTTCACAGGTCAGATCGGGCCCAACCCAACGCCCAAGCGCCATGACCTACCTCCAAAGCCGGTAGCGAACCCAACCGTGCCATCGGTGGCCTCGATCTCAAGAAAGAAGGACCCGAGAACATTGATGCCCCAGCTGGTCCTCGATGTCCGGTACTTCTCCCATTGGGAACAAGGCGTCGAGATGGGAGAGTCGATCAGCCTGTTCAAGTAAGCCCACAGCCTGGCTGCCGTCGAAGTGAGTGGTTCCTACCAGTGACCACCCTTGACGTTGTGGTAGTCCCCACCTGAAGAAGTTAGAGACAAGTGAAGAATAAACACTAGGACGACAACAAACCTGAGCCAACTCCTCCGATCACGAAGGATCGTATGCTCTTGATGGTTGGAAACTGTCTTACTGAAGCCATGTTGACGGATGCTGACAAGAGAATGTTTGGCGGGCAAGAAACGGAGAAGAAAGGACTCGAAGAAGGATCGGAGCTGGAACTGGGGCTGGATATATACTACCGAGCCCATGTGAACGACAGCCTTGGGGCAGATCTCCTGGAGCCAGCGCCAGTACTGTGACTGGGTACGGATCTAGCGCCGGACCATATACGGGATGGCTCCGGGCGGAGACGCCATGCGTGAAATGCCCGATGATAGGTGCGGATAGAAATTCTCCTTTGTTCGCACCGGCCTTGCCCATCTTTGCTTGGCTTGGTAGGGAACCAGTGGGGGTTGTTGGTCCTCGAGCGGTGACGGCGGCGGACAAAGGGCAAGCAAACAGATGGTGGGTCGGGAGGTGATACACCGACACACAGGTACCCATCCCATGAAACCTGGGTCAGCGTGGCAGTATTGCCGTGGAGGTTGGCCCGAAACGTGGAAAGCGTGGAGTCGGCATAGCTCGTCGTCGAACCCCACCCGCCCACCTTTGGAACGACCTGCCAGGGTGGCCCCTTTGGGCATCGCGCTGCACGGGAAGGGAATAAGGTCCTGGCGAGTCTGGGCTGAAAGAGTGACCTGTCGACTTTCTCTACTTGAGAACATGACGGCAGGTGGCGACGGACCACTGAGCTTGGCCCGCTCCATGACGCCCACCTTCACCATCCTCCAGGTGATATGGGTAGCCCACACCGCGCCCGTGCCCGCCGACGCCGTCTCGTCCCGATCGGGTCGCTTCAGCCCGTGCCCGGAGGCTGCTTTGCGGCGCCACCAGCCTCGCCCGCGATCCCTGCGCCTGGAAGCCGGGACACGGCCATCGTGCCACCTCACTTCTCTGGCATCGACCCGATGTGTACGCGCGTGTTTACATGCGTGTCAATGCTGTGCGCGCGAGGGCTTGCGCTCGCGTGTCTCGCCGTCCGAAACTCGCCATCCACTGCTTGAGGTGAAGTTCTCCAGCAGGCTTTTGGCTTGTTGGGTTGCATGCGACATCCGACTATCCGACCTTGCAGACACGGCTGCAAGTAATCCGTGCGAGACGACTGGATGGTGGTTAGTTGGCGAGCTGCGAGCCCGGATAGTCGCAGACCCAATGCACTGTGCATGTCCGCTGCCCACGTGGGCCGGGAGCAGAATGTCTCTTATCCCATCCACCGATCAAATTCGGACCTGGCAGCCCTTGAAGAAGGCAAAGTGCGCATTCTGAGCCCTCACCGCCCGGAGCTGGTCCGACCGGTCGGTCACCTGGGTGCGGTGCCATGTCCTGACTCGGCTCGTCCTGCCTTTCCCCTCCGTTGGTGGAGGAGGGGTGGACAGTGGACCAGACAGAGATGCATTCTCCGTTGCCGGTTGGGAACCAGGAATTGGCGCAATGTCGAGGTAGATGACTGGCCCGGCACATTCTGGATAACCGATCAACCCGTCGGCAGACTGACGGGTTGCTTCAGCCGCCTTGTCGACGGCTTCGTTTTTTGGTGTCAATTCCCGTGCGAAGGATGAGGGCGCTCGGGTGAAATTTTAGCGGGAGGAGAGGCTTGCAAAGTTCCCCGAATGCCCCGCAATCTCGCTTCCCCACACAACCAGTCCCTCGTTCCAGTCTTCGTCCTCCCTGTGGGATGCGGAGGGAAATCGCACGGCAGGTGCGCCCGGTGGCCGGCAACCGGGTGCGCGACAACTGGCACGAACGAGCCAAGCGCAAGTCGCACAGGTTGGGCTGAATAAAAACGGCCGAGCGCCTCCAGCTCTCCACCGCCCACGCTCCCGCTCGCTCTCCCGCTCATCATTACCCCGAACCGCCCTCCGGTGAAATCATCGCTCTCTTCCTGCGGCAGCATTCCGTCTGCCTCGCCTGTGCCTGCGCCTGTGCCTGGCCCTTTTTGGCCACCCACCAAGCCGTCGACAAGCGCGCGAGTCACCGCCGTCCTTCCAGCGTGCCGAGGCCCGATCGACTGCTGCGACTGCGACGTTTGGACCGCTGACTGCCCGACCACTGCCCTGTGCGCATCCGTCGGGTCGGAGGGTCGGGTCTCGTTGGCGCGCATCGGCTGCCCCCGCTCCACCACCGCACCACGCCTGCCGCTAGCCCATTCGCCTGGCGAGCACGACGATACCCTGAGGCGCGACACTTTGTGCGCCGCGATTGCGCTGCCGCCCGCCGGCGTTGAGCCGCCATAATGATGCAAGCGCAACCTCCTCGGTACAATGGGCACCAGCAGACGCACTCATCACCGCACTCCTCTCACAACAATGCCGACAATGGGGACAGCGACGATGGCGGACAGCAGAGCGGGGATGACCTAGACAACGACCTCGACGAGCACGGCGATCCAGTGCGCCCAGGGAAGCGCAAGCGGCCAATCTCTGTGTCGTGAGTGCCTCTATCTATTCCTCAGCGTTTGCCTCCTCAGGCACCTCCGCAGAGACAAATTGGCCCGTCAATTTCTTTGCGTGTCCGAGAGCATCGTGCGACCGGGACATAAAAGGGTCCCCGCGTCAGCGCCCCAGTAGTTCGCAACTGACAGCAGTACATCCAGATGCGAGCTCTGCAAGCAGCGGAAAGTATGTTCTTTCTTCCCGCCGTGCTGCCGCGACCATTATACCGAAGGCGCATCGCTGACGATACCTCGTAGGTTAAATGCGACCGCGGCCAACCATCGTGTGGCTGGTGCACTCGAAACGGCGCATTATGTGAATATAAGGAGCGCAAGAAGCCGGGACTCCGGGCAGGATACGGCAGAGAGCTGGAGCAACGGCTCGACAAGCTAGAAGCGATACTGCGGTCACACTCTGAGATCCTGCAAGCCCACGTCACGTCACATACGAGTCCGACGAGCCGTCATAGCAATGCCAGCAATATCTCCCATCCGGCGCCCCAGAGTGTGAGGGGAAGCCTCCCTAGTGAACAGGGAACCCCTCGAGAACCAGGACCGCCGTCTGTGCTCTCACGACCGGGCGCGGATCCAGGCAGGACACCACAAGCAGAGACAGCTCTATTCCTGCAGAGGGCGCAACCGCCAGACTTCGCCATGACGCCCACAGCAAGGGCTCACGATGGTGTACCTGGGATGACCAGCGTTCCATCAGCGATAGCCCCGAACACAACGGCGCAAGAGTACTACGGAACACCTACACAAGACATACGGTCACCAACGATGAGCGTATCGCGAACTCAGGGGCAGGTGTCGTCGGACCAAGATCTTCCACCGTACGACCTCTTATTCGCTCTTGTGGACCTCTACTTCAAGCACATCAACACATGGTGCCCGATTCTGCACCGAAAGCGCACTCTCGACGCTCTTTTCGGACCATCACTGATCGATGAGGAGGACAAGATCCTGCTCCATGCAATCGTTGCCACTACCCTGAGGTATTCCACCGACGCAAGACTAACAGACGAAACCAGGCTAAGGTACCACGACGTATCGAAGCAACGTGTGCTCCTCTACGGCATGGAAACCTCATCCGTCAAATCGCTGCAGGCACTTGTCGTGCTGGCTCTGGACCTTTGCGGCAGCGGAAATGGCCCGCCGGGGTGGAACATCATGGCTCTCATCACTCGTGCTGTGGTGCAGCTCGGGCTAGCCGTTGAAGACAACTCGCTGTCCGTGTCTCCCAACTTCCAGTCCATCTACACCCTTCGCGCCATGATTCTGCCCGAGCCGCGTGACTTTATCGAGGAAGAATCGCGACGACGCCTCTTTTGGATGATATACTTGCTCGATCGATATGCTACCATTGCGACGGCCTTTGAGTTTGCCCTCGACGACCGCGAGATCGATCGCGCGCTGCCATGTCGAGACGACCAGTGGGTCCGGAACCAGAAGGTCGAGACGAGGTGGTTTCGAACCGACGAAGGGCGACCGAGCGACACGTCGATCAACGGGAACCCGCCAGAGTTCGAGGTGAACAAGCCCGAGAATCTCGGCGCCTTCAGTTATTACATTGAGATATTGGGCATTCTCTCCAAGATTCACAAGTTTCTCAAGCAACCAGTCGATATCAGTGCGCTGTCCGATGTCGAGCAGTGGCAGATGCGCTATAGGGAGCTCGACAGCATGCTCACTGCGTGGAATCACGGCTTGCCCAACGAGTTTGGGAACATGAGTAAGCTGTTCCAGCCAGCTTCCGCAAAGACGCTCAACTGCGGCTGGATAATGCTTCACGCCACGTATCACACGGCTGTAATCCGGCTTCACTCATCAGCTGCGTACCCGACCACGCGATCGCCCATCTTTACGCCTAGCTATAGCGCCTCGCAACGGTGTCACTCGGCCGTCGAAAATATCACGGCCATTGGGGAATTTGTCGTCAACCACGGCTTTCTCACAAAGCTTGGCCCGCCATTTGCTTTTACGCTGTGGGTGGCCGCTCGCGTGCTCCTCGTCCACGGAAGCACCGTCGAGCACAAGATCAGTCCACAGATCGCTTTCCTCGTCGAGACCCTGAAGAGCATGGGGCAGTACTGGAGAGTCGCTGAGCGATACTGCCAACTACTCACCCGTGTGTTGGAAGAGCACCGCGCCAGCGAGCAACAAGGTGATGGCGTAACGCCCAGTGCCGTCAAGATCTTGGCCGACATGCGCAGGACCGCTTACGACCTCGATGTTCTCATCAGTCGCGCGCCGCGGCATATTCCGGGCACCACAGTGGGCGCGGCCGCGGGGCCGAACCCTAGTCCCGGCAACAACTGGCATGGAAGGCTCAATGCCGGCAATCCACCGGCTAGCAGGACACCGGCGCCCAACGAGCTCGAGTATCTGGACGTATTTGATCATTGGTTCAACATGCCCCGCGTTCAGTACGTGGCCGGGATGAACGTGGACGGGAATCATGGAGGCAGTGTCGCGCCCGCTCCTGTGGGGCCGGGGGTTAGAGTGGACGGTATGGCGCCAGCCATGATGAACGGTAATGTCAACGCCGGTGTGTCCGGTCAGTTCAACATCACCGATTACATGGTCGACCAAAACCGGGACTGGCTCAGCTTCCAGGCGGATGGAGGGAAGTTTATAACGTGATGTCTGTGGTGGCTTGGGGAGGGCTTTTGTTTTGCATGGCAGCGTCGGGCTGTGCTCCTCGGCTTTTGGCAAGCTGGCTGGGCCCTTGGCGAGGACAGTGTTGATTATATGATATCCATTTGGCTTATTATTTGGCGGGGACCCAGCAGTTTGCGTCATGTCAACATGTTTACCGGCAGTGTCAAGATATGGGTCAAAGTGGGGGCGGGCGGGCTGGCAAAAAATACTGGCTTGCCCCAGATTTTTGGGTTGCTTTCATTTCGTCCTTTCTCAACCATTCCAATTGCAGCATCGACTCCTCCGACATGGCACGCCACGGTTGGGACGTCCACCGTGAGGAGATACAGAAGCTTTACGAGGTGGAGGGGAAGACTCTGAAAGAGATCATGGCCATCTTTGAACGGCGAAACTTTATTAGGAAGTAGGTGGCACCGCATATGTCTTAATGCACGACGTATTTGCCTACGTACTTGGCCGGCTGATCTGGCCATTGCTGACGACCTCGACAGGGAAAAGACATGGCAGGCACAAATGGCAAAATGGGGGTTCAAGAAGAACGTCATGGGTCGAGGTACATGGGCGACCATCGCCGATAATATGGCTAAGCGAAGGATGGATGGCAAGGAAAGTGAAGTGTATAGAGACGGCAAACCCATTTCCGCAAAACGGATTCAGAAAGAGACAAGGCGTCCCGGCGTGAGAAGAGAAACTGTCCCACCAGGTGAGTGGTAGCAGTTCCTCGCTTTCACTGAACTGAGATTGACGCATTGTATGATAGATTTCGAGCCTCCCAGGCTTCCTGATGGTATTGTCATTCGCACTCCAGGGGCACCAGATGCGCCAAACAACGGTTTGTTTGGAATAGGGCCGTTGAGGTGCCGTGAGAGTCCATTCACTCAGTTTCGGAGCTTGCTTCAAAGCACTGGGTTCTCGGGTAAGTCATCGCAGCTTCGCTGATCACGTCGTGCTAGTGCAGCTCAATCCGGCTAACAAATTCTATGTTAGCCATGCCTGGCCTAGATGAGTCTGTTGGCGAAGACCCGCTTTGTCTTTCGAGCTCCATCGGAACGCCAGGGAGTCTCGAGGTCATCCTCCCCGAGGGCTGCCAGCCTGGAACTCTCGAGGGCCTGTTATTCCTTTTCTCAAACAATTCTTTCGAGCCGTCCGGCACAGATCCCCCTACGAGCACGGAACCTGACGATACGGCGAAAGCCAGGGATGTCATGGGGGCCCGAGATGAAAGACTTATTTCACTGCTTGAAAAGATGAGGTCCGAGGACGAAACGCAACTCGAGAAGCTTTTTTCGTCTGGCAATCCCATCGCTGAAGCTCTCCGCGACGCTGCTTTTGCAAGCGCACTGAGAACGTACCGGCTTCCACTACTCAAATCCATCGTCAAGACAGGGGTCGACCTGGGTGCTCTCTTTTGCACCCCTACCATGCACAAGCGCACTCCGCTTGAGTTTGCTTCCGACATCGAAGACGAAAATCTCTCGTTGGAGTTGGTAGAGATGCTGCTGGCCCTCAACACGTGCCCATTGTCACAACGATCGTCCGGACGTCCTTCTCCTCTCCAGCTGGCTGTCCAGCGAATGCATTTCGACGTCATTGACACCCTTCTTGGAGCCGGAGTCTCTATCGGACCTGAAGTTATGAAGCAAACGATCAAGCAAGCGGCCGGAAAGGAGGACTTCGAGAATGGAGCCGTCACCCCCGCCCACGAAAGTGCCCTGCATATTTTGGGTGTACGCATCGCCAGGGGAGCCAGTATCGAGATGCAAATCTCAACAACGGCACCATTCGTGGCGACAGTTACACCCTTAGGACTTGCTGTAGTACAGCAAAAACTCAAGGCTGTCAATGTTCTGCTCAATCTAGGCGCGGCTCTCAATGCCAGACAAACCACAGAGTGCTTCAAACTCCACCCTATCAGCCAAGACGGTCATCTCGCATGTTCTGAGCCGGTCACCACCACCCCGTTAGGTCTTGCAATTACGACCGGCAATCAGAACTTGGTGCGTCAACTCCTTGATATCAAGGTCCTTGATATCAGGGTTGTTGAGGTCGATGCTCTGCCCGTCCGCGGGTCTCGGTCACCGCTTCTTATCGCATGTTCTCGTGGGGAGCACCAAATTGCCATACAGCTGCTCAGAAGCGGGGTGGACGTACGGAGCGCCATTGACAATGCGGCAAAAATAACATGCCACCCCATGACACTGATGCAAGCCTTTTCAGATGCAACAGATCTGCCGGAGTCAGACGATGGCAGAGTCATACTGGAGAAGGCAATAAAGAGATGTATTCTGCGTGATCTAGAGGCCGGACGTCAAAGTTGTGTTGACGCAAGGTCTCTCAAGCACGCGATCGAGGCCGGCAATCTAGTGGATGCACTGGATCTTGTCAATGCGCGAACTCCCATACGCGGAGTTGTCTCTCGCATAGGGAGCGCGGAGATGGTGGATTTTCTTCAGGCATGGAAGATCCTTCCACAAGTTCTCGACGGCAATGGCGCAGTTATCCTTCTCGACGCCATCGGGAATAGAAACTGCGATGTCGTTCATCGGATTCTGTTGTACCGCTCTGATATCTGCCAAGCTGGAACGAATCAGGTGGTGTACTTGGATTCCGCTGTTGAGACGGGGAACCTTCAACTCGTCATGGTCCTCCTCCAACATCACGCACCCTTTTCCCCGGAGACGCTCAAGATTGGCGTCGAGCGCCAGTCGTCGTCCGAGATGCTACCAGTCGAGCTACTACCAGTCTTGCTATCACACATGCCTCCCGAATGGAAGAAGGGTGAGATCTGTTTAACAGATGAAAACACCCACGGCCAGCTCAACACTGGGGCTGCGGCAGCCATGCTCGCTGCACTGGGTCGCAACCGCCAAGACCTATTCGAATTGCTGCTTGGGAGCGTCAGCTGCTCTCCACGTGGTCTCAGCAAGGTTCTCGCCGCGGCGATCGTGTCTCGTCGATACCAACTGGTTCAACCGCTGATCGATGCAGGATCGACTCCTGAAGGCGACGTGGTGAATGATCCAACAAGCCAGAAGTGGCAGCTGGTAGACGCCTGGGATGCGGCACTGATGTCCCACCACTTGGATACAGTCAAGGCATTGATAAGTTCAGGAGCTGACATTAGCAAACGATCCCGCCGGACCTTCAGGACACCGGTTCAGATCGCTGTGGAAACCAAGCAGGTTGACTTACTGCAGCTGCTCATCGAGCTCGATGCCGACGTGAATGCGCCGGCCATTGACGATGCACCAACAACTGCTTTACAGTATGCCGCAGCTTATGGCTATTGGAAGCTGGCTGAGATGCTACTGGATGCAGGCGCCAACGTCAACGCCCCTGCACATGTCCGGCATGGGCGGACGGCTCTGGAGGGCGCTGCCGAGCAAGGCCGCATCGAGGTGTTGCATCTTCTTCTTTCCAGAGGGGCGCTCATTCGGGGGAAAGGGAGTGAGCAGTTTACCATGGCAGTCGAGCTCGCTGAGAAGGAGGGTCACAATGCTGCGGCACAGTACCTTCGGACAAGTCTTGCCGATGGATGATATTGAGTGAAGAGGCGCCGACTCTCGGCAGAATGACGCTGATGGGCCGGGTCGGAGATCGGAGCGGCGACAGGGATGATTTCCGGTCAAGTGTATCTGAGATGAGGTATGCTTGATCGGGTCGCCCCTAATGAAGCGCCACTGACTGTGTTCACAAAACTAGGCACAATTTGTATTCTATCAAGTTCTATTCGGCATATATTTCATACGATTACTACCGCCGTCTCTTCCATTTGCGCTGAAAGTCTAGCCAGGGCTTCTTGGAACCGCTTGCCTGAATGTGAGACCCCCACCCTTTCAAAGGTATTGTCTGTTCTGGAAACCTGGCGCAGAAGCAGGATGCCGTGGTACTTGTGCTTCGTTCCGATGCTAACATCGTTGGTGTAGCCAGAGCCCAGAAGAAGAGCGTAATAGGCTCCGTCAGATCCTGCGCCACTTCGGGGGACGTCCAGAAGGAAGCGGTAACTTTCTGACTGACCGAGCATACAAATGCTCTCTGTCTGATGGTTAGGTGAGCCATTCGCATCGCGGCATTGGGCCGCAAGGGTCAGATTGCCAACAGCAGGCCCCGAAATCCGAAGCAGCCCCGAGACGACTTTGCCAAACGGATCATTTTCTTCCAGCCTGACAACATCCGCTTCGCCGACGAAAGCCTTCCACTCGAATCCGGCAAGAGGCTCAGTCACAGTGGGACCTTCTACCGATGCCCAGCTCCAGGTGGGCGCCCTCGGCTGGCGCGGCCGTCTCCAGAGAGTATACGGAGATTTCAGCTCTTGCTGGAGTGACGTGTCTATTCTCCATAAAAGAGACCTCGATAAATCTCCCCCCCACATGCCGGCCAGATACTTGTCTTGCATACCAGTCAGCATGACAGACACCTCTTCGAACCGCCTGGCTATCCGAGAAAGCGCCATTAGTCTCTCTTAGTCTCTGTCCTGGCGTCCGGGCTGGTTGTTGATCTGCCGTCTGCTGAAAAGCCGGGTAATATCAGCCCAGACCTGGTACAGATCGGCCTTTGAACATGTTGCTGCCAGGTCCGCATTTCGAAGTACGCGGAATGAGATGGACGAGTCGCTGACGTTGCCATCCGGAATGACCTCTTGACGGCCGCACTCCCAGCGTCTGATGTGGTTGCACTCCCAGACCATCTCGACCGATGTGAAGTGCACCATTCGGTTGGGGAAGATGACTTCGGATAGGGACCACGCCCGCCTGTTCAGGGGTTCGTCCCAGGAAAGGGGTGAAATGCAACCCGGACGCCCGGAACCATGTGGACGACGGGCGCCATCCAAAAAGCCCCTCTCGACCGCGTCCGAACTGTCGGCCGCCATGGCAAACGTCGCGTTGGCGAAAACGTCGGCCATTTTGAGACTCTCTCGCTTCCATTCTTGTTCGTCTCCTTGGGTGATGCAGAGGGCGTCGATCCAGATATAGCGGATGCTGAGGCGTCGGCAAACGGTTATGGCGTCTTGAAGCGTTTTGGGCAGGGCGGCAAACGGAATCCCTTTTCGGTGGCTGTCGATGTTCGCGGGTGGGTGGGGATGCCGGGACTGCGAAGACGGGGCAGAGCCGAATAGGGCTCAAGGACGACGTTGAGGACGGTGCGACGGCTGCCCCTCCACCAGCGCGACCAGAGAGAAAGGATGGCGTCTTTATTCTCGGTAACGACAGCTCTGGGTTAATCATCAGCGGCACGCGAAGCGACATCAAGGAGTGGACGACCAGCAGGCTGGACTACGAGAAACAGACTCTCCTGGGCCTCCGCAACTGGTATTGGCAGTTGCTCATCCGCGTTGGAACCATCTCGGTCCTTGGCTTCATCTTCTCAACCATTCCCAACGGCACGACGATTGACCAAGTTGCCTTTGTGGCCCTCAACCTCTTGGGCCAGGCCAACGTCTTTCTCGGGCTCTACATCAACGTGAGCGCGTGCCTTCGCGGGCGATTTACCAACTCGACTGAAGACCCGGACACAGGTTTACGGTTACCTGCTTCGGTACTTTAAGGATGAAGTCGACAGCAAGTGGATCCGCGTGTCCAAGATCCTGCCCGAAACGACTGTCTGGGACGAGTGGGTGACACAGATTCTAGCTGGAAAAGAGGGTGACCCAAAAGACATTTATGACGAAATTGACGCAAACTACAAGAAACCAGCCGTGGGCGAAACAGGCAAGGAAGGGGTGCAGATCTCTACAACGTAGCGCTTGAGCGCAGAGATTTATTGTTGTTGTTATTTTTATTATAATGCTATTATAATTTCTGAGATGACAAAGACGCTCTGCTCAGTGGTTACGAGGGGATGTTGGGGAGACGAGACTCGTCAAAGAACTAACTGGGTGCTACTAGGATCGAAGGAGCGGAACCGATTCAAGAAAAAAGGTGAGCAAGGAAAAAAACGAGATAATAAAAAGCAAATGACAAGAGGGAAATGAAGAGACACAAATGAAACCCCTTTACCCCCCTAACGCAGCTCAAAGACCGTATCAAACTTGTCATTGTAAAGCTTCTCCCTCATGGCTTCACCTTCCATCATGCCGTGCAAATAACACTCACCAATGAACTCATACACGAACTCTTGTCTCCAGTCGTCGGCTCCTGTTTTTCCTTCAGTCCCTTGATGACCTTTTTTGCTTCTCCCTTTACCTTTTCGACTTTCTCGGGCGCTCCCTTGGCTTCCCCGGCGGCATTGTTGGCCTGAGCAACCCTGATGGCCAACCCCTTCTCAAATTCCATCCACTTTCGTGTCTTGTCTTTCGCCGCAGCCGGTCCCTCAGCGACCTTTTTGTTGTTATCTATGATGGTGCGCTTTTCCTCTATGCATTGGCTTCCTGCACCCAGTATCTCTTGCCACTTCTCTTTCTCCTTCTCTTCCTCGTCAAGCCTTTTCTCTCTTGCGTCATCTTTGTCATTTTTTTCGTCGTCTGACTTCTTCTTCGGCACGTGGTGGTACTTACTCTTGCGCTGCCTGTTTGCAATCGCTCGAGCAATGACTGTCTTGAGGAGCTCGATCCTGTCTTCTTCTTCTTCCAGCTCCAGGTCAGTCTTGTCTTCGGGGGTTTTGGGATCAATTCTCTTGTGGTGCTGCCTGAGAATGACAGGGACTGTAAGGCCGTAGAGAATGCAGACTCTGTCGCCCTCCCGAACGTTGCTCGCGAGACCCAACCGGCCAGATTTTGTCTTGAACAGGGAACGGTTCCAAATGACGGCTTGGACGCGCCGCCAGAATTCGGCGACAATTGAGTTCTGCTCCAACTGAATTAGCCCGGCCGTGTTGATGCTACCACCACTGTGGTTACCTCTCGAGACAGACTCTCGGCAGGCTCGGGCGTAGTAGTAAGGGGGTTTGCGATTTCGGGGGCCTCTGTTGGCCACAATCGTTTTCCAGAACTCGTCAGGGGGGTCTTTGCTGGTCCAGTCGGTCCAGCCAGCGAGATTCAGCCAAGTCATGGGAATATTACCCAGCTGAGAAGCAGCATCCACAGTCTTCACCTCATCCAGCTCGAAGCCCTTGACGTACAGGCTGTAGTGGCCTAGGACGGGCCTCTTTCTGAACTTGAGACATTCGAGGGCCAGCATTTCAGGGCCTGCGGCGTGATAGTTGCGATACCCGTCATGAGGAGGGCCAACTAGTGGATCGGCGTTTGCGCGGCTGGTCTTCTTCATCTGCATGCCCGGTGAGTTGTTGAGAATGAACGGTGCCTGTGACGCTCTCGCCACCCAGGTCGGCAGATTGATGTCGCTGCTACCGTCTTGACCCGTTGGGAAATATCTCTTCTGGATTCGTTCCCACCCTCTGGAAGGCTTCCAAATGTCTTGCTCTTCTTCATTCTCGCTGGGCTCTTCGCCACGGTTGTTCTCAGACTGACCGCCGCCAATCTCCTCTCCTGTCGTCGAATTGTCCTTGTCCTTGCGGCGCTGAAGCGTCCACTTATTCTCCTTTTCCGGGTTTTCCGCATCGTCTCGGTAGCTCTTGTTGGACTGAGGGCCCGCCACCGACAATTCACCCTTCTTGGGAACGCGGACATAGCGATACTTGGGCTGCGAGTCGTGGCCATTTCCCTTCCACTCTGGGTTGGGCTCCACGTCGAAACCGCGCTTGAACCGATCTGCGACATCCCGGTCGGGCCCCAACAGTCTCGGCTGATATCTGAGTATGGTCTGCTGTAATCGACCTCAAAGGGTTTTTCGATGGGAAACTCGCCGAGAAGCGGCATCGTGGGGTATAGCTCACGGTCGTCGTGGCCGTACTGGGACCGAGCAAGGGGGTATGCATCGCGCGCGATTGCCAACAGCGAATAAACCACGTCTCGAGGCTCACTGGTCTGGAAGAGCAGCAGGGTTGTCACGAGATACTCGAGACTCAGCGGGTTTCTTCCTTCGACCGGGTTAATGCTCTGCTTCTCGGAACGCCTCTTGAGGATAGGCTCGTTCATCTCCCTGCCTGCTCGTTTCCTATCGTACCTTGGTTTGTCCACCTGATTTGAATGCTGCATTTTCACCTCTTCTTCCACAGGGTGTTTTGTTTTGAACACCTTCCTGGTGGCCTGTACCAACAGGCTGGCCCCAAGGTGGGACACATGCTCGAAAAAGCCTGGAAGGAGTCGGTATCTCTCGTCCAGCCCTATGACTTCGGACAGGCGGCGTGTGGCCGTCTCAATCTCGATAATGAGCTCTACTGCCATTGCAAACGACTTCCATGGGATGGAATCAGCGCCGCAGTACATGGTTACCTCGTGGGCAAGAGCAATCTCCTGTATGATCCAGCGACGGGAAAACCAGTCTCGCTGCATGAACTTCAGTAAAGCTTGCCACCGACTGCTGCGCTGCGTCAGGGTCGAAAGGATGTCAAACTTTTTGGTGGCAATGATGTCGTCGTGGATGAACTCGATGGCTGTCCTGCTGTCCCTGTCGGCCTCTCCCAACCACACGCACACCTGCTGCGCCCGCGAGTAGATTCGCGACATCATCTGCACCTGGTGGTTGCGTTCGCCGAGGTCGTCCTGGTTGATGCAAACTGCGTCGATCCACATGACCCGGACGTCCACCGGCAGACGCAGAAATCGGAGGGCAGATGCCAGCTCTTGGCGGATTTTCATCTTGTACGTCGTCCCCTTGTCTCTGATGAGAATGGCGCAATCTGTGACGCCATCGCCCCTAGTCCAAGACAACGCCTCGTACTTCCCTGCGTGGGTGATGGCCTTCCTCCGCACCGTTTCGAGATCGCCGCGCTCTCGCTTTCGTTCCCCCCCCTGGTTCTCTGGCGTTTCGGACTCGACCTTGAAGGGCGTGCGATGGTCCATGTTGTCGCGGACCGTTTCTGCGTCTTGGTTCGTCGTGACATCTTGATTAACCAGACCGTCGCCATGGTAGCTGCCGCCCCCGTTCGGGGTCGTGATTGTATTGTGGATCTTTTCGTCGTCAAGACCCTTCTCCAGCAGCTCGCAGCAGATGGGCAGGTTTGGCATTCCACCCGGCAAGAGCATCAAGAGTCGTATCGTCTTATTTCGAGGCAGGGGCGAGTACTTGTATTCATCGTACCCGTTTATTTCCGGCGCGTTAAATTTCAGCGGCTCAATCGTCCAGCGTGTCTCGTCCGCTTCGCAACAGAAGTACTCCTGCCCATCCACGATGATACGGTCGACGCGCATCGTGGGGGGAGTCGGCAGCCACCGTAAGGCACCCAGGATGGAAGGAAAGGATACAACGGCAGACCAGAGATGTACATCGGGCGAGCTCGTACGAGAGTTGCCTTACGTTGAGATCACATCGTCGGCTAAATCTCGGTCTGTCTTCGCCGCCAGTTGATTGCGGAGTACCCCGCTTCTTATCGCCTTCAGCAGTCTCCAGGTTTCCACGACACGAAGCAGAGCTCGCCGTTCATATTCTGTTCCTTTACCTGCTGCCTTTGCTGCTGCCTTTGGCTTGGCCAAGGCGATCCCGGCAAACTAGGTGAGTCTTGATTCGACATCTGGGCCTTGAGACACCGAAGGACCGGGACAGCGAGACGAAACTCAGCAAGTGGACCTCTCTTCCGAGTCGATGGCGGCCTCCACTCCAGCAAGGGTTCAACAAGCAAACCCTGCACAGACTGGTCGAGAACTCAACTTGCTCTGTTTCGATGGCGGTGGGGTGCGCGGGCTGTCATCACTCTACATTCTGAAACACCTTATGGAGATGATTGACGTCGACAACCCACCACGACCATGCGAATACTTTGATATGATAGCTGGCACCTCCACTGGCGGACTGATCGCCATCATGCTCGGTAGGCTGGGTATGTCGGTCGCAGAGTGCATCGATGCATACGAGAAACTGTTGCCATCGATCTTCACTAAGGAGCACCATCGACTGAAGATCAACGGCAAGTTCCAGGGCCGGTTCAACCACAAGGCCCTTGAAAAAGGCGTGAAGGACCTCCTCCGTGACAGGGGGATGAGCGAAGATGCTTTGATGCTGGACAACAGAACCGGAGAGGGATCATGTAAGACGTGAGTGTTCTGGTGCACTTTCCCGCTTCCTAACAGAAGCAGTGCGGTCCCTAATTCGGCGCTCAAATAATTAGATTTGTGTGCGCAACAAGCAGTGCAGTGTCCCGGACAGTCATCTTGTCGAGTTACGTGAATCGCCTACGAGGCCGCGACCTCGCCGACATTGCACAAATCTGGCAAGTGGCACGAGCCACTTCGGCTGCCACTTCTTTCTTCGACCCTGTCAAAATCGGCCATGAGGAGTTTGTGGATGGTGCCACGCCCGCAAACAACCCCGTTATGGAACTCTGGGCTGAAGCTTCTCAAGTCGTTGGGGCTGGGGATGACTGGAAACTGGAGAGTAATCTCTCATGTCTGGTTTCCATCGGTACTGGCGTGCCCCCTCTGGGAGAGTTTGGAGACGATCCGCTTGCGGTCTCAGCTCGACTTCGTCAAATCGCCACAGACTCTGAAAAGACCGCTCGAAATTTCGAGGCGCTGCATGGAGCGCTTTGCAAAACTCGCCAGTACTTCCGGTTCAACGTGATGAATGGGTTACAAAACGTGAAGCTGGAGGACGAAGCGAAACTTCCGCTGATCAAGAGTGCAACACGAGATTACACCGTGACACGTGTGGTTCAAGGTGAAATGCGAGAATGCTCGGAGAAGCTCTCTTCAACTCGGGGTTAGTCTGTTGATCATGCTTTCTGCCTGCTGCTTTTTTTTCCAATGTTAGTACCGATAGCCGTCTTACGAAATTATGGAGATTTGATGATCCGTGCCACCGGTCTGCTGGACAAAGCCCCTCAACAAACAAGAGACCTCCGTAGCTCTGACCAGCAGCTCGCCGACCGCTTGGGATGGTTTACCAACACACATCACTACCGGACGTGGACTGGCTCCCAGGGTGGTTGCCTCATTTACCCGATGGCGGCTGTTGATGCAGACCGACGTGTGAAGGATCTGGTGATGGGACTCCCAAGGCTCTGGAGAGATGATTGCAAAGGATCCCTCGGAAGCGCATCCTTCATTGCCTGTTTCGATTACAATACAGCGGGTGTCAAAATCTTCAACGAATTCCTTTTGTTGCTCATCTGCCAGCTCCTCCGATTCCAACACGGCATCAAGGTCACGACGTGGCCAGGGGCGTGCTCAGTACTTGGCCCTGACGAATTGAGGCTCATCTACAATGTTTTTGACCCTTCAAGTTCAGACTCGACGGATCTCTTAGATATTCTCCGACGTCAGATTGGCCGGACTGAGAAGCGCCCCGGGAAGCTCAAATGCCTCGTAATCTTCAGCAACATTGACCTCAACGCCTCGGACTCAACTGACTCGGTGCCGTCCCTTGGGAAAATCCTAGAATTGCATATGACCGCACTGAATGATATTGGTGCACATATTGTTCTTACTGGACGGGGATGGACAACTACGAACAGCAACTACATCGATGAAAAGACCGAATACAAAGGTAAACCCCCGCACCGCCCAATCCCGACACTGCTAGCAACACTGACAGCACAAATGAAGAATATCTTGAGGCCCTCAAGTTCGAGTCTATGGACTTTAGGAACATCGAGATCGGCCCGGCACGGGCCCGGAGTGCCCATTGGATTTGGAACCACGACTCATTCAAGGCTTGGAAAGAACGTGAGTCCGGGGTGCTCTGGATTCGGGGAAAGCCTGGTTCTGGAAAATCTGTCCTGGCAAAATACATCGCAAACACCCTTTCTCGGCAAGGGGAACAATTAGTCGCAAGCTGGTTCTACAGTAGAAGAGCCGGCCTCATCGGATCGGCTCACGACTACATGATTCGGGCCGTCTCGTATCAACTGCTTTCCCAGTCCCAACACCTCTTCGACCAATTCGCTCCGAGATACCGGGCTCATCGTCTCAACTTGGGAACCTTTTGCGACCTACTGAGCCTCTCGGAGGCGAGGATTCTGTGCGTTTTGGACGGCTTTGACGAATCACTGGACCGAGAAGAGCATCAAGGGCGATCGGTGTTGAAGGACCTCGCCGAAGTGGTTGAGAGATCCACGAGACTTCAACTGATCGTTCTCAGTCGCCCATCTCGTGAAATCTCGGAAGTTCTTGGAGTTCACGATATCCTCATGGAGCGGGAAAACGCTGGGGATATTCTCGCCGTTGCCGAGGAACGTCTCCAGAAATTGACTCGGGTCATCAACCGGGACGAACCGGAGCAAGGGTCTATCGCGCATCGAAGACGTGCTGCCCTGCGGACCCGTCAGCCTCAGCCGCTGCCCAGTCAAAAGTTCATGGCCCAAAATCGAGCCAGCCAAAAGGAAGAAGTCGAAAAGATCAAACACCACATTACTTCTAACGCCCAAGGTGTCATCCTTTGGGTCACTCTCTGCGCAGACTATGCAATTCGCCGCGCCGGCAACAGTTGCAGCACTTGGAAGGCAATTCGGGAGGCTGTCGAGGCCTTGCCGAGTGATCTGGAGGCCCTCCTCTATTACTCGATTGTCACTCAACTACCGGCATACTCGGACCCTGAGATGCTACCAATAGCGCTGCGGGTACTGGCGTGGGTTTTGATTGCAAGTTCAGACCACCGTCGACTCTTGAGGCTGAAGGAGCTTCTGGATATCATCTCCATCAGAAGCAACCTGGGTGATTCGGTTCATGCTCAAGGACGCCTGGAGAGACCGGTGATTTCATGTTCCTCATGGGAAGGATTTTCGAGAGATCTCTGCGACCTATGCGGCCCAATCATCGAGGTGATACATCCCGACCCGGCCGACGATGCAGACGAGTTTGATGCGTGTTCTGTGGTTCAGTTGATCCATTTTTCGGCAAAGGAGTTCCTCGGAAAAACAAATCATAGATTTCATCTTAATTTGGAGAAGGCCCGGGTTCTGGTGGAAAGGGATCACGCGTGTATCTCGATTTGGTCCTCCCCATTCCAGCGATGGAGGTTGCGAGAGCCACAGATGCTGCTTCCAGCTCTGCATCGAACGACGAAGTCGCCGTGCAAGACCTAGAAGACAGATTCTTGCTGGGCTTCATTCTCGCCTACAGCTCGACCGACCTGAGCCAGCACGTTGCCGCGGCATGCAGTTGCGCCAGCGGTTGGTGGCTCGGAGGGCTGTTTCGTGAATGCGGCATATGCAACGGAGCCGATTTTCAGGACTCAGAAGCCGCGACCTTTGACGAAGAAAGCATTGCCGGCCGGCTTTTCTGGCTGGCATGTTCCAAGGGCATGGACACGGCAGTTGAGAACCTACTGCTGCTCTCCTCTCTCCGTCCAGGGTGGTGGGAGCACTCACGCGATGCAGTCATTGATGGCCTCCTGCTGGCGACCCGCGGTATCCCCGATCTCGACACCCTGAACTTCTTCATTGAGGATATGACTGGAAAGAATGGCGGCTGGAGACTGACCAGTCCGCCTGCGGTCTTGAAGAGAGACCCTACCCGCGACAGCCGACGGAGAATTATGGAACATCGGGTTCGTGTCGCACGGGCAGGAATCGCTGTGCGTCACAACTACATGGATTTTGAGTGGGAGGAACCGAAGGGGTGCAGGAGCATGTCCCCAGCCCTCAATTACGAGGCGGATTCAGAACTTATTGGCCTTTCAGTGTGTAGGGTGTTACACTACTTGGAAGGGCATCTCCATCCGCTCGAGGGGCATAGAGTCAATGGCGTTGAAGCCTTAAGTGACTACCTATGGTTATTTCAGGTCGACCGGAGGATGAAGATGTTGAATGAGTTTCATCTTGTTTATCGCCTTGTTCTACTTGTTTTTACTCTCTTGTCTTTCTGTGGATAATGGCTTTATGATGGGTGAAATAGATTCTCAAGCATTTCTTATACATGTATAGCTCCGTATTTCAACTTTACACCACTGTTCACGATGGAAGTTTGCAATTAATTTGAAGGCGCTACTTTGTCACTCATCCATACAGGCGCTCTTCCTCTGTCTGCTCTTGACCCAGTCCCCACCCATCAATATGAATCTGCCCAACTGTGATCCTGCTCATATAAGTCGCGGGGCTCGTCTCTGCTCGAACCCACATGACGTTGTAAACCAACTTTTCGTCCTTGCCGTGGTGCGCAAACTCATTCTCATCGTATATCCGCACTACTTCACGTGGGTCGTCGATATCCAACACGTCCCACGCCCTTTTTGTGCTAGACAAGATGACGCACCGCATCGGGACCGCATGTGCGCCCCTTCCTATCCCCTCCGCCCATCGCCGCTGTTCGTCTGCCTGTTCGTCAGTACACACGATGGATCCTACGTGCTTCTTGATCCCGCTGTGTGGGATCCAGGCATAAACGCGGTAGACCTTTGCGCCGGGGTGGTCGGAAAGATAGCCCTTTGCAGCTTCCGGCTGCAAATCAGCGTGAAACCAGGCCAGTCGGCTAGTAACCTTCAACAAGCACTGCTCAAACACCGTCCACAAATGCCGGCTTGGGTTTTCCCTTCGTTTCTGCATCTCTGCCACTCGCGACTTCATCAAGATGAACATGTGCTCCTTCTCAAAGTGGTCGCTATCCAGCCTCACCGCTTCGGGGCTGTTTTCACTCACGAGCCACCAATCCTTGACCTCCTTCTTGCACTCATCGGTTTCTATCCTTTGCGCGTACGACGCACCGCCAACCCACCCAGCCCACGCCCAGGAAGGAAACCTGCCTACCTGCCCTACCGGCGGCGGCAACCTCCTCCTCACTGGCCCCGCCCCGGTGTGGAACCACATCAGGGCCTTCTCAAAGCAATACTCCGGCATTCCGACCACCAGAAACGACCGCACCATTCGCTTCGTCAAGACTCGCAGGATACCCTCCACCGCGGCAACGACATCCCCCTCGACCGTAAGCTGCCGCGGCGTGTAATTCTCCACCAGGTTGACGTACGTCCCCCACGGACGTGGGCCGGGCTCAAATTCCCGCTGCGGCTGCACAGTGCGCGGATCCATACCTCCAAACGGCAGCGCGTCCTCGAACCCCCCTTGGGACGCGAGGTCGGCTTTGGCCTCGGCGGACATGTTCTCCGTGTCCTCGCACGTGGCGTTGTGCGCGCAGACGAAGTACACGCGGGAGGGGGTGAAGATGAGGAGGCGGCGCGAGAGGATGTATTCTTGGTAGGTCCAGCCGCGGGTTGACCAGGGGGACTGGGCGAGGGACTCGCGGAGGGTGGGGGGCATGGTGTGGAAGGTTAGGTTGGATACGACTTCGGTGTGCTGCGCTGCGACGGCGGGGTCACGGCGGGTGGACAGTATTCCGGGGAGGCCCGCGGCCGAGGAGTCGCCTGAGGCGGCGACGATGGTGAGGGATGCGCAGGAGTAGATGGTGCCCATGCATGAGATTTGGGCGGCCTTGTCGGCGGGGGAGTCCTGGATGATGCAGAGGGCGTCGACCCACAGATACTGGATTCCAGCGTGAATCGTCGCAGTCATGGCATCAACGATGGTCTGTGGAAGGGAGGGGAGGACTTTGGTGATGCCACCTGGAGTGGTGAGGAGCTGTAGGTTGGCCGTGGTGAGCTGGAAGGAGGGAGCGCGACCCCAGACGTACGAGAGGGCGGCGAACTCAAAGTCTGGGGATGCAGGCGCGGACACGATGCATTGCTGGGCGAAGTCAATGACCCGCATGCACGGGGGTAGTTGATCCAAGTCATCATCAGGGAGAGTTTCTCGGCGACGAGTGCAGATGGCGCCACCCCGAGGGATGTCGCTGGGGTGGAAGAGGAGACAGCCCCGGAAGGACTTGCGGATGAACCGAGGGTTGCACTGCCCGACGTCGACCTTCCTGGCGAGTTGAAAAGCTCCGGCTGCCGTGCGAATTTGGCCCACGTCGGCATAGTCCAGCCGGAAGGAGGGAAAATACAACATGGCTGGCTTCGGGCCTGGGCCTTGAAGTTCGATGCGAATGGGCAATTCCCAGAAGACTCTTCGCGGGCCTTCGTCTGTTGCGATGATGCCAATATTGGGGATATAACATCTGAGTCGCCGCCTGGCCTGGGGGTCGATGGAGACAATCGCCTGGCTTTGCGACAGAGCTGCCGTGATCAAACGGCACAGAGCACAATCTGTCGTCAAGACCATGTCCTCAACGAACCCCAAATCGTGGTGCACGGGGTTGAAGTTGCTGTCTGTCTCGCTCGATCCGGGAATTTTGGTCGCCTGTCTTCCTTGCCAATCAATCACGCCGCAAACGCAGCAAAGAGGCTCCTTTCCCCACAGGGGTCTAGGCCCTGCAGGCGTCCCGGGTAGAGGATGGAAACCAGAGCCGTTGTCGACCATTTCGAAAGGCTTCGCTAGGCGATTGTCGAATGTTTTCATAATCCCATGGTAGCGGAGCTGAAGCATCAGGAGCTGGTGCGGTGCTCGCTGCTCGCCCACGCTTTGCGGTGTGCCCATAAGCCCACCGAACAAAGCAGAGAGATCCATCCTGGTGTTTGCTGGCGCTCAGGAGATAACGTGTGGAACAAAAGCACTGAAGGTCAAGAAAAATTGAAATGAGGGATGCAGCTTCGGCGTTTGGTGCTGGGCTCCAAAACTTTGAGTCGCACAGAAATAAGACCCAGCTCTCAAAGGCAGGTGCTACCGCGATGGGCCAGATCGCGCTGCGCCCCAATCGGAACAACAATGGTGAGTGAAAGTGCTGGAACCCTCAACCTGGAAGCCACTTTATGCCCGAACACCTGCATTGAGAAAGTCCATGGACCAACCACGTTCTTCTGCGGCTAGCTGCAGATATCTTGAACCGATGTGCCACGAGATATCTTCGTGATTGGCTGCCTGAGAGACAACATCTTCAGCAACCCCCCCCCCCCGCTTCGCCTCCACGCCTTGTAGTCCAGAAAATTGTGAAATTTGATCTGGGCTGCTGGTGCCGGCGGAGAAGCTTATCTCAAGCTCAGACGTCCCTTCCACACAGTTCAGAGCCGAGCACTTTTTGCACATAACCTGGGTACCTGGTAATCAACAAGTTGGTATGAACATATACAATACAAGGTACATCATCACAAAGCAACAAAGGAATCAATTATTTTCAACGTCATTCTATTTCATCAAAGCGACGTCTCCAGGACGCTCACCTCATCAAGAGGCTATATACACCTCATCGTCTACAAAAGTAACTTACCTCACCTCCCTTCAACAAGTTCCTCCTCCTGGCATACCCCCCTCGCAGACAAACCTCCTGCACGGCCCGAAACGCAGTACGATTCATCTCCTCCACCGCCTGCTTCGTCAGCCCCGCATACAAGAAATGATTCAACATGTACGCCACCAGATCCTCCATCGCCCTGAACGCGTCAGCATCCTCGCTCTTGGTCGTGGTGTATACGTGCCAGACGAGAAAGCAGATGGGCCGGCGGATGTCCTCGGCGTGGGTGTAGTTGGCGGGGAGGGGGGACCACCAGTGCACGCCGTCGCTGATGAGCTCTTTGGCGGCTGGGTAGTGCGAGGGGCCGAGGCGGATGAGGGAGATGAGGCGGAGGACGCGGCGGTATTCCTCGACCGACATGTCGAGGTAGGAGGGGGGTTTGGGGGTGTGGAAGATGGATAGGATGGATGAGGGTGACATCTTGGGAAGTTACCTACCTGGATAACGTGTGGATTTGGAAGGCGGGGTTGTGGGTTAGTTGGGTTGGTGGTGTGAGTTTTCAGTCTTGGTGATGATGAGTAGCTCGCTGGGGTTGAGATATTAGGGGGAATTTCAGCGTCCCGGCATAGTTTGTTTAAATAGGTACGTGTCCCTGCCTGGTCAGCCTAGGTATAATACCTATGTTGCTGTTGTTCCGGTGGCTCCTTATTGATGGACTCGAGACAGTTGCTTTGCGAGCTTCTACCTGCCTTCCATCTCTTTGTGAGTGGAAGCTGGCACTTTGTTGCTCGGCCCTTCACCGCCAGCGACGCCGATGGTTCGTTCAAAGGCATTGTGACGAGCAGTTTGCCAAAGAGACGGGAATCTGTAAACTTGCCCGGGGTAGCGAATCACAGCTTTGCCTTGGACCGCCGCCTTTGGGACTCGGATTGTCCGCAGATACAGCTAAGGTACCTGAAGAAGGAAACTAATGTCAGGGGTTAGTGCTAACCCTGAGCCCAAATTTCCATTTCCAGTCTCTCTCACCCCTTGGCTTGTGAGTTTGCAGATTGTAGATAACGATCTGGGGCAAGTGACGACTTTGGTTGTCGTCAGGGGGTTGACCTGCCCTGATTGGTGCCCGCTCGGTACAAGGATGCATGCCGGACGCAGCCCCATCTCTTTCCGGGCTGCACGGCAGGGCAACCAGGTAATTTTTCTCACCTCCCCACGTCCCTCCAACCTCAGACCACCGCAATGCTCTGTCTAGCAGGCAAATTCCTCAAGCGACAAATGCATTCTGGCTGGCAGTGTCAAGATTTCCAACAATGATGGCCATAGCAGGTGCGCCCGTCACGGCAGCCATTTTGGGCGTGGCGGCGCACGTCCTGTACTTCGCTCGGGGAGAGCATCATCTCCATGGTTTGCGATACGTTGAGGCCTTCTTACTCTCTTGGCTTTCCACAGCAGCCCTTCTCCGACGTCTTGCGGAGACGGACTCGGGATTCGCGAATCCGGCCAGTTTTTCGGCGATGCTGCACCTTTGCTTCCTCTGCGGCCTCCTCACCAGCTGCGTCATCTACCGCGTCTTGCTCAGCCCGCTGAGGCGATTTCCCGGCCCCTTGGACCTCCGCATTTCATCACTCTCCCTGGTCTTCCGCGTCAGAAACGGCGATGCGCACAAACAAGTCCAAGACCTCCACGCCCGATACGGCCCGTTTGTGAGAATCGGTCCGTCAGCTGTGTCGGTCATCGAACCGAGCGCAATCAGGGCCGTCCACGGAGCCGACTCGGGTTTCTCCAAGGGAGATTTCTACGACCTCCTCCATCCTGCCAAATCGCTCCAGATGATGCGAAACAAGCAGGAGCATGCAGCCCGCCGTCGCGTCTGGAGCGCCGCCTTCAGTGACCGCGCCCTACGAGGCTACGAAAAACGCGCCGCAGCGTACCAAGACAAGCTCCTCGCGAGAATGGCCGAGTCCGCGGACAGTGGCCGGCCGATGGATATGAGGCGGTGGATCCACGCCTTCAACTTCGACCTGACCAGCGACCTCGCTCTCGGCCAGCCCTTTGGCAACCTTGACTCGGACAAGAACCATTGGGTCATAGAAGTTATGGACGCTGGGCCCAAGGTGCTGGGACTGATGCTTCCAACCTGGGTCTTCCGTCTGTTGTCCGATATTCCAGGTCTTAACAGGGACTGGTTTAGATGGTTCAACTTTGCCCGGGATAGCATGATGGCGAGGATGAAGACCAAGCCCGAAATCCCGGACATGGCCTCGGCTCTTTTGGGCGTGTTTGAGGGCAGGAAACCGACAGCCGAGGAGATGGCCCTGCTCACGGGAGATTCGCAGCTCATCATTGGCGCAGGAAGGTGATCTCACCCCTACTCTCCAAAATCTGATCTCTGCTGATCATTCACAGTGACACAAGTTCGTCCACCATGACTGCTATGCTATGCCTCCTCGCCAAGCACCCCGAAGTGCTCGCCAAGTTGCGCGACGAGTTGGCACCACTAGCAGTACGCGCCACACCATCAGCTATTTCGTTTTCGTCCGAGAGTCTAGCTTCAGCATCCATTTTGAACGGCGTTATCAACGAAACTTTGCGCCTGTACCCGGTGGTCCCGACAGCAACGTACCGCAGGGCTCCTCCTCAGGGGGTTGAGATCGCAGGCACCTTCATCCCCGGAGGGACTGATGTATGGACGCCGCAGTATGCAATAGGAAGGAGCGAGGAGATATATCAGCAGCCAAACTCGTTCCGGCCGGAGCGCTGGCATGAGAATCCCGAGCTTGTCAAGGACTCGCGCGCTTTCGCACCTTTTCTCATCGGTAAGCAGCAACCAATACTCATGAACCCAGCGACTAGGATTGCCAGCTGACCATGACCCGCTCCTGAAGGACCATACAGCTGCATCGGAAAGCCCCTCGCGTTGCAGACCATACGCAGCACCATTGCGAAGATTGTTTGCACCTTTGATATTGCACTCGCCCCTGACGACGATGGGCTTGGCTTCGAGGCAGACGTCAAGGATCGATGGATTCTGGGGGTTCCAAAGCTGCTGCTGACGCTCAAAAGGAGACCCGGTGAGCCTTAATGTAGCTGTATCACTTAATCGAACGAAGTGTCTCCAGGTAGCATATTAGCGCCCATTCACGATCTGGATCACAACAGCTCTGTTCCAGCGGATTCCCAACAAAAATATGGGTCTAATTTAAGGCTTTTTGTCTGAACACCGTCACAACAAAACACCGAAGCCGACGGGGATGTACTCGCGACGGTACGTGGCCGGAAACTGGTGACGGCGCGGGCTCGGGGAGATACCGAATTTACCGAGGCGTCCGGCCGAAGCTTGCGGTGCCGGAGATAATGCCGATATTGGCATTTAAAAGAAACAATCCCCAAATCCCCCCTAACAGGAAGAAAATATCAGCAGGTGCATGCAAACTCTCGAAAAATGCCCCCCATGCGCATCCTTATCTCGGGCGCCGGCGTCGCCGGCAACGCGCTCGCCTTTTGGCTCTCTCGCCTCGGCCACAACGTCACCGTCATCGAGCGCTCGCCTGCCCTCCGCACTTCTGGCCTCCAAGTTGATCTGCGCGGCCACGGCGTCGAAGTCCTCCGCCGCATGGGTCTCGAGGACGCTTTCCTCGCCAAGAAGGCCCCTGAGCAGGGTGTCGAGGTTGTTGACAAACACGGTACACCTTGCCCCTGAACTCCCCACCCCGGAACAAGACCAATCCCATCTAACACACACCCCAGGCCGCCGCCAAGGCTTCTTCCCCTCCAACGCTCTCAGTCCCTCCCCAGGCACCAAGCCCCAACCTCAAAACTTCACCTCCGACTACGAAATCATGCGCGGCGACCTCTGCCAGCTCCTGCACGACGCCGCTCTCCGATCCAACGCCACATTCCTCTTCAACAAATCCATCACGGCCTTCACGTCTACCCTTTCCCACGTCACCGTCACCCTCTCGGACTCAACCACGTCCACGTACGACCTCCTCATCGGCGCCGACGGCCAACGCTCTTCTACCCGTCGTCACCTCTTCGGACCATCCATCGAAGCAGAAGCTTACCGCCCCTTTCACCAAACCTACCTCGCGTACTTCACCATCCCCCGCCCCGTCCAGCCGCACGAGGAATACATCGGGTCCATCTACATCGCCCCGGTGAGACGGGGTATCATGACGCGTCGGCATTCCCCTACCCACATTCAAGTCTACATCGGGTGTAACTCCTCCGATCCCCGGTTTGAGTCTCGGAACCTCGATGAGCGGAAGGAGGCGTGGGAAGAGAGATTTCGGGATGCAGGGTGGAAAGCGAAGGAGGTGATTGATGCGATGAAGCAGAGAGGAGAAGAGGATATATACTTTGAGACGCCGGCGTTGGTGACGCTCGATCGGTGGTTTGATGGGCGCGCGGTGCTCACGGGGGACGCGGCGTGGTGTCCTACGCCGACTACGGGGGTGGGGACGACGTGTGCGATGGTTGGGGCGTATGTGCTCGCGGGAGAGATTGCGAAGGGTTGTGGGGATGGAGGGGAGGAGGAGGTGGAGAGGGCGCTGAGGGGGTATGAGGAGAAGTTTGGGCCGTATATGAAGGAGATACAGAAGGGTGTGAGCGTCGAGAATGGAGGGGAAAGTTTGATGGGGAGGGTGATGGCGACGGAGTGGGGGATTTGGGGGCTGCATTGGGCGGTGAGGCTCGCAGCAGGGATGAGAATGAACTTGGGGAGGTGGTTTTTGAAGGAGGACGTGTTGGAGGGGTGGGATCTGGAGGAGTACAAGGGGGTAGAGGGGATGTTGGTGCCTGGTTCGACATTGTAGGTGGTATTAGCTTCGCGGCAACACGGAGACACCTTTTAACATGATCTCCAGCATGTACAGTATCCCCCAGTATAAAAACCTCCACTCCTGACTCAGAAAGAAACCTTCCAACTGAGTTCGAGCTTGTTTAATAAGAGATAAGGTAGTCAGGAGAGGCTGACTTCCGACATTGTGGAGAGTGGGGGCGACAAGGCCGGGAGGTGTCGAAGCCTGGACTGGATGTCATTGCACCAGACTTGCCTGCCGAAATGAAGTGGCTGAAAATGTCAATGGTTGCCAGCTTGTCGGGAAAGGGTACGCCAGACTTTGACGAATGGAAAAAGAGGTGGTGTTGTGTAACCCCCCTTCATGCCAAGATCTTTTGGTAGGTGTGAAACCAGACAAGCCATTAGGTTGGTTGCTCGTGATGTGATTCGCGGGTTGAACCAACGGCCCGTGAAATCCGTGCAGCGGAGGATCTGATCACAACCTTCTGGACTCTCGCTTCTCTCAGTCGCGCGGCCTGCAGATGCCCATATCTTGTCGAATAGAGCGTGTAGAGTCCCAATTGGATGCCTCGGACAATCCCCGTGACACAATCGCTTCCTCGTTCGGTTCTGCAGTTCGACGCCATGTGAGTGCTCAGGGGCACCCCACTAAAATCGGCACAGAACGCCCCTCGATCCCATGCCTCCCATGGACCGAAGTGTCGGCAACTTGGAAGCGAGCTTCACATCGGCCGGGTGCGTGCATCTGTGGTGCGAGTGGCTGCCGTATACCAAGCACGCGTTGGTGATGTTAGTCGCTGAGGGTGTCGATTGAGCCACCCCGGCCAGATGTGGTGCTCGACCTCTCACGAATGGACATATACCTCGCTGCTGCCTGAGGGTGATTGTGTATGGCGGTGGCGTGAAGGCCCGGGCATCCCCTACACTTCTTGGCGAAGAGCGTGCGGCGTTGCTGTTCTGCAGCATCCTTATCGCCTGGGTGAGGAAAAGCAGACGGCCTCGATATAAACCGCCGTCCTCGGGGCGTCCAGAGCCCCCGGACGCCCAAACGAAAAAGCTTGGCCACCCATGAATTCCCGCCGCCATGGGTTACTTCGCCATCGCCTTGTCGATCCTCGGGGCCTATTACTTCTTGAGCTCCGTCAGAGCATGGTACCGTCTTCGGCACTTTAAAGGACCTTTCCTTGCCTCCTTTTCCTACCTCTGGCTGGCTCGAACAACGCTCTCCGGTCGTGCCTACAAAATCCACCACGAAAACAGCCAGAAGTATGGTGAGCCGTTCGTTCGGATCGGCCCAGACCTCCTGATCACAGACAACGCTGAAATGATCCGTCGGATCAACGCCGCTCGGTCCCCCTATCGACGCGACAGCTGGTACGACGCCTTCAGGACCAATCCCTACTCCCGAACCATAATAAGCTGCAGAGACGAAGAGTACCACAGTTTCTTGAAGACAAGGACCTTGCCGGGTTACAGTGGAAAAGAGATACCAAGTTTGGAGTCCGATCTCGGCGACCAGATGGCCAATTTCAAGCGTTATATCCGTTCCAAGTACCTCTCCACCGATAAGAAGACAAGACTGGTTGATCTAGCAGTCGCCTTGCATTACTATGTTGTGGATGTCATCACAAAGATTGGAATTGGCCAGGAATGGGGTTGCTTGGCTTCCGATTCCGATGTCGACTCGTTTATCCGCGAGTTCAACCAGGCGTCACCCTTCATCATGTTGTGCTGCGACGTGCCATGGGCCCGCAAGGTCTTTGCCAACAACTTCATGTTGAGGCTCTTGGGCCCCAATGTAACCGACAAGACGGGAGTGGGGAAGATGATGGGGTAGGTCATGTTCGTGGAGTGGCGGGATCTTGCTGACTGCTCGGCAGTGTTACCAAGAAGATTGTCGACCACCGGTTCCAACCTGACGTCGAGCAGCAGAATGACATGCTGGTGAGTGAGCGGTGCTGGCCTTTTGACCGGAATGCTGACCCTCAAAGAAAGGGGTCTTTCATGCGCCATGGATTAAACAAAGTGCAATGTGACGCTGAGCTCCCCGTGGTTGTGTTGGCCGGATCAGACACATCGGCAAGTGTCATCAAGGCGACAATGCTGTATATCATGACAACGCCGAGGGTATACAGCCGCCTTCAGACGGAGATCGATGGGGCCATCAAGGGCGGGACAGTCTCTTCGCCAATTACTCAAGCTGAGGCAAAGCAACTTCCCTACCTGCAGGTAAACAATTGCGCGTGAGTAAACTGCAGACATGCTCCCGTTTTGACCGTTGACAGGCTGTGATTTACGAAGGCATCCGTATACAACCACCGAGCCAGATTTTCCTGACAAAACGCGCGCCGCCAGAGGGTGATACTGTGCTCGGATATCGCATACCGGGCGGAACTGGGATTGCGTGGAATCTTTGGTCGCTTCTGCAGGACAAAAACATGTTTGGTGAAGATGCGTATCTTTTCCGACCGGAGCGGTGGCTCCAGATTGATGCGGACAAGAAGCAAGAGATGGAGCGACACGTCGAGCTCATCTTCGGGTATGGTCGGTATTTGTGCTCGGGGAAGCATGTGGCCATGCTCCATCTTCAGAAGGTCTATTTCGAGGTTTGTTGGATTTTCTCGGACCGAGGAAACCAGTGCTGACGAAAATAGTTGCTGCGGGACTTCGACTTCCAGCTGGTGTACCCAAAGTCGGCCTGGACAGAACGTCAGTACAACGGCTTCATCATCAAGGACATGTGGGTGAGGATTACCGAGCGTCAGTTGGAGGCGACGTGAGGAGGAAACTCTGTGGATTGTGTGGCTCGTTTTCAGTCATGTTTTCTTTTGAACCTCAACGGAACCGTTTTCTTGAAACTTTAGTTGGCCCTTTGTAACGCCGAGAAACGATCTGGGTCTAATTTTATGTGACGTGAACAGGAGCAGCAATTGGCTTGGTTGCGTCAAACCTACCACCCATTGTTCCTCGCTGGAGCCTTGCCGAACCGGGTGGGAAGCTCAGGCAGAAGGAACGCCCGACCAGATCTATTACAATCTCGCAGCGATAACCACAGCCTGATGGCCCCATTTGGACACCTCCCACCTCCTGCATCAACCAGACACGATCCATGTTTCAACCTTCGTCGCCTCAGCCGCATTTCTCGGACGCCTCAGTAAATCAAGCCCAGGCCCACGCCATCAACGCCATATGCATCAGCCGCACGCCAGTGACCGGAGGCACCCCCAATGAAGGCCCAAGAATAGATGTCAAGGCCCGCGAAATGGACAACCCGATGAGCTCCGCCGCCACCATCGTTCCAGTCCTCGTCACACCACCATCAGCCCAAATTCCCCTGGTCTTCCCCTCCATAACCCAGAAGCCCCTCAAACATCCCCTCCACCTCTCCTCTCTCCTCGGTCATACTTGACAAAGAAGCGCTGACCTTCCCCTTCCTCGCGAACCCAGAAAAATACCGAGACCTTGGATCCGTCAACACCACCGGCTCAACACAACAGATTACCGCCATCAGCATGGGCAACCCCTCCGCAAACCCCTACGGCCAGCCCCCAAGCTACCCGCCAACCCCCGCCCCGACCGATCCCGCCCCGCCGCAATACCCTCCATCACAAGCTCCGCAATCCCCCGTCCCCGAGTCAATCCACCCTGCCCAGCCCTTCACCTACGCCCAATCCCCCTATCCACCGCAGCCGCAAGACGTATCAGGATATCCTCCCCAGCCCCAATTTACCGGGCAATTCGCGCCGCAACCGAGCCCGTACGGCCCGGGCATGCCGGTTCAGCAGCAGCCGATGTACATGGTCCAAGCTGGACCGAACGGACAACCGATGTATGTCATGACCCAGCCCGGGGGGGATCCTGATCAGAAGATGCCTGGGGGATTGGGCATGCCGCCGCAGCAGGTGACTACGACGATAGTGGTGGATGGGAAGGGGGGAGGCAGCGCGGGGACCGCTGCTGCGGCTGCGGCCGGGGGAGCGGCGGCGGGTACGGCGGGAGGTTGTTGCGCTGGGTGTTGTGGTGCGTGTGCGGCTTGTTGTTGTTGTTTGGTTATGTGAGTATGGTCGATGACAGAATTGGAAGGGTGTATTTTACAAGCTCCTGCGGCAGGTGATCTTGTGTCTCTCCTTCCGGATGTCCTCACCTTTGAGGGAAGGACGCCCTAGATATGGTACGAGTTCCAGTCAGGTTAGCAGGAGCGATGTGAGAGCAGGTGGCAATAAAACACCTTCAAATTCTGGCGACGTGTGTCGCTCTTCGTTTGATCTCTTCAGAAACGAAGGCTCACATACCTGGCCGTCGACCCCTTGAGCTTTGAACCATCACCTCCTCTTGACCCAGTAATGCGCTTCTATATCGTGTTGCTGTGCTTTTTGGCGTTTCGTACTTTCTGCGCCGCCCGGTCGAACCTCTCCGATCATCCAGTACGTATGCACAGGGCAATCTGTATTGATTGCGTGGCATGACTCCTCGCTACTTAACTTACATGTTATACAGAACTATTTGCAGTGCCCGTGGCACTATTTTCGACAATGTGACGGCATCTCCGGATCTCGAAATGGCTCTCTCTTGCATCGAATCCCCGCCAAAGCCAGCGACTATCCCGGTGGCATTTGGTACCATTGTACCCCTTACGTCTGCGTATGTCTCAGCCAATGCGTCTTTAAATCTAAACGAAGACGAAGACGAAGAGGACAAGATCGAGGATCCGCTCATGGACAAGAAGAAGGCGCTCGCCGTCGAGATCACGCCACTCAAGAGGAAGGTGGGCGAGCGCATCTCCTCAGACGACGAACTCACCAAGAGAAACAGAGACGTCCAGCACGACTTGCTCATGAGAAAGGAGGCGCAATACCGCGAACTTGTCGCAAACCTGAAAGCGAGGAACAGCGGTGCCGACCTGGCACAGATGAAGACTGTGCAAGACGAGTTCGGAGACTCGATCGAGGACCACTACGATCTGACGAAGGGGAGGAAGACAGCTGTGAACGAGATTGACTCCTTGTACCGTATTGACTCGCAATATTGACCTTTACTCTTGCCCTGTCCACGCCTTAAGAGCTTTATCAGCGGCCTTTTGTAAAGCCATTAAGCGATCGTTCAAATCCCCGGATGTTCACCTGCGGTTTGGGTTTACCCACACGGCAATCCTTGCATTACTCCATGTTTCCATGATCGGTATCGAGAAGTCATCAACATTTTCCGCGTCAACGCTGAGGACGATCCGCGGTTAAGGGATAGCGTCCATTACATCGACTACTCACTCAGAATGTGCGGAACTTCTCCAAGGGATTCCAAGCCGTCAATCCTTGTGTTCTGTCGTCAGAAGGAGTTCAAGATTCTCAAGGGTATCCTGACGAGCAAGCCGCTGAGATACCAGTATCGTCCTCCTCAGTCGTCTGCGAACTTGTTAGGATCTCGGTGGACTTCGAAAACGCCATCGACAACCGACGGAAAGCCATTCTTCGGTCTCTACTTTTGGCGGCATCACAGACCGAGGACTCTGCTGGTTGGCGAAGAACAAGTCCAAATCATCCGCACCGCCAAGCTGAGCGGCGAACTGCCGCTGTCAGGCACACCATCCCTGAGAACCGACAGGCTGACATTGTGTGGTTTGACTGTTGCACATCGCGGTGGTTCGGGCTTCTCAACCTTGGGATGCGTGATCACTATCGGCGAGAGATTTTTTGCCATTACAACCGCACACGCCTCCCAACCTCTCCTCACACCACGCAGAACGAAACCCGAATCTGTCTCCGATTCTGCCATGGATGATTGCCCCCCAAGCGATGACGAAGACGGCACTGATGACGTTCAGTACGATAGCCTCCTGAGGAGGACGATGGCGACTCATTGTCTCCGGGAGAGTCACAGTCCTCATCTTGGGATGCAGCACAACCGATTAAGTTTCGCCAGAGCGAAGGTGACATCAAATACCTATCCACTGCGATGTTCAACACTCCACATGAACTTGAAGATAATGGCGCATTGGATTTCGACTGGGCGATAGTGAAACTGGAAGACCCGCGAGACTATTTGCCAAACGCCTTCCTGGATCCTGATGACCTCTCGAACCTTATCTTCGTTTCAGGAGTAGCAAACCATCCACCGGCTATCGAAACCCCCGTGTTTGTGATTGTAGATCAAAACAGGCCGCTCAAGGGGATGCTACATCCAGGGGTGTCCATGTTGGGAGGCATCAATGGCAGATCCTCTTCAGCGGTATGGACTATGACCATGGGCGAGAATTGCAGTAAGACACCAGCCTCCAGTGTGGGCGTCACTTCGATCTGCTAACATCATGGGATTCCAGCACTGGTTAAAGGTGACTCCGGCGCCATGGTGGTCGATGCAACGAACGGGGCGCTCTACGGCCACGTCATCGGCTGGAATCCGATCGGAGAAGTGCTGGAAAGAGATGTGCGCGGCGGCCGTGCAACCACGGCTTCGTGTGCCACCAAACTTAAGCCCTTATTCGGAAATCATTCATCAACTCCGCTACCACTTTCCCAAGGACGACATTGCTTTGCCAAACCCAAAGGAAACGTTGCGAAATCTGCAACAGTTTTATTGGGCCGGAAGCCTCTCACTTGCGGATGGGACAGAGGCTATCGGAGCGATTTACAAGAACATCAGGCGTCTCTTGAGTCCCGCACGAGCCACACAGCTCGCCCGCGGGGACGAGGGAGTCCAGTCGCCCGCGCATCACGTCTCTGGCGCTAATACCCGCCGTTCTCCGCCCACTAGCAAGGAGTTCATACGCACCGGCCCAGTTCGTTCCTGGGCAGCTCTGAAGACGGTCAGGGATTCTGGTGCCCTTCATGAGGCGGCGAGGGAGGTGAATATATTCGCTCTAGAGGCTTTGCTCGCCGTTGGAGCCGACCCAAATATGCGCTCCCGGATGCACAGCGTGCGAACCCCCCTTGGCGAGCTCTGCTTGAGAGTAGCTGACTACGGCCCCCTGACGCCTGGGCGAGAGCAGCTCGTGGAAAGAGCGATGCGGCTCTTAATTCACCACGGCACAGACCTGTCGAAGAGATTCGACGGGAGATCCGTACTCTTCCTTGCTTTACGCTCTAAAGACCCGATTCTCACGGTACGGGCGCTTCTCAGTGCTGGAATGTCCAGCTTTGTCACATTTGACTTGAACGGAGTTTTCTCCGACGGCGTTCATTCATACCCTGAAAGAGACTTTGCGACACAACATCTTCCTGCTACGTTGGAAATGGAAACGAAAGATCAAATCATGGAGATGCTCAGAGCAAATCGCGAGGGGAGACCGAACACATCGACTTTGCCACAGTATAAACCATATCGACCACCGCATGAGGACCCGCATTCTAATCCTACCGTCACACTTAAAACATTGACGATGCCTGCCAGGTTACAGTCACATGCTTGGGTGGAAGGGAAGGGGAAGGGGACTCTAAGAGACGACAGTCGAACTGAACAAGGGTATTTTGGGGACGAGCGTGTAAGGGAAGGTGATGTGGGGTGGAGCTCATTGGAAGGCTTCGAAAGCTCCAAACCAACCAATACGCCAGGACCATCATATACGTCATACAGGGGGACATCACCTGGCTTACCGTCATACCCTGAAATGCCATACTACGCCCCATACCCCATCTCATACAGCAATCCATCCCCCGCCCCATACAGCTACCCATACGACGACCCACTCCCCACCCCCCAAAAAAAGCCAATATCGCATCAGCCGGGAGCGGAGATGGCGGTCGATGAAGGATGGTGGAGCAGCCCATCAGACGAGGAGAAATTACGATCAAGAGCGCAATGAGAACCTAGACACTGTATTATACCAAGAGTTGACTATCGCTCCGAGGTCGCGGCCTACTTGACTGCTGTGTCCGCAGTTAGGCCGGGAGACGGCCATTGCTAACCACGCAGCGGTCAACTTTGACAGCGGAAATGCCTTGCTTGGAAACGCACATGGCTGTAAATTTCGTATAAGTGTCGTTACTGACCATGCGTAGGCCAATGATGACACCGTTGAGGAAGGTAGGGTCTCTGAGTAGAAGCAGTTCTGCAAACCAATACAGTGGTAGGCACCAACAACCCCTAGACACTTCTCGAATCTCGAG
Organism: Podospora aff. communis PSN243; assembly: GCA_033296975.1. Classification (NCBI taxonomy): domain Eukaryota; kingdom Fungi; phylum Ascomycota; class Sordariomycetes; order Sordariales; family Podosporaceae; genus Podospora; species Podospora aff. communis PSN243. The sequence continues at coordinate 279,613 of MU865923.1, forward strand.
TTTGCATCCCCACGTTGGCATGATACTTCCAAATGAAGGAATAGAACTAGGCGCTCTAAGCCCCTTTTTCAATTGCCAGGTTGAGACTTGTAAACTATAATCAGGGTACTGGAAAACCACACTAAAAGTTCAGGCCAGGTAGGTACAAATGATACTCCCCAGGCGTCGTCCAGCCCCACTCGATACAGCAGTCCAAGCTCGCCCTCGCCACCGTAACTTCACCCCCTATTCCACCCTTCTCTCCGCTCACCCTCTCCTTCTCCCCCTATGCCCCCTTCTTCCTCATCCCCATCCTTCTCATCTCCTCCACCAGTGCCTTCTCACCCCCTGCCCCCTCCCCACTCATCCTCACCTACACTTTCACACCTTAGGTGCAAGCCTTCTTAACATCCTTGAAGCCAAGAAGGGCCTCAAAGATCTCCTTGAGCGCCTCGCCGCCCCTCTTGAGCGCATCCTGAGCATCCTTGGACTTGAGCAGCAGCTCGGCGGCCTTGCGGACGCCGCCGAGGGCATCAATCGCCTTCTTGACGGCGAGCAGCTTGGTGACGGGGATGGCGGTGGTGAGGATCAGCTCGCCGATGGCGAGGGCGCAGGCAATAATGTCGAGGATGCCGGCCGTGGCGGCGACGGCCTGGATATCTTGTTAGTGTTGAGTTACAGGGGTAGTTGGGGAAAAAAAAGGAGGTGTGGGATAGAAAACGTACGCGCTCCTCAACGTGGGAGATGGCAACATCGGTCGAGCGGGCCGTGACGCCGCCGGGCTGGCGGAGGCCGTGGGCGACGAGGTAGTCGTCGGTGGCTTCCTCGCCGGCCTCGAGGACGTCGTAGGGGATGGAGTCGACGGCCTCGAGGAAGAGGGCGACCGAGCCGAGGAGCTCAGGGGCGTTGATGGGCTTGCCAACGAGAGAGACTGCAGTCTACGTTAGTCGAGGACAAGTTGAGGATGTGATGATATGTTGCTCACTGTCGGTGCGGGGAGAGACAGAGTTGGCGACGGTGAAGGGGGCCACGAGGGCGAGGATGGAGAGGAACTGAGTCTTCATTTTGAAAGGAGTTGGGGCGCTGAGAACAGGCTGGTGTTTTGAGGGTGGTGATCAGAGAGGTAGCTGAGATGCTGAGCTGATGGGGTGATGAGGGTGGCGAGTGAGAATGAGAGACTCGGGAATATCGCCGCCTTTTATGTGCTTCTCGATGCCATGTCTCTCGCCGAGAGAGTACTCAGACATCTTCAACTCTCCATTGTGTTGCCTATGCCGCGATGACAACCGAAGAGCAATCGTTACATCTGCTCCATGTGTCAGGGGCCGGCAAGTCTGAATAGATGGAAGCCATATTGACACAGCCTCAAACACGTTGCGCGGAAAAGGGGCAATATGTCAAACTACAACCTCATGTAAACAAGCCAGAGGTTGTGCAATTCACGCAGCGGGACACGAGAACTTCGAAGCCGACAAAACAGCTTCAAACTCCAAAGCCCGAGTACCCACCACAATATACCATGCTCGGGTCTTGACTGAAGTAGCACTGAGGTTCCGGGGCTCGAAGACTAGCCATGATGTCCTCGCCTAGATCGCGGTTAAGCAATTTGAACAGAGGGGTTGATGGCACGCATCGTCCGGTTCCGCTTCAACCTTCGCGTTGGTGCACCCAGAAGGGCTAAACGCACCCACATTACCTGCCAGCGGCCCGGTCGATCGTTGCATTGGTAGCGAGGCGAGGCCTCGCAGCTGAACCATAAAGACGAGAGAAGATGTTTGAATCCCTTGGCATTTGCTAATAGTTTTTCACCACGCAGACGCAGCTGTCGACGATTCCCGGGCGCTGGAATTGTGAGCGTTGGCGTATTCCTATTTTAGGGAGCAGTGCATATGTCGTGTGTATGAGGGGAGAATTGCGTGCAGAGCCGCACGCCGAATGTCGGCGAATTGATATGACCAAGACCGAGTGTCTGTATGGAAACGTCAGACTATAGGGTAGCAAGCTGAAGAAAACCCGGTGGAGACTTTAGCCGCTGCAAGTACCGTCCCTTCGTCTGGTGTTTCCCAGCTGAGCACTAGGCACAAGGAACTTGCCGCTCGATGCCAAGTCGATAGATTGAGTGGTTGTTTACGTGATTGAGGCGCAGTTGCATGGCGGTAGCTTATCGTGGTTGGCGCCCAGGGAAATATGCTTGATCTGAATCCGACGGAACATCAGACTCACTTGTCATTCCACTGCGGCTGTGGCCTGAAACTTCCGCCAGATGACCCAATATGTTATGTGTTGAGGGTCGGCATTAGCAGTAGCCGCTTCGCGGGTGGTTGGTTCGCGTCTTTGCCGATGTGTCGTGTGTTGTATTGCCGAGTTCGTCAGTCGGCTGCAATATGTCCCTTTGAGTAATACGATCCCCTCGCAGGAAAGTATATGCAGCCAATAACTGTTCTCAGAATGCGTTAGCAACCTCAAGCATGTGAAGAAGAGCCCAGACACAGTTCTACCCAGACTGCCGGGCTACATGCCTGCCACGAGGTCATCATATCCACCAAGCACCGCCTCGATTCGCTTCCGGCTCCCCTCGGGCGTTGGTAGCTGCGTGGCCCTCTCCGGCTGCACTTCCTGCCTTCGTCGTTTCGGTAAACGGCTCTGCGAATATCTGTCCCCGTCATTTCCATGAGCAATGTTAGCCCTTCTCGGCAAAAAGGGGCCCTTCTTCGTGAAGCTGAGGTAGTGTTGAAGGGTGTGATTGCGACGAAGGGCACAATCTCGACCACCACCGGCATTTCCATGCCGTCCTGGCATTGTGGCGCCATATTTTCCGCCCGCTTTCCAGCTCAAGTATGTTGCTGAGTCCCGGTTGCTGCTGATTGGGCGGTGGCCTCTATCGAGGTAGGCTGTGAAGTTTCATTACGATATATCGGAGGCGGGCGGCTCTTTGTTGTTGCAACTTGCAGACAGGGCTATGCTCGAGTAATTTCGATTGGCCTTTGTTCCAATAATGTGATTGTCAACATTGCTTCTAGTCTCGGTTTTGACTTTTGGGGTCCGATCATGATCTTGAGCATGTGAGATCGTTGTGTTGGGGTGAAGGAGAACACATCTCCGCCGTTGAAGTGGCTGTTTGCGGAGTGTTTGGCGCGGCCTGTGTCTGGAATGCGACGTCGGCCAAGATGACCAAAGATCTTGGTTCATGAGTCCGATACCACTCAGCGGAACCATCAAGGTCAATCGCCCGTAAATGGGAGGCGGGACAGGTTAATCCCGCAGAAGGGCTCGGAGGAAACCACGACGTGGACATGCAGGAAAAGCTTTGCCGAGTGTGCAGCTTTTGGGGAGCCAAAGCCGCCTTGTTTTGCGTGCACCGTGTCTTTGAGGACCAGCCGGCGTGACAAAAGCGTCGGGAGGTACCTCAACTCCGAACCTGAAATGTGGCAGCGGGGAAACAGAACCTGGAGCGCAGCTGCCTGCGGCTAACTACCTAAGAACCAATAGACTCCAGTCAGACAGAGATGGGCATCAGAGCAAGTCCAGCAGTAACACCTCCTTCAGAGCCTGAGGCACCTCCTTTCCAAGCCCAAATCTCCAGTGTGACCCATATGGAAACACGGTGTGAACATGCAGGAGAAGTGCTGCTCCACGCCCAGCTGCTGAGAGGGCAAGAGCGTTCCATTTCCGGTCGGTGTCTGTGAGTGTGGTTGGGCGATTGCGCGCAATGACGGGAACCAAAGCGCTGGCGGTAGAGCCAACCCCCAAATCCCAGGTAACAGCAGTGGATGCAACTGCCCTCTTCCAGGTCGCTGACTGAAAGGAATCTCCGCCGCGGTCAGCCATAGCCGGACCATCGGGGCGCTGCCTGTTCAAAAGGCGTTTACCGGCACCCAAGACAGCTCTTTCCGAGCCGAGATTTTACCAATGACCTGCATTTGCGCCTTCCAGAGGTCAATTGGATGGGGGGCTTCAAAGTCTGCAAGTTCCCGCCGGGCATCCGGCAGTCAGGCAGCGCAGTTTTGATTGTTCTCGTCCGCTCCGCTTTGATCAGACACAAACGCGCCTTGAGAACCTGTCCATCAAATCCGCCCACCCCTTCCTCCCAAGCAATGACACCCAAAACTCGGAATCCCAGCCACTACCTCGTCTGAAGCGGGCCTAGTCGCTATAGTCAGCACACCCTTCGTAGGTGGCGTTGGGAACGGCACACTCCGCATCAACACCGAAATGCCCGGTGAGCACCATACCGGCCTCCTGACATCAACAGTTGCCAGAATTATGTCCCTCAGTCTGAACTTCCGGTCAATCGCGTCGCAAATGTTCTCGACTTCTTTGTCCAATGGCTGCTTGTCAGGGGCAAGACGGGCAGCTTGGCAATACCAGCTCAGGCAGGTTTAGTACACCTTGCCGAGCTGCTCACGGTAGCGGCTGCCAGTGTTCTTTAGCCCCTGCGGGCGTTGAGAATCGTCCTCGCATCATCACTTCGAGAGCTCGGCATACTCTGCCGGTGACAGCTGATGCGTGTGATACACAAAGTCGATGGCGAGAGTGAAGACCGCATTCCCGCGTGCCGGAAGACGTGGGATGAGGGAGAAATCCGACGATACCTGTCCCTGGCTTTCGCCAATGGCTGGGGCGCCAAAGGGGCTCTGGTGTCAGTCGCATCACGACCTCTTCAAACCGAGGACAGTCTACCATTGCACTCTGCCAGGCGTCGGCTTCGAGGGAATAGGTATATTATGACAAGTGGAAGAGGCAAGCAATCAAGTCCCTTGTATTGACTTGGAAGAATAAGGAGTGGAAGAAAAGAAAGGGGGCTTTCTACGAGCCTGTGGAGTACATCTCGGGCACTCTGGCCAACGGGGGCATACACAACATACAACGGGTAGACCTTAACCTGGCCACATTCAATGTTTTTGAGGATAGGCGGGGTTTCTGCCTCGGAGGTATGCCTTCGGGCCTCGACCAACATCACTGCGATGAGGCCTACGAATGTGGCCGGAGGGTTTCTTCCACCAATGAAAGGAGGCCGTGCAGAGAACCTGGATGACAAATAACGCATCTCGATAACTTCACCGAGAAGGCTGCCTGCAGCTTCGAAGCAAACATGAGGCCTACTGCCAGTGCCCCACTGCCGCCTTCACGATGGTGGGCAAGGCGATTCGGCGCACATGGAGCTCCGTATAAGAGACTGAACAGAATCGCCGAGACGAAGGGATATCCTGCACTGGCCGCGCAACAAAATAACCGGAAACTTTCGGTCAAGCCTTCTTGTCTTTCTTCACCGTCACAAAATCTTCTGTTCTTCTTAGTGCTGCTTTGTTTCGTTCTTCATCCCACAGCAAACAACACTGCAATCCCTGCAGAAAATCAGCCCGACCAACTTCACAACGAACGCGATAAGTTCATTCAGGTCGACACCGATGGCGTGGGCCTCGGCAGTCGCGCTCTTCTCGACAAGGTCGACAAGCTCCGCGAGCTTGGTGTTTCAGCCACCATCCCGCTGCCTCAGGTGAAGTCCCAACGAACAAGCTCCCGCTTCGCTTACACTGACTCAACTTGCAGATTGTTGCTGCTGGAGAGCAATCCGCCGGAAAGTCAAGCTTGCTTGAGAGTCTGACTGGCATTTCGTTTCCTCGCTCCGTGTCGCTTTGCACTCGTTTTGCCACCGAAATCATCTGCCGCCGCGAGGCAGAGGAGAGCGTCGTGGTCACCATCCAGCCCGGGGCTGGAAGCTCCAAGGCCCATCAGGATGCTGTTCGCCAGTTCCGTCGTACGGTTCCCAGTTTCACTGGTGACGCCTTCGCCACCGTCTTCAAGGAGGTACGTCTGCCGCCCCGTCCCCATGTTGCAAAGTCTAACTCGAACAGGCTGCCACCGTCATGGGAATCAAGGTCGACGCAGGTGAGGAGTCAAAGGCGCCGACCTTCACGAAGGATGTCTTGCGCATCGAGAAGAGCGGTCCGCGCGAGGATCACCTGACTCTGATCGACGTGCCGGGCATTTTCGAGAACGACACTCCCGGTGTCACCACCAAGGGAGACATTGCTTTGGTGAAGGAGATGGTCATGTCGTACATCAAGGACTCGCGTACCATGTAAGACAAAGATTCAGTTTGCATGTCAATAAGCAATGCTAACAGTGCCGTCCAGCATTCTGGCTGTGGTCCCTTGCAACACCGACGTTGCCACGCAGTCCATCATCCGATACGCCTCTGAGGTCGACCCCGAGGGTGCGCGCACGCTTGGAGTCCTCACCAAGCCTGATCTCGCCGTCGAGATGGCAACCAAGAACGCAGTTGCCGACCTTGTCCACGGCCGCCGTCGCGATCTCAAGCTTGGCTACTGCATCGTGCGCAACCGGGGCGCTGATGACCAGAGCGCCACCCTCGACATGGATGCTCGCGACGCCCAGGAGCGCGAGTTCTTCTCCTATCCCCCGTGGAACAATCTGGACCCGACGCGTATCGGCATTCCGATGCTGCGCCAGCGCCTCCAAAACCTCCTCATGGAGCGCACAAAGACAGAGTTCCCGAATGTGAAGCGCGAGATGCTGCAGCAACTGAAGGACGCTCGACTGGCCCTTGATGGCATGGGCGAGTCGCGCAGCACGCGGAGCGAGCAGCTTGTCTACCTCTGCAAGATTGCACGTCACTTCAGCCGGCTTATCGACTATGGCCGGAATGCTTACTACGCTGGAGATCCCATCTTCTCCAAGAAGGAGGATCTCCGTCTCATCACTCGCGTCAGAGAGTTGAACGAGAGCTTCGCCGAGACGTTCTTCAAGAGTGGCCACCATATCGAGTTCCAGGAGGCTGACGACTCGTCGGAGTCAGATGGTGAAGAAGATGAGGACTCGTCGGAGTCAGATGGCGAAGAAGATGAGGATGTCCGAGTTGGGCGCATTCTTCACAGGATGAAGCTTGCAGACGGAATGATGGCACCAGATGGGGACGAGTCCAGCATTGTGTCCGTCGAGTCCTTCATCGATGAGCGTGGCGCAGGTTATCCAGTTTCGTTTCCGATTCCGACCAGAGGCGACAACGACCTTCATGACATTCTCGCGGAGCGGTTCAGTTGCCCCGAGCCCCTGTCAACTCCTCTGCTCAAGGAAATCGAGAAGATGCATCACCAATACCGCGGTTACGAGCTTGGCACGGTATGTTTCCCCTCGCATCCAACGTCTCACCCAGATGCTAACCAACCATCTCCCAGTTTGGAAATTCTGTGATTCCCGCCATGTTCAAGATGCAGGCGCAAAAGTGGGAAGCCTTCGCCCTCGCCCACGTCAGCAACGCCGTGCTCATCGTCCACCACTTCATCATGGACGCCTTCGAGGAAGCCTGTCCCGACCCCCTCGTCCGCGAGCCCCTCTGGTCTCTTCTCCTAGAGGGACTGATCCCCTGCTACCGCCGCGCCGTGGATCACGCCAACTTCCTCCTGTCCGTCGAGCTGAACGGCCCCGCCGTCACTTGCAACCCTGCCTTCCACACTTCGATGGAGAGTGCCCGCCAGGCGCGCTTGACGCAGTCAGCCAGGGAGCACACGGTTGATGTCCCCAAGGGTGTCAAGGGCGTTCAGGAGGGACGCTACGTCAACGTCGACGATCTTGCCAAGTGCACCGATGCGAACGCGACGAGCGAGGTCGTGCTGCGTATCCACGATGTGACGAAGAGCTACTACGAAGTTGCGCGCACTCGCTTCGTTGACAGCATCTGCGCCCACGCGGTTGACCATTTCTTGTTGAGCGCTGAGAACGGACCTCTCCAGGTCTTCAACTCGGAGTTTGTCACGAACATGACGGATGAGGATTTGGATGCTGTTGCTGGAGAGGATGCCGTTAGTCGCAACCAGCGTGCCATGCTGAAGAAGCAGATTGAGATGCTGGAGAAGGCTGTCAAGATTCTGCGCGGTTGAGCAGCTAACTATTGATTGGAGTTGGGTGTTGGATTTGAAGGACTGCTGGTTTGGGTCTGATCCTAGTTGGAGCTGTGCAAGTTTGCTGCTCCGTGTCTGCTAACGAAGGGCCATGGGACTCGTGTATGTCCACAGATAGCCAGCGTCCATACCACAGATAGTGAACAAAGCTGATTCCCAATGTGATCGCCCTGCTTTGTTGCCGTCTGCTCGCACAACTGGGTCTTATGCGATCTTTTTTGCAGCCCCAGTGACATCAGGCCATGGATATCCCGGGCATCTGCCTCGATATCGTCATGCAAGACGAGCATTTTCTTCAAGGCCCGCATCTCCCTTCCCATCCCTCCTCCTCAACCCTCCCTCAGTACCCTCTCTCGCAGCCATGCCAAACGCCTATCCACCTCGTCAGACCCCGCCACAAAGCCCACAACCAGATACCACACACCTTAATTCTCAATCTCCAACTCAATCCCTCATATTCACAACCGCCGCTTCCTTTTCCCTGACGCCACATATCCCCGTCTCTCGAAGCTTCGGAATCTTCATCAACGAAGGCCTCGTCGGCGGAACAAACGCAAGCAGCAGGATAATCGAAGCGACCAACGCCGTCCCGCCCAAGACTTGGCGACCGTTGCTGGCCTCTCGGTTGGGCTTGCCGATGTTATGTCGGCTGCCTTGGATGACGACGTCTCGTCTTCTTGCGCCGACGCCGAGGACGCGGATGATTCGCGGGTGCATGGTGGAGCAGGGTGTGACGGCGTTCCGGAGTCTGATGTCTTCTCTAGGTGTGGTTGGGTGTTGAGTCCGTGATGGCTGTGTTGTTGATGTGGCTGGGTGTAAAGTTGTGTTGGTGACGCTGTTTTCATTGGTTGGGGTTGAGAGAAGCGGAATATGATGCAAAGAGGCGTGGGGTGTTAACTACGTGGTGGTGAAAAAAGCCCGGGGAAGAGTTTAAGTGGACGAGGATGATTCACTTGGGTGTCCACATGGCTTGTGACGGCGCCGCCACGGTGGAAGGTTGAGGAACACTGGCAGTGTGAAGAAGCTTTGGTGGCGTCGGCGGAAGTTGAGGGGCTAAGGACATCCCCATGTGCCGGGTGGAGAACTGGGTATGACACCCAGCAGGGCGGCGACCGGTAGGTGTCTGATGAGGAGAAGTGAATTGACAATAAGGTTAAGGTTCTCACGCCAAGTCGACATCATCCCACGATGAGGAGAGAGTTGGTGCGGCTATCAACCGCAGAATAAGACCATGCTCCTTTTCCCTTTTCCACAACCTGTCACGCAAAGCCGAAGAAGCCAAATCACAAATCATCAACAGCCATTCCCCCATTCAGCCAACTCAGTTCCACATCAACCATAAACTGCGACCCCCACCTCTGCCACCCATCAACGGGCATCCCCTCTTCCCACTCCTTGTGCCCCTTGATCATCTCAAAAAACGCCTGCACGTTCTCCCCCGACGGGTCCTCATTCATCTTCTCAATCGCCTGCACCACACCCTCAGGCTTATCCTCAGCGCCCTCCAGCTCCCTAATCGCCCACTTGTGAAACGGATACAAAACCTCGTTGTCCGCCAGGATAAGCCGAATCCCAAACATGGTCAGCTTCGCCACGGCAAGATTGAGCAGGAAGCGATTCCCTTTAGCTCGTGCCTCGGCTGAGAACCAACGCCATGCTGTGAACTGCGCGCGGAACTGCTTCAGCCTCTGCTTCTTGTTCTCGATGGGGTAGGTAGCTGCGCGACGCAGCAGGGCGTTGAGTTCAGCGCCCGGGAGGTTAGGGATGCGGTTGAAGAGGATGCGCACGTCTTTGAAGCCGTAGCGCGCTGGTTCGCTGCCGCGGTCGATAACATCGTTGATGAAGCTGATGGAGGTAAATTTGCCGTCGATGAAGCCGCCCGGGTAAGTTGCGAGCTCGTCGTTGTGGTAGGTGAGACGGCCGGCTTCGGCATATGTCTTGTAATCGGCGTCAGAGAGGATGATGAGTACGTCGACGTCGGAGGCTGCGGTTTCGTAGCCGTGGGCGATAGAGCCGCCGAGGAGGAGGCCGAGGACGCTAGGGTCGCGCTCAAAGTGAGCGGTGACGTTACGGATGGTATCGGCGTGGTGGGGATGCATTGCTGTTCTTAGTGAGTAGCTAGACCGGGGTAGTCGGTAAACGGGCAAAGGTCAAACGTGAGGGGAGTCGGAGGGGGCAAGAGCGAGCCCGTTTCAAGTTGGCCCGAGTCGTCGGCTGAATATTGGTTGGGAGAGATGGCGCATGTCGCCAAACCAGGCAACCACCACGACTCCGACCGTACAACCTCGCCCGAATGCTCTGAGATTCTCCGCGGAGGAAATGATGGCACTCCGGTCTCGGCCCGGCCCGCGTAGCCACACTCGGCCAGAGTCTGAGAGCCCTGTGAAGATCTCACCGAACCCATGATGCCGTGTTTCGGGCCGCCAGAGTGTTTGGTTCCAAGACAGCGTTTCGTTTGGGCCGTGAGTACACTATCGTGTAGTCTCCACCCCGCCGCCGTCCGAGAACGCCAGGGCCAGGGCCCGAGAAACGGAACATTTTCCCGTGCTTGCATGTGCTAGGAAGGCAGAGGACGCTCGTCGCTGGCAGTTAAGATCCAGACCCCTCCCTACCCCACTATGACCCGAATGAGTCCAATTCGGGCCTGGCAAATTGGGAACCTGAAGAGCTGAAAAATAAGGCGCTTTGGCTGCCACCCATTGTGATGTGATATTGCCATATATTCCCTCCTGTGTTCAGATAGAGGCAGTCCAGGCGGTCTGCGCCGCAAGCTGGTTCGAGGAGGTTTCTCTTGGCCCACGAAATGAGCTAGCTGCAACGGTGTGGCGGGGAACCCCAGAGTTTCCCCCCGACCTTGCATTGTTCTTTCCCTCTCGTCTCTTCATTCCCGGTTTGGACTGCTCCCCCGCTCAAGATTGGCATCCTCCTCACCAATCCACTTCTTTGGTTTCGTTTGAAGATGAGACGGCAATTTCCTTCGGTCCTGCCATTGTCAATGATTGTCGGAGACATCCGAGCATCCAACCCATGGCCACGTTGCAACGGCCGGTTGCCATGTGCGCGCCGCATGGAGTTCGGATCCTTGGGGTTGAAGCATCCCTGGCCTTGGGTTCATTAGTCGTCGCGCCAAGAGGTAATAGTCGGCGATGCTGGTCAGCAGCTCCCTCGATTGGGCGAAGCATGATATGCATGTTCCCGGCGCCCGCATCGGCAACCATTCCCGGGAATGCTGCTTCCCTGCTAATGTCCAAGAATGCAATTACCTCCGCCTTGACGCTGCGACGCTATCCCTTTGCGTCCACAGGTGAGGCCACGAGGTGGAGAAGACGGCGCCCTGGAGATGCAGCTTATCACAAACGCGTGAAAGTGGCACTTGGGCTCACTGTCGATGCCTGCCGAATGCGATCGTACCAGCAGCTATATCAACGGCTCCGTCGCGCCGCCCACAGTTCTCCGCACTGTCGACCCAGGGCGCATCGTTGAACGTCAAGAGACAAAATGGTCCGCACTACGCTTTCTCTGACCCTGTGCGGCTTCGCCGGCATCGCCAGCGCCTTCGGCCCCGCTGCCCGGTCCATTGTCCGTTCCACCCTTCTCGAGAGGGCGGACCAGGCCAACTCCGAGTATGACTACGTCATCGTCGGTGGCGGTACCGCCGGCTTGACCGTGGCAGACAAGTTGACGGCAAGTGGTGAACACTCCGTCCTTGTCATTGAGCTCGGTGTATTCCGTAAGTCTGGCAATTGATCTCGCGAGAAGCAGTCGACTGACGCTTGCCAGAAAATGGCACCTACGTCACAACGGCGGGGACGGGGTACCAGGGTCTCTTCGACCCCAACCACCAGCAGCTCTTCCCCTCGGAGCCCCAGACGGGGCTAAATGGCCGCATTGCCGACGTGAGGGTCGGGAAGATGTTGGGTGGGAGCTCGGGCATGAACGCCCTTCAGGTTCACCGCGGCCAGAAGGCGGATTATGACCGCTGGGCCTCATACTTTCCCGGGAACTCAGGCTCTGGGTGGAACTGGAACAACATGCTGCCCTACTTCAAAGAGGCGTGGCACTTTCACCCGCCCAACAGCGATGTGGCCGCCGACAACGACATCGACTATGACCCTCAGTACTGGGGAACAACCTCCGACATTCACGCCTCGTGGCCAACTGAGATGTGGCCCTTCCAGAGTAAGTGCTAGCTCCCGTCGAACAGCACATGGCGAGATATTGGTTGCGGATTTCTGACGCTTGCACAGAGGTTGAACTGGCCGCCATTCGGGAGATGCCCGGCGTGGGATCACCCCCTGACTCGGGCGCTGGACTGCCAGGAGCTTTCTGGTACCCTCAATCAGTCGACCCCAGCAACATGCTCCGCTCCTTTGCTCGGTTTGGGCACTGGGACGGCATCGAAGCGGCACGGAGCAACTACCACACCCTGACAGACCACCGGGTGCTCAAGGTCAATTTCAACAACAAGAGCGCCTCGGGCGTCACCTTCGTCCCGGCCGCCGCCACAAGCGCCGACAACGCGCTGACCGTCACAGCCAGGAAGGAGGTTATCATGGCCGCTGGCGCCATCCACACGCCCAAGATACTTCAGGCTTCCGGCATCGGTGCCAAAGCCCTGCTCGAATCGGCCAACATTCCCCGCGTCGTTGACCTCCCCGGCGTGGGAGCAAACTTCCAGGACCACCCCTTCCAAGTCGGACCGTCATTTCTCTGTAGGCCGTCCTCCCTTGCATCGTCTGCTCTTCTCTAACCTTGCCAGTGACCGATTTCCCCTTCTTCCCCGACCCAAACCTCTTCTTCACCAACGCCACCTTTTACGCCGAAGCCCAAGCTGAATTCGATGCTTACCGCACTGGGCCCCTGACCATCGCCTCCGGCAATGCTGCGGCCTTCCTCTCCATGCCTGTCATCGCCCCCACTGACTTTGACACCATCGCTGCCGCCTACGAAGCCCAAGACCCCGCTTCGTACCTCCCCGCCGGCACCGACGCCACCGTTGTTCGCGGCTACAACGCCCAGAAGAAGGCCCTCGCCAAGGCGATGCGCAGCACTGGCGCTGCCTTTTACAACTTCTTTGTCCGCGGAACCGCCTCCGAGCCCGGGCCCATTCTGCTCCATCCCCTCAGCCGCGGCACCGTCACCATCAACCCGAGCGACCCCTACTTCGCCTTGCCAAAGGTCGACTACCGCGCCATGACCAACCCCGCTGACGGAGATCTCATGGTCGCCTTTACCAAATTCACCAGACGCATGTTCACCACCACCAGCCTCACCCAGTTCTCACCAGTCGAGACAGCCCCTGGCGCGAACGTCACAGACCCAGCTGACATCGTCGCCGAGCTCCGCGACCGCATCGTGCCCACCAGCTTCCACCCCGTCGGCACGGCGGCCATGATGCCCAGGAACATGGGAGGCGTGGTTGATAGGGATTTGAAAGTCTACGGGGTAAAGAAGCTGAGCGTCATTGATGCCAGTGTGATGCCCGACTTGCCGGGCGCGTATACGCAGCAGACGGTTTATGCAATTGCGTGCAAGGCGGCGGATTTGATTCAGGCGAGGGCTTAGTTTCAGTGTGTATACTGTTCTGGGATACGGCAATCTGGGTAGCGATTTATTTACTTCTTCTTTGCTTTGACATATAGGTATTACATTAATAATGGGAAATGATACGCGGTTTGAACGCTGGGGTGATGCGAATTTGTGGAGCTGCAGGGTTAAAGGTGGAAAGATGAGTTACGATGTGATAAGACAAGCATAAAATGGGAAGTGCGCAGTGCCCTTGCTGCTGTGCCACAGAAGTAAAAGAAGGGGACGTCGATGCCCATGCGGGGCAAGTTGCTCGTCACGTGGTGGGAATGTGATGGAAAGATTATCGGCCAGAAGCCAGAGAGAAGATGTGTGCAACATGATGGACCCTTTGCGCTCTCTCATCGTCCATAACGTTGTGCCAGGTGCCCGTCAACTCCATGTCCCGTCATAAAAGTGTTTCCTTTGTTCCAAAAGACAATTGCTAAGTTCTTATCATTGATGATCATTACATTCCCGGATATCGAGTCCATCACTACCTTGCAAGTGGTGCGTCACTTGGCCTTCTCCCCACCGGGCACCAGATCCGCTTCCGAGCCCGTCTCAGGATCTCGATGTCCTAACCCCTTGGCCTCTCCCATGCCACGGCGTTGCTGCTCGACCAGGTCAACCGAACCGTCCGTGTCAAGCAAGTCCCGCTCCCAGCCGCCGACATGTTGACGATGGCCCCGAGCGGCGTCAATGTCGTCCGAAAGAGGGGATGACGTCGGGCCAGATCCCAACAAGCTCGGGAACATCCTGGTGACGGCCGGCTTGATCGTTGTCGAGCAAGCGCAGATAATGGCGATGTTGACTTCAAAGCTGTTCCAGGTTGCCGCGGATGCCCCGTTCCAAGTGAAGTTCATTTCTCCCTTCTTAATATCTCGCGCTATCAGGATGGCGCGAACAACGGAGATGATGCAGACACTGTAGGCGGGGCAGTCAGTTACATCCGGTCTAGAATTGATGAAGAGGGGCAGGCAATACCTGAAGGCCATGAGAAAGACGATGGAGAGGGCGATTTTTTGCGGGCGGGGACATCGGATCTTGTGGAGAACCGTGAGGGGTAAAATGAAGATGAGGAAGTCGGTGACGATGTTGAGGCCGGCGTGACTCCAATACACGGGCTGTGGCTGACAGAAGGCCGTCCCGCGCTTCGAAAAGTCCCAGAATGCGTCGAAGGGGATACACGCAGTGAAGAGTGTCGCGAGGATGTAAGCGTGGCTTATGAGAACGATGCCGAGGAGGATCTTTGCCGCGAGACGGACAGCGTCGTAGCTCAGAACGCGGATGTACAAGCAGAGGATTGAGAGCTTGGTGAAGGTCATGCTCAGGACGTAAAGGATCGTCACGATGATGCTTAGCTACGTTTGATGTTAGCGTCGCCCGGCGTGGCGAGGGTGAATGTTTGTCGCCTACTTTGAAGAACTCTTGGATATCCTCAGGGCTCACGTACACGACGTGTTTCCCCAATCCATGACGCAGTTCTACCGAAAGTTGTGAGCGTCACGGCCTGCGCAAAAGGATTGCCGATGTACGGATCCGCAATCCGGAGGGTATTGTGAACGTACGAAGGCCCACACACGCCGTGATGGCGGCCGAGAACCCGAGCGACGTGAGAATGAACCAGTCCTCCAGACCCGTCAGTCGAAGGATGCCGGCGCGTGCCCAGAAGCGCAACGCGACGGCAATGACGGCGAGGCCGAGGGCGATGGCCGAACAAGGAGCTGTCGAGTATCCATTCCACTCAGTGGGGTCGGGCAACGGCGGCGTTGGAGCCAAGCCGGTGCTGTTTGACATCTCCACTCTGGCCCGTCCGCGCTAAGGCTCCGGGTTGGAACATGGACGTCACCTTCCGTCACCTAGCGTGTTCGTGGTGCGGAGCGGTGCAATGGCGAAAATGGAGCAACCGGGGCTGCAGCGCTGTCTCCACGGGCAGTTTGGCCAAGCAAGTCTCGACCGCCAGATCAAGGGCAGACGAGCAAGCTTTTGAGCATCGCAGAACCCTGGGTCGGTGACAAAAAGCTGGACATCAAAATTAGCGCCCGCGGACCGCGGCTCACTTCCCGTGTCCCGCGGATGCGTCAGCAAGCGAATCCCGGTCCCGCCCCGCGTTCAGGGGGATCACATTGCGCACAGATTGTGATTTCCCACACCGGTGGTCGAAAAGGGGCGTGGCTTCTCCGAGGGGCGTCGCGAACCAGACGCGACCAGCAAAACCCAATTTCACACTCCTGGTCTGCCACACTCAAAAGTCCCGTCCTTGCAATGCTGGAATTCCAGGCGCACATGTTTGCCGACATGCTGCAGTTCAAAAAACCTCGCGTAAAGCGCACCGCTCGCCGGGGCACTGCTGTCGAAACATCCGCCAGTCCCAACCGTCATCAGCGCGCTGAGCTGCGCCTGTCCCCCCTCCCCCTCTTCCCCTTGGCGTTATTGCTTTTTGCCCCGAGAATTGTCGGTCCTCTCCCCGAAGCAGTTTCCCGTGCAGATGCGGCGTTCATGCTTGGCTGGAAGACTCGTCATTCGTGGCCTAGAATAGTTTGACCGTTTGCTTGGTCAACTCAGACACCCATTCCATCTCGTGCGCGGGCATGTTGAGGAAACCAGCTCTTCGAAATGCCAGTGGCCCTTCCCCCGCAACCGGCTCCAATATCAAGAAATAAAGGTCTCCCCACGACCCGCTTGCCACAAACAGCCCAACGTGCTCGGTATACGAATAGGACTGCGGATCAATCTTCACATCCGCCTCTTCAGTTTCGGCCTCGATATCGCCGAGTTCGATTCCACATTCCACAATATGACACCCCCTTGTGCTGGAATCGATCACTGGAACCCATCGCCTTTCATGAGTGCTCGGCCCTTCAGCGACTCGGTCCCCCTTCGTTGTCTGTGCGTGGTCGAAACGACTCCATCCTTCGTGGGGGAAGAAGCCGCCGGCCATAAAGGTTTCCGTGCTGCGAAACAAGGGAATGATGATCCCCTTTGCGACCAGACTGGCGCCAGTAACCTCTCCGTATGGGTTGTCGTTACTTCTCAAGCGGACGTCATGGCTGATGAGTTCAAGGCCGAATGCGCTGGACCCATCTACATCGTTGAAGAACTGCACAGGGCAATCCAAAGACGCCCATGACCACGACGGCGCCCGATACTCCGTGTTTGTTGGTGCAGGTTTGTGGTCTTCAGAGAGAAGAATATGGAAAAGGAGGGATCGCTTGATACCGTTTGGCCACAGTCCAGCCAAGTAGGTGCCGCCGACAGCCCGGTGAGCGCGTTCCGCAAGACCCGAAAATGCTCGCAGCTTGTCCGAGGCCATTGTGAGCCGACGTCGGGTGCAGTCGTGAACAAGGTAGTAGTATTCGTCCAAAATCGCCTCCCTCCCGTCGACACCAGCGTGGCCTGGTGACATGGTGACGCGGGAGAAGCCATACGACCTCATTGCTGGATACGAGTCCTTGAGGCGGGAAAGTCTGGGAGAACCCAGGCATCTCCAAGTTGACTGAGCCTGCCGTCGGCGTACTGAAACCTGGATTGGCAACGCCAGTATATCTGCTTGTTTCCAAAGAACAACACCCTTGATGACAATACCGATTCCT
Organism: Podospora aff. communis PSN243; assembly: GCA_033296975.1. Taxonomy (NCBI): domain Eukaryota; kingdom Fungi; phylum Ascomycota; class Sordariomycetes; order Sordariales; family Podosporaceae; genus Podospora; species Podospora aff. communis PSN243. The sequence continues at coordinate 296,675 of MU865923.1, forward strand.
GAAGCGTCCAGCCACGAGAGGCGAGCACAGAGGTTGTGACCAGGTCCGACAGGTATTCTTGATTTTTTCTCCCATCTTCTTGGATCCCTCCAGCCAATCTTGGACAGAGTCTTGCACAATACAGAGAGAGTCAATCCACCGGTATTGTATGCCCAGTCGGCGAGTGATGGTGACCGCGTCCCGAAAGTTTGCAGGCAGTTGGCCGCATGGTATCCTCCGAAGAAATCCGTCATGGGTGCTCGTTGTCAACGTAGGCATGATCATCCCTCCCCAGCAATGGCTGAGAGCTGCATATCTAGCTGAAGCACCACCAGGGTAGCAGAGTGAAAGCCCGCCGGTACCGACGCCGACATCAAGCACTCTGGTGGGAAGAACTGGCATCTTCTTGACGAGTCGGCACTCATCATGCTGCTGCTCGCACTGTCGGAGCCAGTGTTCAGCAATCCTAAAGTTCGTCGGTGAGCCGAGGTAGGGACCAATCGTCCGTCTACCCACTGGGAATCCCCTTGCCGAGAGCGGGACATCTAGAGGATTTGTTAGTACTCTTCCGAGGAGACAGGGATTCCTGAGATAGTGCAACGCTACCTAGAACCCGTTCCCCAATGCGGATCAACAGCTGGTTATAATTCCACCCATGCCAGGCGCTCCCCAGGGGTTAGAGGGTCCCTCCTGTAACCCACCGAAGGCCTCGGAGGTGTAAGAGGAGGAATCGGCAGAAGTCGCAGCAGCTTCGTCCGGACTCTTCGAGGTCGGTGATGGACGCGTGATGCCGATAGTACCTGTAGTCGATTGGGCCTTCTCCCTGGAACCGCGGGTGTTCCTCAGCAAGCGCAAGGAGTCGATCAATGGACAGCTCGGTGCACTTTGCGCAACGCGCTTTCCCCTCCATGGCAGCGACTTTGAAGGTGCCGGTTGAATGCTTGGGAAGAATCGCCCCGCGTTTGGCCCGAACCCCACCTCAGTCATTGTTCCGGTATCAGTCACCACTGCTACTGCATTGACTCGTTATTTTGGCCTTTACTCTTGCCCCATACACGGTTGAAAGGTTCGTCACTGCAGTCACCCAAAGTTGCAAGGTAGGCCGTACTAACAGCGCAAAGGCCTTCCAGATAAAGCCCACGGCTACATTGTCGTGTAATGAACCGCTCAGAGGCATATCAATGAAATCAAGGCCTGTGTCACTGTGTCACTCTGGAAGTTTAGTTTTATAGCGCCGAGGCCATATCTGGTGCAGCCTGTGATTTATTCTCGCAAAGGAGCGCTTGATGGTTTTGTGAAAGGCCGCTGATAAAATATTGAGGGCAGGCACGGTTGCCGAGTAATAAATGGGAACTCCGTGGGAAAATGCGGAAAGCATCAGGCACTAACGGTAAGTGGAGGCCCCACCCTTCCGGTCTCTGTTGACGATCCGTGAGGCGGGGAGCTTCAGAGCGACATCAATCACCAACACAAAACATGGACGCCCAACAAATGCAACCGGAGGTCCCCATGTGGGAACCAAACCCGAAGAGTCCTGGAAATACGCCCCAAGTCGCGCCCGGGAGCTATTCGCATCACTTTTCGTCAGCAAACATTCCTTTTGGCATTGCCTCGTCATTTGTACATGATCGTCCCCAGGCGGTCACTCGGGTGAAGGACGTCGTCATCTTCCTCAACCTCCTCGCCGAAGATGGCTTCTTTTCCCAGGTCGAAGGGCTCCCACCTGGCGTGTTCGCCCTCGACACTCTGAACGATTTCGCAGCTCTTCCACGAACTGTCCATCGTCAGGTGCGGTCCACTCTCCAAGCCGCCTTGGGAGCTACAGGAGATCCCAGTTGCTTTCCCCTCTACGCGGTCGCCGTTGTCTCCATGGTCACCATGCATATGCCTGTGCGGGTCGGTGACTTCGCAGACTTCTCGTGCAGCGAAGCGCACGTTTCAAATGCAGGCAGGATTGCCGGCCAGAGGGACCTCCCCAAAGCCTTTTACTCGCATCCCATCGGATACCAAGGGCGTGCTTCTTCAATCGTGATCTCCGGCACATCTATCCCACGGCCAAAGGGACACTTCAGCCCAGACCGTATAGTCACTACCTTTGGCCCCTCCACGGCGGTGGACTACGAGCTCGAATTTGCTGCCATCATTGGCAAGCCGCTACCTTGGGGCGAACAAGTCAACATCGCAGAAGTCGAGGGCCACGTCTTTGGCTATGTTCTTCTCAATGACTGGAGCGGTTGGTCTTTCTCCTCTCCATGCGAAGCCACATCCTACTAACAGCGACATGGCCACAGCTCGAGATATCCAGGTATTTGAGATGCCGCCCCTCGGCCCCTTTATCGGGAAGAACTTCGGCACCTCCATCTCCCCTTGGGTCGTCACCCCCGATGCGCTTGGATCCTTCAGAACTAGGGGCCCCTATAATCCATATCGCCCGAGAGAGAACCATCTAGAAGCCAGCCTGCTCTCAACTTACGACATCCGAATGAGAGTCGAAATCATCGTGGGAGGGACCCGCACAGTTACTTGTGAGACCAATGTGGCAGAGCTCTACTGGACCCTTTTACAGGCTATTGTGCATCTCACAAGCGCCGGTTGCGGTTTGCGGACGGGCGATATCGTAGCCACAGGCACGGTCAGCTCTGCTGTGCAGTTTGGGTGTTTGTTGGAGAGCACAAATGGAGGCCGTGCACCTATCACGCTGAACGACGGGACGCAGAGGTGTTACCTCGAGGACGGAGATATTGTTGAACTATCAGCCACAGCCGGTGGGAGTGGGGAATCTGGCGTCGGGTTTGGCAATTGCCTTGGCCAGATTGTGGCAAGCAAGGGGGTCTAGACAATGGCACGACCGCTGGGTGGGAAGTAGCGCATGCATCTTTACATGACAGCCTTGATCTGAATGAAGCGTATGGAATTTCTCTCCAATGTCTTTTTGCACCGCCAACATGACCTACGGCGTGGCGGAGGGTACCGTAACCCCCAAGGCCACGACGACACAGTCCTCAAGGTAGGCCTAGTCCCCAAGTAAAAGACAATTCTTCGGAATAACACGGTAGCTCAACTCATTCCCAGGCACGGAACCAATAGGCGCAGCAGCTCATGTCACACAAGCAACATCAACAAATCACAGCCCCGAGAGCCAACTGCGCCGCCGCTGCCTATTTTACAATGACCACGTATCTGCCTCCCATATATATTCCCAACTCACCATCAACCTCCTCTGTAATCGATCAACCTGCCACCATCATTCTTGCATCAAATTCAAGCTCTGCTCAAACATCATCATCTCCCTAGTCTGTCAAAATGGATCACCATCCTGCTCCCCCCACGGACAGCGAATCCTCGCCCCTCCTGTCGAGATCGTCATCTCCTGAATCACCTCCCCGACCGATTCCCCGCGCCGTGGTCGCTACCCACTGGGTGTCCTCCCTCGGCGGCCTACTCGTCTCCATCCTCGCTTTCGCTGTGGTTCTCGTCAACATCCTCGGTCCCAACCCGGCTAGGTTCCACCTGCCGTTTGACATTGGACGTAACCTCATCAAGATGGTTGTTGCTGTAAGTTTCCACCCCCTTTCTTTGTCACCAAACCATCACATTCTTTGCTCGCCGGTGATGGTTTCCTTTGCCTGTGCTATGATATCAAGTTAAGGGAGGCCCACTAACTGAAGGAATCAGGGCTTCATGTCCGCCGCCTTCTCCACCGCCAGCCTCTTGCGCCTCCGTCGCGTCGGCGCTTTGATGCCGGCGTTCGTGGCAGTTCTATTTCACATCGGAATGGCGTTGTGGTTCGTCATCACGTCCGCCCTTGGCGCCGGTGATATTGCTGGGGGTCCAAGCCGTATGTGTTACGGGTATGGCCTTCCCGGGATTCCCGAGGATAATCGACAGTGCTATGAATGGGCGGAGAAGGTTGCCAGGCTGTTGTGGGTGTACTTGGGTGCGATCTTTGCTCTTGGGTAAGTTCGATTTCGTATCTTATTTCCTGGTGATATGCTGACCTTTGTGCGGTAGCTTGGTGCATACGGCGCTCTTCATCTTCACCTGTTCAGGGCCTTTGGGATCGTGGCGAGAGAACATTGCGAGCTGGGACTTCCCGGCCGGACGGCTGTCGGTTGAGTTTTCTGTCAAGTTTCTGAAGCAGGAGATGCCTGCTGCAGCTGCGAGAGATGCTGCACCAGCGGCTCGTGGGGACTGAGGAGAAGCTTGGGGGACTATCCTGTACTCAGGAAGCAGTCGTGAGGAGATGGTCGACTCCTTCTCGTGGTAGCTCTTCGTGTGAGAAACATTGGTCCGGGGAGTAGCGTATCGCCGCATGCAGGGAGTATTCCGTAAGCAAGCAGTAGGGATCAAGTAAATGGCCATATATAAAAAGAGATATACAAAAAGGTAAAACTCGCTGTAAACTCTCACCGCTATTTCGCTTCGCTTGTTTGACCCTCCAACGTCTGCGACGTTGCAGACCCCCGTCTTTCCACCTCTGGCATTCCACTGATACTCGCTGCCAGCAGCCCAGGCATCCCCACCGCCGATTTCATGGGTGACACCGACGGACTGGGCGACACCGGTCGATGATCTTGCTTGTTCACCATCGACCACCTCAAAGCTTGCAATCGGCCACCACGCACCTTCTTCAGCCACGTAAGATCGTTCTGGACGCTGAGCATTGCATCCCGGAAACCGCCACCTGCAACCTCGATATCTGGCGTGTCCTTCCTCGCCCTCCACTTCTTGTACCATTGCGGAATCGGAATCCAGCTCACCGTCTTGCGCGCCCACTCGTCTGGGAACAGACGAATGAGGACACCAGCCGGAATCGAAAGGAAACCCAACACGATCGAAATCCCCCACTGCGCGCCGTTAAGCCGCACAACACCAAAGACAAAGCTGCTGAAGAAGATGATGATCACCTGCCCGACCACCATGATTGACATCATCAGCATGAAGAGCGTGTTTTTGTGAAGACCCTCAAAGATGTTGAGCTTGTTGTCGATCCTGCGGCTGTTGACGAGCTTGAAGATTTGCATGAAGACGAAGACGTTGAAAACAAGCGTGCGCTGCTCCTCCTCGGGGTAGTGCAGGAACGATGGCCCGGCGAAATGCAAGGTCAGCGTTACAGCAAGCTGATAGATCGACTGTCCGATGATCATCTTCCACATGGTCAGGTTGATGAGGGCCGCCGTGCGTGCTTCTGGTTCTCTGTCGAAAAGACTGTCATTGGGTGGATCAGTCGCAAGGGCGAGGGCGGCAAAGGTGTCCATGATGAGGTTCACCCAGAGGAGCTGGATGGCGCTGAGAACCGAGCGCTCTTCTTCGCTTGCCACCGCCGAGATGAAGGTGAGTACGACGGCCGTGATATTCACGGTGATTTGGAACTGCAGGAACTTCTTGACCGCGTCATTGATGGCACGGCCCCAAGCCAGCGCCTTGACGATGGACGAGAAGTTGTCATCCATGAGGATGATATCGGATGCCTCCTTTGCCACCTCGGTTCCGGTGATACCCATCGAAAACCCAACGTCGGCCGCCTTTAGAGCTGGTGCGTCATTTGTGCCGTCACCCGTGACAGCAACAACCTGTCCAACACTTCGGAGCGCCTTGACGAGAATTCGTTTGTCTTCGGGGCTCGAACGTGCAAGAACGCGGAGATTCGGAGCCGCAACGCGCTGTTGCTCTTCGCTGAGTCGTCGGAATTCGATGCCTTCCATCACAACCTCCGTTTCATCCTTGATAATTCCGCACTCCCGGGCAATCGCACGCGCGGTCTCGACGTTGTCACCGGTCACCATCTTGACGTTCACTGATGCCCTCGCGCATGTGGCAACCGCTGCTGGGACGCCACGACGGACTGGATCTTGGATCGCCACCAGAGCGATCCAAGTCATATCGGAGAACACGTCCGCTAGGCTTACCGCGTTATCGTCTGTGCCCTGGGTGCGAATTTTGAGCGAAATCGAAGACGGGGGCCAGGTATCGAAGTCTCGATACGCCAAGGCGAGTGTTCGGAGTGATAGTGACGCATATCCCGAGACCTTGGCTGCAATGTCCCTCCTGTGATCCTCGGTGACGGGCTGTTGGGAGAGCTGTTGGGTAGGATTCGAGATGGAAGCGCTGCACTGAGCCAACACAACTTCAGGGGCACCCTTGATTAGTAAACGGAACCGGTTCCCAGGGAGCTTGATAACTGCGCCCATGCATTTCTGCTTCGAGTTGAAGGGGAAAAGCTGGATGAGGTTATGATTGGCGCGCTCGATAGCCAAGGACTCGAGACCGAAGCTGCTGCGTGCCCAGTCGAGCAAGGCCGTCTCGGTTTTCGTGCCGATGAAAACTGCCTTTCCATTCTCTTCTCCTTCGAAGGCGGTGGTGTTGACGGCGATGGACTGCTTTACGAGCTCGCGGAACCCTGGACTCAAGGGCGTGGAAACGTTGAGGGTTGGAATATGTTCAACGGCGTGGGCTCCGGTCCCAGGCGTGCGTTGTGGCGCCGTGTCATCACCTGCACTCGGGGTTGTCTTTTCTGCGCCCTTCTGCCCAAACTCCACTCCCCCGGTCCCCAAAGCGCCACCAACAACGGTCATGACGTTTTCTGTGAGGGTTCCTGTTTTGTCTGAACAGATCACAGTGGCATTTCCCATCGTCTCGCAGGACTGCAAGTGACGAACCAGATTATTTTCCTTTGTCATCTTTTTGGTCGCAAACGCAAGGGAAAGCGTCACAGCTAGAGGCAGTCCCTCTGGAACCGCCACGACGATGATGGTAATCGACGTGATCAGAATCCTGAGAAAACTTTGCCCCTTCTCTTCTGGTGTTGCCGTACTTGTTCTCAGGCGAGCAAGGAATTCGATGAGCAGAACTGTGAAGAGCAGCAAACCGGCACTAGCACCCAGCTTTCCGATATAACCTGGACATTTGTCAGCGCGAGGTATTCACATCCACAAGATGGACGACTTGCCTGCGAGGATATTCAACTTTGCCTGCAGCGGCGTCAACCCCGGATCATCTCTGAGAGACATCATCGTTTTCCCGTTGAGCGAGTGCTGTCCAACAGCGGTGACTAGAAAGGTTCCTACGCCATCCAGAACCTTGGCGCCAGAGAGAAGGAAGGGATCCAGCTTTGCAGTGTGCGGCCCTCCCTCCTTGAGAAGCTGCGATACGGTGTCTGCTGGGGTCTTCTTGACAAGGTCGGACTCTCCAGTCGCCGAAGCTTCGTCGCAGCTGATGTTGTGGCCTTCTATCAGCACGCCATCAACCGGGAGAAGGTCTCCCTGTTCCAACATCATGACGTCTCCAACAAGGATATCATGCACAGATATCCGCACCGGCTTCCCCGACCTGACGACCTTGACCGATCGATCCTCCTTCTTCTGGTTCAGACGACGGAATTGCCGTTCCTTCTGCCAGTCGTTGAGTGCGCCGACGATGACTACGATGGCGATGGCAGCGATGATTGCAACTCCCTCCACCCATTCGATCCTGGGACCCTCTTCATGGTGGGTCGACCCGAATGTTTGGTACAGACCCAATGCCAAGGAAACCGCAGCTGCTATGCTGAGCAGGATGAGAACCCTGTCCTGGAGCGCGATCCATGCGAGCTGGAGAAAAGACTTCGATTCCCTGTCCGGTAATCGGTGCTCACCGAATATCCGTTTCCTGTCGGCGTATTGGTTGCTCTGGTGGGTCAGCAGCGGAAGCGTCTTCCCGCCGGCTTTGCTGTTTACCCTTGACAGCGGTGTCGCATTGGACGCGCCCGTGGATTCTGCTGATGACACTCTGTCTTTGCCCTGGATTCTCGCGCCTGATGGTTGATCGTCGAGTGTCGTTTCGTCGATGCTGAGTCCAGATCGGCGGTCAGTCCTTAGCCCATTTTCGAGTCCCTGCAGTCCGCCCAATTTCTCCAGATCGGGGACGGATTTTGGGTCCAAAAGCGTGGCCAGGTCGTCCGGGGAGAGCGCAAACGGGCTGCGACCGTCATCCCTCTTTTCCCCGTCATCTTTTCCTTTCGAATTCATCGTTTCCTCGGATTTGATGGTGCCTGTGGGACGCGGATGCGCCTGGGAATGCGACGGGGCGTGATGGTGGAAAGTTTATTGCCCAATTCATTGACTATGATGTCAGCGTGTTCTGCGGAGTGAAAATTTGGCTGCCAGAAAAAGTGCGGCCACTGGGCCTTAAGGTGCCCGGCCAGTGCCTAGTCCCACGCCTCTAGGGCCGGTGTCGCCAGTGGCGTCACGCGCTGAAAACGTGGTGCGACAGAGCCAGCAAAGCCACCGGGCGGCGAATCATGACCGCACAAAGAGGGCAAGGGGGCAGTGCAAAACGTCCGTGGTGTCCTCGGCGCGGTAAAAGTGCGGAGCAGCATTCTTTGAAAGGGCATTACATTAGGCAGACGAGGGATTGGCAAAGTCTTGGCACAAAACCTCGGCAGAGATGGGCAAGCCGTGTCGGCGGTGCGCGCGCATCACACCACAAACCCACCGACGACGATTCGGAGGCACGGCCCCGCAGGATGTGGTAGCTCCCGTGACGCGGACGAGCGCGAACATCTGGAGATGCTCACATTGACAGCTTGCGAATTGGGATTGAAGTCCATGATGCATAAAAGGAATTTCCAGCACAGCCGAAAAACGCCGCAATGGCTAGAAACATGCCACGAACACTCACACCGCAATACAAAATGCAGTTTTGGGCGCGCCAAGGATCCCTGCAAGACTTGCACATTGACAAAAATACCTACACCAACCTGAACAACAGAATATTCATGCAATACACACGATGAGCGAAACCGACAATATTTGGGATGACAAGCAGAGGCTAGTCGCCGGAGCCATCTTCGCCTTTGGCTGCGTGGTGCTGGCCGCGCTGTATCTCTGGAGCAGGTGCGTCTTCACCCCCTTGGAAGACTACAATGAAAACTTAAAAGCTAACATTTCACCACAGAACCACGCGCCAAAGACGACGCAGAGACGATGAGGAAGCAGCCATCAGCGAGGCACGGCGCCAACGTCTAGCCACTCCCGCTGAGAGACCGCTCCAACAACGTCTTGACACTCAAACTCTAGACACAGTCGCCCCAGAGAAGACCTACAGGGCTCTCAAGTCTGAAAAGATACAACTAGTCCCCGACCAAACCGGGGACCGCGTAGACTGGTAAGATTCCCCTTTCTTGCGACTTGAAAAGCACACTAACATCCTCCCAGCTCCATCTGCCTCGAAGATTTCGATGCCAACAGCCCCGTCCGCTGCCTGCCGTGCCACCACATCTTCCATTCGGAATGCATCACCAAGTGGCTTCTTAGACGCCACGCGACGTGCCCGCTGTGCATGGCGCGGTATGTACCTGACTCTGCGCTGCCGGCATTGCCGCCTAGAGTGGCCCCGTATCCCACGCTTCGGGATGCGTTGATCGCGGGCGGGATAGACAGGGAGTTGCAAGATATTCCGAGAGGGCGAGCCAGGCGGGAAGATTGGTCTGGAAACGGCGTACCCACTGCGTTGGTGCTTTGAAATGCCGGGATTATGATTTTTGAGACAGCGAGGCGCCAGGAATGGGGTTTGTCGGTGGATTGCTCTTTGTTAGCTTTGAAGGCAGCACAATTGCCTGAGGCAGTACATGGATGCTTTGTTTTCACCTGGCGGTGACATTTTATTACTTTGGTGGCAGCCTCAAAAGAGGGGAGATATTTGGTCATCTGGAGAGCCTCTAGCTTGTCTTCTACCCCCTATTGAGACGCCGCGGAAGCCAGAGCTTCAGAAGGCGAGGTTTTACAATGCGATGAATACATTAACTAAATTGTACTTGCCAAAATCGCAATACCATCTGGTAGGTATAATTCTAAAGATGGTTAAAGCTTTGTCAGTAGGCCTGCGTAAAACTGCGAGCTGACATGTGTCAACAGCGCAAGACCTTACTTCCTGAAGCCCATGGCTACGTTAAGATCGTCTAAGCAGCGTTCGATGGCTTTTCGTAAGGCCGCTGACAAAGGTTTTACGGGACGCACGATACGAGGATAAGTCTTAATATTACAAGATAATACGGTATAGAAGCTAACCTGCACGGCCGTGACCGTCGAAGCTCCTGGTTCATCATATTTGTCGAGTCATGCAGCTCGACGCAGTGTACATTAGTAAAGGCAGAGACTCCCCATCTGGTAGCCCCACAGTCCCGAACCCAATGTTGACCCCAATCCATCAAAGCAAAATATGAACCATACCCTGCTCAAGCAACCACTCAGTACTCGCAGCCACCATCAAAGCCAACAATCCCCTCTCCACCAAGGTCCTTCCAAGGCGCCTTTTCCCACCTCTCCCTGTAAATCCTCCAAAGTTCGTCCGGATCATCCTTGTGCTCCTCATACTCCTCCTTGCTCAACCAAACCTCCTTCAGAATGTCGCAGGTCTTGCCAAAAGCAATGTCAAGTTGTTTTGAGGGCGTCACATAGTACCGGAAGTCGTCACGGCGACTAAAGTACTCCATCTTCTCGGCCAACCACACCTTGGTGGCAGCGGCGATGTTCCTTCGCGCGGCCTTGAAGTTGGCGTGATTTTGCAGAAGCAAGCGGACGGGCCCGCCGAAGTTGGTGGCAATGTGGTGGGAGAGGAACTGGGCGAGGGAAACGGCCAAGCGGGGGCGGGAGCCGTGGTGTTGGTCGCAGCAGGCTCGCTTGGGATCGAAGGTGTCGATGACGATTTCGAAGTTGGAGGGGTGGTAGGGACGTTGTTGGAAACCGTGGGGGCGGAAGGGGAGATTGGTTGGCGGCAGAGAACAGAGCACGCGGTGTTGTTTGTACTTGTCCCAGGGCGCGAGAAATTCTTTCCAGCCGTATTGTGCTCCCGTGCGGTCGATGACGACCTTGGTATCGCCAGGGAGTGTGACTAGGAAGACAGTGTGCTTCCGAGAGACTGCGAAGTCCATGCCGAGGTGCATCCAGCTTTCCGTGGCAACGGGCGAGATTTGGCAGTTCTTGGGCTGGAAGTCGACGACCTCCACACCAAGAAACCCGTCTGTAATTGGTTTGTTAGCAAGCTGTCGTGGGCACAATCGATGTGAGATGGGGGTATATGGGGGTGGCTTACACTTAAAAATTCCTCCAACAGATCTCGTCCAGCGTTCAGCGGGTCCCGACACCCGCTTCTCATCATGGCCATCATCTTCAGCTCGGTTGACGGTGCGACGTCGTCCGGAAACTTGCCAATGACGTGTTCGCCCGTTTATCCCAGCGCCTTCTCCATCTCCAAAGTGGGCTGTTCGACCATGACGAATCCGTTCTCCTCCCATACCTTGAGAGGCTTCCACCTTGATTCGAATCCCATCTCGACAAACTGCAAGTGCACTTGGTTGTAGACAGAGATCGATCGATGGAGTTGACGCAGCGCAGTGCAGTACTTCTGATGCGTTACCTCGTGCTCTTTCTGGCATTCTTTTCCACAGTAAGGCATTGAGAAGGTTATCGTGTTCTCGGTCCAGATGATGCATGCAGGGCAACATATCATCGATGTACCCGTCTTGCCGCACTTGCCGCAAGTCTGGACCTCGGATGTGGGAAGGGTACTGTGGTCGGCTGGAACACAATTGTCGATGAAGGGAGATTCGTTATCCTTACGTCCCCGGATCAGCCATTGTATGTATCGAAGATGCTGTGCTTTCAAGCTGCGGTCGTCGTCTGCGATAATCGTCTTGACGGCCAATAGTGCTAACGAACGGAAGACGATTTCCACGGCCCACGGGCAGTGTGCAGTCAACAGCTTCATGATCTCGCGACGAACGAGCGCATGATCGGGATCCGTTGAGTCAAGGCGCTCTGAGCCCATGAGGTACAGCTCGATGGCCATGGAAGCCTGGGCGCTGTGCTTAGTCCTCGATTTGTCTGCCGTGTTGACGTAGTCAGTCTCTGGGCTTGGGAGAGAGACGAAGAACATATCCAGAGGCTCCATGTCTAGCCCAAGGTCGTCCATGATGCCATCGATGAGAGCTTTGTACTCAGTTGGTGAGGCCATCTGACCAAAACTTGAGACGAGGTCAGTCAGCGCGTTCATTCTACCTGGGCTGTGATGAGAGTGGGTGAATGAGCGGATGCTGAAGGGATCGCCGCCACCGTTTGTTCGATGTGGATGGACAGTTGCCTGTGGGAAGAAAGCAAGTACACGGGTGTCGCAAGGGAAGTAATAGCAAGCCGTGAGAAGACGCGGCGGCGTAAGAAGCCAACTGGTTGCTGGAGAGCGGAGATCGACGCTTGGACAGTCGAAACAGCGGCTCATTATTTATTAGTTCCTGTGACAAGAGGTCGTGACAGAAAGAACTGCATGGAAGTGGAGCCTGAACGCGCAACAAACACATCCAGACTTGCGTGCTGTGAATTGCCGACCACTGAGCAGGACAACTTGGCATCAATGGATCTGAGTGGCCTCATAGCCTTTGTTGAGGACCCAGAAACCAGGGAGAACAGGCAGGGAGGTAAGGTTTCAGCTCGGTGCTTCAACTTGGCCGGGGGATGACTTGTGAAGGCTGATTTGAAGCCCATATCAAAATTGCCGTTTCCTCACAAAGACCTTGTCTTCCAGAACAGCCTTCGCTGGTGTCCCAGATGCGACAAGAAAAATGTGAGATAGGGATACTGTGGTCAATGTGCCTTTATATTTTGGGTAGGAAGCAGTCAAAAGGTGGTTGGTGTATGTGAGGTTCCATGTGTGCAGTGTTGGGCCAGCTCAGCTGGGTGACACGCGGGATCGGGATCGTCAACCTCCACCCATCGTCAAGGCTCCTGGTCGTACCCAGGGTCAAATACTCAGGCCAATAACTCTTGAGTCTCTCGCCTCACTCGCCCTGGAATGCTAGGGAAGGCTGCGCAGGGAACAGACGGAAAACGCAGCCGCGTCGTGCTCGAAGTATTATGATTTGAGAGTCCAGCCGTCAAACGCCATCGCCCGCGCTGGACGGTCGGTGATGCGATCCGCCCGGCAGTCCAGATTGTCTATTCGTATCGTACATCCGGTCGCCCGTGTATATTACATCCATTTCCGCCAAAGCACCGAGTCATCAATCGTATTGAGGCCGAGGAGTCGGAGGGTTTATTGCCTGGTTAGAGTCAGCAGCAGCTCTTCTTGCGCTGGCCGTAGCTTTCTTACACGAGGATATACTCGGCCCAGGAGCTCGAAAGGAATGCAACCGCGACCTGTCATTGATGTTTAGCATGGCAGGAGCGAGGAGCTGGGAGTGATGGCCGCTCTGGCTTCCACAGGAATGGAACTCACCCCGAAAGCAGCGACGCTCTTCACGACGGCGGCATTTTCCGGCGACGTCATGGTGCTGTAGGTAGAGGCAAAAATGCCCTTGGAGGCTCTGGACTTGGGGGCCATGTTTCGGTTGGGCGATGCGACGTGTTCTGAAGACGATGGTGGTGATCGAGATTGGCCGTCAAGAATGCGCTGCGCTGTTCGACATACCCAAGAAAAAACTCCCTTAGCGCGAGGCTGAGTGTGGCACGTGCCGAGAACCCAATGCAGGTGGACTGACAAAGTGTGGCGTCAGGCTCAATCGGTTCCGGTGACGTGACCACCAATGTTAGCAACCCTAACCCGCCCTTGGCAAATCACCCCACCTTCTGTCACCTGAAGTTCGTCACGGCCATCCGCAAGCAGTGTTGTTTCGACAGAATAAGAAGCCATTTCCCCTCCGAACCATGCAATGCGGTCCTGAAGACTCTACCCACCTCGAAATCACCGAAACAGAATATGGATGAACAATCGCACTCTATGGCGAGCGGCGCAGGAGGATTTGTTATGCCCTCACTGCCTTCGCCCGCACCAAGCGCAACATCGACACGCTCCGTCGCGGGGCTACCACATCCGCGAGGCCATGCTCTCCGACCCGGATCCGTGAAGGAAGACAAAGTAAGGCACTTTGTTGCCGCGCGCATGTCACATATCACTCGGCGCTTCGCGAAAAAATCCGCAATAGCCGCACCCGAGGACGCCGTCGTCGGCTACAGGTCCATGAGCGAGCTCTGCAAGGATCTCGATGAACTGATCAATATCATCTGGCTTTCGGGCACCCGTGAGTTTCCTTTTTGCCCAGCGACCATGCTCATGTTATCTCCCTGCTGACATTAGCTGTTCCCAGCGAACCTCCAAATACCGTACCTTCTGAACATCGCCGGCGAACTCAACACCTGGCTTCCGGCCTTTCCGCCATCCCCCAAGGCGACATTCTCCATTTTGCAGAAGCTTGATCACTGCTTTGCGAGTCTACTCTCCGGGCAAGATCACGACACAAAGGAGCCGCTTCCCGGCTTTGAGAACGGCCTCCGAGCGGGAATGTCTCGCACCGACATGGTGCGCTGCAAGAGCACCGTTCAACAAACTCGGGTGGTCATTATCGATGTCATGAGTGAAGAACCGGAAGAGGAGGAAGAAGAAGAAGAAGAACCAACTCACCAGCCGACGGAGGACGAGGACGATAGCGAAATGGATGGCCCAATGGACTGGAGCAAGGTAGATCTCAGCAAGAAGATGGCCACCTATGACGACGATGAGCCGATGTTCATGGATATGGCGCGGGTATACGAGAAAACACTCGTTGCATTGGGAGAAACGCTTAAGGATGGAGGAGGAGTGGGTGACATACAAATATCTGATGACTGATGGGCGTCCGCCCGATTCGATCCAAATATCAGCCTGCGGCATGTGCATCCATCCCTAATGCCCACCGGGTTCCGAACGCGGTCTTGTGGCCTAGCTCGCGAAACGGGCCTTCTTGGGCCAGTTTTCCGCTCCTCGGTCGGCTCGAAGCCGAGAATGGGGGCTGTAGCCAATGGGCCTCGCTGGCCGCATGGCGTTAACGGCGTCGCATCGGACTGACTGGTGCCCGACCTAGCCTATCTTCCACTTCGTCATCTGCCTTACTCCACGGCTTAACTTTCATTTTCTTCTCCTTGTGTGTATCGTCACTTCCCTCAATATGGCTTCATCGATACGCGGTTCGTATGCAACCGACAACGGCATCTTCACAGCGTTTCCTAGCAGACGCAGCGTCGTGCATAGCACCAAGGGGATCGTGAGCACCATCTCTCCTCTTGCGAATGAGGCCGGGCTCAAGATCCTCCGGCAGGGCGGGAATGCAGCGGTTAGTTACCCTTGACATGATACGGCTTGTCGAGGCTGAACATTGTCCAGGATGCTGCGGTTGCTGCTGCCGCCGTCCTTAACCTCGTGGATCCATCCATGACGGGCATAGGAGGTGACGCATTCGCGCTCTTCTACAGGAGCAAAGACAAGAAGGTCCACGCGCTCAACGGATCTGGCCGATCGGCTGCTTCAGCTACGCTGGAAGACGTCTGTCACGACCTTTCTATCACTGACCGGATCTACGGAACCATCCCCACTTCCTCGGCGCTCTCGGTAACGGTCCCTGGAGCTGCTGCAGCCTGGGTCGACATCGTCCAGCATTTTGGCTCAGGGGCGGTCTCTCTCGCTGACGTCTTTGCGCCAGCCATCGAGCTCGCTGAGAATGGCTGTCCCATCAGCGAGATTGCCAGTTATTTCGTGCGTGTTCCGAACCTCGTGATCTCCGGCAACTTGCTGACATTCGAAGTGGGTGGCCACGGAAGAAGAGCTTCGAAGGAAGCCGAACGGCATCGAGCTTCTGAAGGAGGACCCGAGCGCACCATGCGGCTACCGAGCACCGCGGCCTGGAGAGCTGTACAACAACCCGCTTCTGGCCACTACGTTCAGGCGACTGGCAGAATCCGGAAAGGCGGGATTTTATGAGGGGCCAGTTGCCGAGTCCATCGTTAGGGTGGTCAAGGACCTTGGTGGGTATCTCACCGTGGAGGATCTCCAGCGCCACGGCAGTCAGGGCAGCGAGGTTGTTGAACCCGTGTCAATCCGTCTCGAGCATGCAAGCAGTGTGTCTGGAGACGTTGACCTCTGGGAACACCCGCCAAACGGCCAGGGTATCGTCGCACAAATGGCTCTCGGCATCCTGCAGATCCTGGAGAAGCAGGGGAAGATCCCCAAGTTTGGGCCGAGCGACCATAACTCTGCCGAATACATACACGCCCTGGTCGAAGCCCTGAGAATTGCGTTCGCCGACGGCACTTGGTTCATCACCGACCCTCACGCCACCAACTTCAGGACCACCTCCCTTCTCTCGGAAGAGTACCTCGCCGAACGTGCCAAGCTGTTTGATGCCAAGCATGCTGCAAAGATACTCGACCGAGGGTCCCCGGCCTTCAAGATCAGCGATACTATCTATCTTGCTGTCACCGATCAAGACGGCAACGCTTGTTCCTTTGTCAATAGCGTTGCAGATACCTTTGGCAGTCGCATTGTCCCACCCGGTGTCGGCTTTGTTCTCCAGAGCCGCGGCGCCGGCTTCCATCTCCACCCAGCCGACCATCCGAACATTTACGCCCCCAACAAACGACCCTACAACACCATCATCCCGGCAATGCTGACGAACAGTCACGACGGCAGTCTAAACACAGTCCTGGGCGTCATGGGTGGCGCAATGCAGCCGCAGGGGCACGCGCAAGTGCTCCTCAACATGCTGAAGTTCAACATGAACCCTCAAGCAGCGCTGGATGCGCCGCGGATCTGCATCGGCGTCAGTCTTCCTGGGAAATCAACAGACCCCACCAAGAAGGTGGACAACACTGTGTATTTGGAGGAAGGTATCGGCGAAAGCGTGGCCAAGGCGTTGGAAGAGATGGGCCACGAAGTGAAGATGGTTACAGGGATGGGCCGAGCATTGTTTGGCCGCGGCCAAGTGATCAACGTTCATCACGATCCTGTGGGCGGCGAAAGGATCTATTCGGCTGGAAGTGACATGAGGGGTGATGGAGCTGCGGCGCCTTTGATCTAGTGCCTGATGTGCTCCCTCGTTCCCGGGAATGGAGAGGCGACAGAACATGTCAACAATAGGCCTGCATGTTTGCCTTCAATCATAGTTAGAGAGGGTGGTTTTGTTCCAACAAAAACTATGACACCATCGATTTGATGATACGATGCAGTTCAAAGTCACTGTTCCTCGGATACCAGAGTGCCGGAAAACAATCGCTCGTTCTCGTGTCCCTTGGGCCCCCTTCATTTCACGCACTCTCCTGTTCTTCTATTGTGTTATTCACCTCGGGGCCCCAAAGGAATCCAGCGAACTCGAGTGGCATCAACAAAGAAACAATGCTATTGCAACAAACAATGCCGACTCTCGAAGCTTCAAGAATAGATTGCAAATATAAAGTTGGCTCACCCTTCCCCTTTTGATGCCGTTCCATCATCCATCCACTCCCGTCACAACACAACAATCCTTACCAACAGTCCCTACCAACCACCCACCCAACTGTACAAACTACACCCCACATCTACACCCCAACTACCAACAACGAAAATGGCCGGTCCATCTTCCTACCCCGAATTCGAAGATTCCAACCCCCCTTCCCCCCACTACGAACCCTCCCCTCCTAACCCCCCCTCCCACAAATCCTCCAAATCCCACAAGTCCAAGTCCAAGGACGAGAAGAAGCCCAGCTGGTTCAAGTCGGACTGGAGGGATTCGTCCTCGGCTAAGCCTGGCGGTAAGAAGGGCGAGATGGTGTTTGTCAAGAGGAAGGATGGGACCGTCAAGGTGGAGATTCGGGAGAAGGATGGGAAGAAGGGGAAGAAGGGGAAGAAGGGAAAGAAAGTTGTTGAGGCTGGGGTAGAGGGGGAGGGATTGGATGGGGAGAGAGAGGCCGTGTACGAATAGGGTGCGGGTGTTTCTCCTGGGGGGAATGGGAAAGGGGGGTGCCTCGGGTAGGTGCTGCTCCTGTGTTGTCTGCTTTACTTTGAGAGCGTGTGGGCGAGTATCTAGTAATAAATAGGGTTGATCCCAAAATAATAGTTCTTTTGTTCGATAGTGCGTGATATGGTTTTGTTGGTTCGGTTGGGGTGCGGGCTGGGTGGTATCTGAAGTGCACAAAGGGGCTTCGGTTACCAACAGGCAGGCGGAGGGCACTTTCCGGCGGTCATGTGGTTTGAGTGTTACGAGACTCGTGTGTTCGTGTAACAGGTGTTGCCATGATGCCGTGATTGCGGACCGAGTCACTGGTAGAACCGCTTCTTATCGATTCTTCATGAGGGGGTCGTCAGGTTCATCGCAACCGTGACCAACCTCAGCCACTTTCCCGGGCAATCTATCCTGGATTGTTCAGCCCTGCTTGGCAGGTCGAGACCCTGCTGGCCTCAGTTCCGAGGATGTCCCACCCTTTTTTTGCCCGCAATAACTGGGAGCCTGATCAGTGTCACCAATATCGTCGTCCTTCTCTAATCAGCTCGATATCCCGAGGCACACAACCCGCCTTTGCAGCCAGAGCTAGGCCAGACGTTAGCGTTTGCAATGTCTGAAAAAGCCCCAAGAAACGGGCTGCCGGAACAAGCTCCAGCAGAGCCAGAAAAAACAACACCATCCGCAGACAAAGCGTCAAAGAAAGACTCCTCCCAGCAAATCAGGCCACCGAGCAGAAAGTTGAGGAAGAGAATTTTCCAGAAGCGCAGTCCTGCTAGTCCCAAGGCCCCAAAGCCCAAAACCATGAAACTCGGAGGCTTCTACACAGATCTGTTAGCCCCTGATACATCCCACGACTTCGACCGCAAGCTGGAGAGAGAAGGTATTCTCACCAGCAAGTATCGTGTCAGTGCAGGGCGTCGCCGGGAACCCTCCCTCAAGACGGACAAGGGCAAGTCGCTGCCATCAATTCGTGGAAGACCTCTCCCCGGCAGACCCCCGCGGCCGCAGAGTCTGTACATAGGCTCTCCACGCCCTCCTCGTCATTCCAACGAACGCCAACCCTCTCCCCACCCGAGCCCAGCAAACTCCGAAACAGCCGCTTCTACCGACTCCTCGCCCCTTCCATCAAACTACAGCGACGGTGTGTATTCCGATCACGGCGGCAGAAAAGAAGACGGCGTCGGCGTCGGCGACGGCAAGCGGGTTGGAGGGAGTGGTGATGCGTATTTCAACCATGGCGGCGGCGGTGATGCTGGATACCACGCCTGTGATGGCTACTATGGAGCTGAGCACGGCCATGGCTATTATCGGTACCAGGCAGAAGACGGAGTTTACCTCCAGCGGTTCTGTTACCCAATTCCCGAAGTCTGTCCTGGGAGGGCGGGTCTAAGGCAGATGCAGGAGGAGCATGGCTGGGGGCGCTGGAATTGGGATTGGGACTGGGACTGGGACTGGGATTGGGGTTGGGATTGGAATTGGGAAGGGTATGACGTTTATCGGGGTCACGTCTAACGGCCCCTGGTGTGTTTCAGGGGTAGATCGATGAGTCCTCTTGGTGGTGAATTTCGAGTTTGGTCTCGAGTTTGGGGGAGTATTTTGCCCGTTTGATGATAAGAGGGCGCCGGATCCGCGTACCCAGGGATAGTCGTCCTAAATGACAAGTGTCAGTACCGTTAACTGGCTTGCGAGGTATTTTGGAGTGCTTCTTTGACATGTGAAGTCCAATGTTGGGCCTCGTGCAAGCAGTGGATAGGGGCAGCCTAGATTCGTTCCCAGTCCTCTGTGTTTTGAGCGTTGTCCTGTGCTGCCCCCGCTATCAACCGCCTTCACACAATGTGACAAAGCTTCATTGTTTCATGGTCACTTCCGACCTCGTGCCAAAGTCGACCCCGCGTCCTTCTGCAGCTTGAAAGGCAATGTTGATTGCCAAGAGAGAAGATGATAAGATGATAATTTCCCGTGTGAGCTGTTGTGTGACGATACTGCGCCTGTGCAACCCGGACCTGATCTGGTGTCTTACTTTTGAACCCCCGCCCCTCAATTCGTTGCCGCTGCAAAGTGAGAGCTCCTCTGTGACTTATCTCTATCGCTTATCATGAAAAGGTGGTAGTGCCATGGTGGCGAGAGCCTTGAATAGCATGAACGGGATGCCTCTGCAGCTCCAGAGCGGAACTCCAGGATATAAGCCCTCTTTCTGCCCACGATGGCCAATCACCTTCCTCCTTCGCCGCACCAAGCACCTCACCTCTCAAGAGAGTGGCCGAGAAAGATCTTTGTACCACGCACAAATCCCTTCTGGCCCAAGTCAACACTTACAAGATGTCCGAAGAAGCGCGCGATGACCCTTCACGGTCCGTATCTTCTCAATCCGGTACCACAGAAACTACAAAGTCCCAGAGCACGCCAGCCCCAAAGCAAAGTACCGGGACTCAGAGGGTCGGTCTTATGCAGTTCGCGGATACTGAACATCGGGTCAGCCGAAAGGTGACTGATCCCACACCTCCTTTCTTTCCTGAGGGCCTATACTTCGTCGAACGTACCGACGGTAAAAACCCCACAGAAAAGCCGATTCGCAAATCCTCAAGGGACACTGGATGGGTCTCCGCCTCCAAAGGGGAAAAGCCTGCTCGTTTCTTGCCGAGCCACTCGAGCACCTCTTCCCACGGTGGTTCGTCGAAGGGGTCCTCCGCGAGCCACTCATCTTCCCGCACCTCATCTTCTCGCGCTTCTTCCTCCGGAACTGCCACTCCTATTCCTTCTCAAGCCAACTTCGGTGAGCCCTTCCCTGCTCCCGGCTTTCCTCCTTCCGGCTTTCCTCCTTCCGGCCCTCCTCCCTTCGGCTTTCCCCCTCCCGGTTCTCCCCCCGGCTTCCCTCACCCCGGCTTCCCTCACCCCGGCTTCCCTCACCCCGGCTTCCCTCACCCCGGCTTCCCTCACCCCGGCTTCCCTCACCCCGGCTTCCCTCCCCCCGGAAACCCACCCCCTCATACCGGCTACAGCCTCTCGCCCGCCGGCCCTTTCCCGAGCCGCGACCAGGTTTCGCTCAAGAGGACTCACAAGCCGCAGTTTGGGTCCAGCGGGCCGATCGCCACGGCAAAGCACACAAAACCGGTCTATGCGCCACATCGAGAACAGCTGATGCAGATGGCCGCCCCTGCTGCTGGAGGTCCTCCGGGCCCCTTTTCGCAGACCGGGGATGGGTATGACGAGTATGGCGCGGAGGATTATGGAGAGGAATCGGCGGATTATGGTCCTCAGCAGAGCGGCTCGGGTTGGGATGCTGGTTCGGCTACCTCACGTGGAGGTTCGTCAGGGCGTCGCTAGATGGGCGGAAACGGGGTGGGCTGCGATGATTTTATCCTTGTTTTGTGAGATAGTTCAGGGCGGCGGGTCTGTCCTCGACATGAGGAAGCGCGTCTGGGTTCATGTTTCGGATTCGGGATCATTGTCGGTGCTGGTTGATGATTTTGAGTAGCGCTGAGTTTGAGAGATGAGATGGCGAGAGCTGAAACACACAAACCGAAGCTGTATCTTTGCGTTCCATTTCCAGGTCACGGTTGAGCATTGTGGTTGCGGTGAAATGCGTGACCCGGGAAGGTTGTGTGTTTGCCTGAGGTGTCGTGGCGGCTGGATTTACGCTAGACGCACCTTCCCACTCCCACAGCGCAATGATTTCATGAAAACAGGCAAAGTGTTTTTGCTGTCATGATTCTCTTCCTATCTCATCAACGGGATTTCAGTATTTGTCGCCTCCTGCTGTTCAGAGTAGGTACACCAGCACTTTCCTGTTTCCCTCCAGTTGGAGCTTGCATCAAGTAGGTGTCACGATCGAACTTCACTGAGATAGCATGTCGCCATTCGAAATTTGCACGTCCAATCTCACACGCGTTCGCGCCCAACGTTCCGGATCCCTGGTCGTACAGGCGTGTGCCGACTCGGATTCGACATCAAGTGCAAGCGGAATGTCGGTCTTGAGGATGGAACCCATTTTTCTCCTTCAGCGGCTGCTGATACTCCCATGTAAAAGAGGGCGCGAGATGACGGGCGCTTCAAGGAACACGCCCACTGCACTCAGATGAAAAGCGTCATTGCAAGCAAATGTCACTGAAGGCTCGCTCTATAAAGAGGTGGCCTATATCCGCTCCCAGGGAATGGATCCGTATCACTAGTCTCCATTGCATTCTTCGGAACAGAACAAGTTCACCTCCAGCAGTCTGCAGATTCTTTTGATTCTTTGCTTCTCTCCTCAGCAGCCCATCATGTCACGATCCAGCCACGACACCAAGCAGTCCGGTCACAAATCCTCGCGCCACCAAACCTACACCGAAGACAACTTCCCCGGCGAATCCTCCAAACAGAGCTCCTCTTCTCACAAATCTTCAAAGGACGAGCACACCTCAGGTGGCGTTATGGGCACAGTGGAGCAATTTCTGGCGCCTTGGCCCAAGTTCACTGGTGATGCTCACTTGAGCCGGTCAAAGAAGGACAAAGACGGAAGGCCCAGCATTATCAAGGACGGCAAGGTCGTCAAAACACCCGCAATCGCAGACAGGTTCATCCGCGGCGAGAAAGATAAGACAAAGGGGCGACAATCCGCGTTTGAGCCTGGTGATGGGCGACGCCGCGCAAGAGATCAATCCGTGGCAAGTTCTTCGTCTCGGCAATCCCGTCGAGACGACGACATGGAGTCTGTCTACAGCGCCCGTTCCTGTAGATCTGGAATGAGCCGTGCCCCGGGACCAAGTCACCATGATAACGACGACGCTGCTTCTGTTTACAGTACCAGCACCCGGCGGTCTGGACGCACCTCTGACTTTCAAGGGGGGGGAATGCCACCAGGCTTTGGTCATACCCCTTTTCAGCAACCGCACCCCCAGTTCCCGCAACCGATTCCCCAGTTTCCGCAACCGGTTCCCCAACACCCACAACCAGCTCCCCATTTCCCGCAACCAGCTCCCCAATACCCGCAGCCGATGCCCTTCCAAGACATGCAGCACCCGATGGAAGCGGAGGACTGGGGCCAACAACCCTACGGAAATCCAGCCAGGCCACAATATCAGCTCCAGCTGGACGCGCAAAGAGTTGGTATCAAGAATGTCGCCATGGCGGGGTACTACCAAGGAAATTGCGTTGCACGACCCACAGCGCAGCCGGCACCCAGCCACCATCCGGATCAGAACCCCGGCTGGAACAACGGGGCCTACGATGGCGAATCGGCCGCTGAGGAGGATTACGACGACTGGGATGACGGTACTTCCACGGTGTGTGACAATTCTGTGTATTCTGATGGTGGCGATGAGGCTAGCGTCGACGGATCGGTTGCCTCGTCGTACTCGAGGCGATCTCGCGCTTCTTCGCGAGCTACGTCTCGGTATTCGAGGCGTTGAGTGGAGGATTTCGAAACGCCGATCTGAGTTGAGTCGGGTTGGGAACACTTTGGCCCGTGGGGATGAGCAAGTTAGGTCGATACGGAGATACGGAGCCATCCGCTTGGGGATACTGCTTGGTGTGAAAATACAGGGTATATAGTGAGAAGATTGGAACAGGAGAGCGGAGAATCAAGCAGAGGTAGGTTAGTGAGGTGGTAGCCATCATTGTCGAGACAATAAATATACGTTGAGTTCGTTTAGATCAAGGTTGCACATCACTCGTGGTGACCAGGTTGTATGCGATGGTAGTAAAAGAGCAGGAAACATTCTCCGACGGCCACGATAAGGACCTTGCAGAGGCCGCATTTCCAATACTCAGGGGCACAGTGAAGTCAGAGCCCCAACACCTTGGATTAACGTTCTGGACACTGTTGCTGCATTTCAAGTTTTAGGGGATGCCTCGAAACATGACTCCTCTGCCAGTCGCCTGACACGACACACCAGGCCTGGTTGCTTCGAGCTTCTTATCATACCCCGTGCTGTCAAATGAGCGAGATGGAAGGTATGCGTTGTATGGGAGTTTGCTTACCCGCACAGAAGTTGGTCTCCTGAGCCAACAGATACGTGGACAAAGACAAGGGCTTTCGGATGACTTTTATCGAGACCTCGTGCTAGACAAGTCTTGGTCTATAAAGGAGTATCCCCTACCCGACCCCCAAAACCAGAACCACTATCTCTCACGACCCACATTCCCAAATTAACAGCAATAACAACTTGCCTACCTACCTACTCACTATTCTATCCCCTGAACTTCAAAAACGTCCAGGGGTTACCTATTTCATCACACTCGCGTACATCATATCCAACATGCCTTCATCGTCGGACAATCGTTACAAGAAGGACCAGAGCGAACAGCAGGACAAGGTTGCTCATGACCAGCCGAAGAGAGGTAATCCACCTCCAGCTCAAAGCGCGACACACCACCTAACTACTTCACAGCCGATGGCCACTCCACATTGACCGGATCGTCGGGCTCTTCCGGAACTAAGCTCTTCCATCCTTCGCCCCACATCAACAATCTGCTGCACTCGATTCCCCGAGATTCGACAGGGCGCTGGCTGAACTGTGGCGTCGATTGTTTTGACGAGGACGGAGAAGAACCGGACTACACGGATCCTGTCTCAGAGGGTCCAGGCCTGACCGCACAGGGGATTCGGAAAATGTGGGCAGAGAGTCAAAAGGGGCCGAACAAGGCATACACCGCCAAGGCCCCAGTCACTGGGTCTCCCTCCGGTAGCCACATGGAGGGATCAGCTCGTTCTCGGCCACCTCAGCGGCCTGACTTTGGGCATGGAGCGTTTGTGCCGCGGACGCCAGAAAATCACCGACACGCTTGGGAATAGAGGATCGGGATGGACCTCGAAATTCGAAGGGAGATGTGAAAGGGTTGTTTAGATTCGCGTCGGCAGATCTGGCTGGACTAGAGAGCCATGGCGGCTGGCCCGTCTCGAGAAGAATGGTCTTGTGTTTGAATGCCTCTGGCATCGATTAGTCAAACTAACAATAAAAGTCGCTGAGTTTCAAACGGTCGCGCATGGCGGTGGTGACCCACACAATGGGGTGTGAGGCAAGAGTGAAATGTCATCATGTCGCATCAAACCATGAAACCCTCGCAGGATCCCATGGTCCTCGATGCTCTAACTCAACATATTTGATGGCAGAGTCCGGGGTATGCGGGCCACACTGATTCGGCTGGCGTGTGAGACAAAGACATTGTGTATAAAGAGCTGCGCCCCAGTCACCCAGGAGCGAAGACCTCTTGTCCCGAGCCTCAACCCTTCAAGAAGCACCACAACTCCAAGGTCGTTGCAGCTCTGCGCCTGTCAAGCAGTCAACAACATCCTCGAGATCAAGCATCAAACCCATCGTCATGTCCAACTCCCATGCGAACCGCATCAGGGGTGATCGGGGACCTGAGCCCGGCTTTCGCGGCCGCATGGAGCATAACAGAGCGTCCTCCAAGGCTTACAAAGCCCAGAAAGACGGGGAAGTCCAGCAGGTCCAGCAAGCACCAATCGTCGAATCCCACATGTCCCGAGCTCAGAGCTACCCTAAGCCATCTCAGATCCCTGTTGAAGCTCCCGTCCCTTACGCGGATGACCCGACACCGGGGATGACGAGTCCCGCATTCACCAATCAGCTTCCTCCACTTCGTTCACCTCACAGCCACACGTCCGGCAGGCACGGCCCATCCTCCCGACGACGCCGCCCCGACGATGTCAAAAAGCAGCGAGAGTCGAAGTCAGCGTCCTCCAGCACAAAGAGATCAGAGAACGGCAGCCATCACAGCCAATCTTCCTGGGACTCCCCTCGCAGTAGGAACACCGCCGCCAGACGAGATTCGGACCCTCCGCATTTCGGCAATATCCTGGAGATGGCGGAGTGGATAGCATCCGAGGGAGGGGAGAAGAAATTGACGAAACGGCGGCAATATTCGTCGCTTCTGACATATCTTGCGGGATGGGGAAGTGAGAAGAAAAGGAAGTGACGGCTGATCACTTCACTCTGGGGTCTTGAGGTTTGGCTTTGGTTGGAAAGCTGAAGCTGGGTATCCGAGGAGACCGTCAGGGCGGGGATATGCATCGTTTCGGTGTATCTGGCCAGATCGGGGAGATGCTGCGGCTGGCCCGTATTGCGAAATAAGAGTCCGCTGAAAGGAAGATATCTAGCATCGTTGAGTTGCTAACCCACAATAGAAGTTGTTGAGTTCAAGACAGCCATGAAGGTGATGCCGGCAATCTGTAGATGTATCCGCCAAGGAGTGAACTGTGCTTCCACCGCGTTGAGGCTCTACAACGTACCACCACATAAGCGCCCGTGTTCTCCCACTGGTGACGTCGAGTGACGAACTCGCCTCGTATCCAAAAAGATACCAACCCCTTCGATATCTCCCATCTCCCTGCGGACAATGAGGGCGTTGCCTTATCGTCCGTGAGGACAACAGTGTGATTCGTGTCAAGAAGCCCTTCACCAAGACGGGGGACCCCTTCGACCTTTTGTTCCCACCAATATGGGCAACACCTCCTCCTGCTTCGGATCTCCGCCACAGACCTCCTCCTCCTCCTCCTCCTCCTCCTACAGCGTCTCCTCCGGAGACACTCGCCCCAAGCCAAATCGCAGACCCTCACCATTCCCTTCACACTCAACCGCCTCAAAAGCTAAACCAACATCCATCTTTTGTCCCTCCACCCTTGAAACCACCGCCGATATCCTCACCCATGACAGAGGCTGGAACGCCCCCACGGGCGGCTACGCCAAAAGCCCTGTTGAGCTCGTTGCTGTGAGGGATAGAAAAACCCATGTTGGCGATCCGCTCCCTATCAACAAGAGGAGGCATCCCAATCGTGACAACCTGGAGATGCTCAGGAGGGAGTCGAGGAAGTCGGCAGAGCAGAAGAAGAGGGAGAAGGAGAGGCTGAAGAGACAGGGGGCGGTGTATGCTGTAAGGTATGAGTCTGCTCCTGTGGAGGTCGGGGTCGGTGTTCTTCAGAGGGCGGGGAGGGGAGACAGCAATATGGGAACCGGTTTGAGAGAATGGCGGGCTTGATGTTTCACAAGCGGTGGTGATCAATAGGCTGTACTGCTAGAATGGTGGCTGGGGTAGACTTGGGCTCATAAATGAGTTGTGAGACCGTCACCGGAGGTGCTTATTCTGCTCGTACCAGAAAGACGGGTTCGAAAGAGAGGAACAGAGTGTCTGACCTGGATGCGGCGATGGGTCTGATATGACATTGTCGTCTGACGAGAGCCTAATAACTTGAGATACGATCACATGAACAAAGGCATACTGCCCGTAGTATGTCGAGACCTAATAGTTGCAAATTCCTCCCACCTCGTCCTCCATGGTCCAAGTCCCAGCGAGACCGGCAACTTCCACCTCCTCAGTCGGCCCGGAGACCTCCTCCGGCTTCCCGGCGAAGAAGTCACCCTGTCCCTCGGTTCTGATCTGCCGGCGCATGAATCGCTGTGCCCACTGCTCAATGGCCGGCTCACCCGTCTCATCGCGGGCTTGCTTGAGAAAGGAAATGAGAGCGGTACCGCCAGTTCCCTTCAGGTTGCTCTGCTTCCCGTCTTCTTGCTTGGCCGCGGTACCGCGGGCGTCATACGCAATGCCCTGAGGCTGCCGGGAAGCGACGGCAAGGTTCATCTTCCGAGTGGCCACCGGGCTCCGGCTGCGGCTGCGCGCGCGGACTTCGCGGCTGGGCAGTACGATGTATCGAGTGACAATGGCAATGTGCTTGTCTCGGAGGTTGCTCAGCATCGAGAGGCACGCGTCGTAGGCGAGGCAAAGAGGACGGTTATCGCGGTTGGCCTCGACGAAGTCACGGATGTTCGCAACGGCTTGGACATCTCCAAGGAAGCGTGCATGCGGTCCGGGCATGTAGCGTCGCATCTCCATGATGAAGTTGTGCTTGGGAGCAGGGGCCTGGCCCCGGCGCTCCGACTCAACCTCCCGGCCGCGCTTCTCTCCAGTAGGACGATGCTCGATGCCAAGGACAATGTCGAAAAATTGAATCAAGCTGCTCTGAGCATTGCTGCCGCCAGCGTATTGGCGGTAGGTCTCAGTGCCAGAGCCGTCCTCGTAGATGACACCGTTGGGCAAGCCAGCCTCGGCCATATTCTTACTACCGGCCAGGAAAGGGCGGATGCGATGATAGAAGATGGTGGGGTCGCAGCTCTCGTGCATCCGCTGGAGCAGTGCGGTGAGGTCGTCGACGCGTTCGGCGAAAGTGTTGAGGTTCCGCGTCACGGTAGCTGCGTCGTTCTCGCGGGCTGCAGCGATGGCCGCCAGCATGAGCGAGATGATGGGGGCGCCGCGGGCCTCCATGGCGACGGACACCAGGTAGAACCATGATTCGTCCAGAGAGCCGGTGAAGGTGTTCAGCGTGGCGAGGTTCTCGAGGTTATCGATGTCCTCGTCCATGAACAGCGGCTTGAAGTTCCAGAGACAGACGGCTGCGTAGGTGGCGACGGGCGGCACCTCAAGGTGTTGAGAGACCTTCAACAGCGGAACTGCAATGGCAGGTGGCAGACGGTCACTGGGACTATCACCGCCCCAGATGTAGCCGTGGGCCATGAATGACAGCAGCGAGTAGGCTCTGCGCCATTCTGCGTCGTGTTCCAGACCGATGGTGGAGAGCACGGGGAGGCGGTCGACCACGCCTCTCAAACGCTTGCTGAGGATGAGAGCCTGCAAGTTGGCGGCGATAGCTTCCCACTTGTTGTAATAGGGATCCGGGAGTCTCGTCAACGGCAAGACTTCCGGAAGGAAGCCATGTGTCGGAGAGATTCCATAGTCGCTGAGGACCGGAATGGGCGGAAGCATGACGCTGTTGGCTGGTTGTCGACTGAGTGTCAATTGTGTAGATGAGCTTGTGTGACTCGGTGATTTGGGGTCGAGCGCGCCAATTGGCTGGACCGGAAGTTGAGAAGGGAGCGATCAATCAATGAACACCTGACGCAAGGAGTATACAGAAAAGAATCTGTAATACTCCTCAGCCGTGCGAAATCCGAGTTGATCTACGAGCATGAGCTTCGGGGCGTTGACGAAGAGATCGGGACCGGTAGCTCAAAGGGGGAGGCAAACCATGATATTATAACCTTGATGGCCGAAACATTTTGGAAGGAACGGACTGTGCTAGAAGCCGGGGCATGCCGACTTTAATAGTCAGCAGCTCCTGCCCGTGTGGATGCGTGACATGACAAACGGAGATAAAATCTGAGAGAAATTCGCCCCTCTTCGCGCTCATCGATGCCAAGAGGGCATCGAAGCTACTGCGGCCGATGACTGGTGCGCCTTGTCGAGGTCAAGTCAGATGCTAGCCTCTGCTTTTGGTGGTGGTCCCGGTGGGGACCGAGGGAAAATCTCGCAATTCGCAGACCACAAAGAGTCGGCGCCTGGCCCGCCCGAGACACCCGTGCTTCTCCGACCGCGGCGTCGCTTGCTGCCCGTCTTTCGACCCTCTTTGGCCCGTGACTGCCGCTTGACAGTCCTCGGAGGCGAGGGAGGCCTCAAGCGACCGATTGCAGGAAAGCGTGGGGAATGAAGGGCCTCAGGGGTCCCTCAAGGAACCCGCGACGTGGGAGAACTGTCTCCTCACGGCCGAAAAAATGTGTAATGGGAAACCCGAGGCACGACTTGCCATACGCCCTGCAGGGACGAGCCGTTCGTCGTGGAGGCACGCGCGGGAGATGGTGTGAGATGCGGCCATCGCTCGGGATTCGCATGCAGGGCCGTTCCGCCGCACTGCGCATTCGCAGAAACGAATTGGACGATCGACGATGGAGCGGCCAAAAAGCGCAGATGGTGCGCGACGTGAATGAATGGCGCGTGCCGCAGGTTTCCAACAGCAAACCCCGCGCTCCCCGCCCGCCACTAGCCGAGAGCCCACACCGTGGGGTGGCTGGAAGCGCCAATCTTCGAGCTTGCCGCATGGCAGCCTCGTCATCCTCGCCAAGGCTTGAAGGGCAGGGATTAGCTTGGCGCTGCGACAACGACGCTCGTTGGCAATCCGCAACATTCAACGAGACGCCTGGCAGTGGTGCGATAGCGAAGAGAGCGCAGCTGCTCCGTTCGCCATGGTCGTTCAGCAGCATGTCCTGAATTGGCTCTACAGCGTACTTACAAGTGTACGAGAAATTCCCGCCATCAAGTCGTCAGTTGGAAGGGCAACACTAACCAACCCCTCTTCCCCTCCTCACAGGAATACCACGATGTCAACCGAACCTACAGCGACGTAGCCCAGGCGCTCTCGCAGTACCCGTCGCTATCCCCGCGCACCGACGTTCACAGTACGCTATTCCCTCGCCGTTGGCTGCGACGAGCCGCGAAAAACGAACTCCGCTGACCGCGAGCATAGCATTCCCGAACGGCGCCTCAGCGCTTCTCCTCCATCTCTCGGGCACGATACCAGTCCTTTTCCGTGGCACAACATATCGCTTCCCGATCTCAATATGGGTTCCGCACGCATACCCCCGAGAAGCTCCGTTGGCATACGTAACGCCGACCGAGACAATGGTGGTGCGGCCCGGCCAACACGTTGATCCGCAGGGACAGGTCTATCATCCCTACCTCGTCGGGTGGCCTACATATTGGGATGTGAGTCAGTTGGCTCTACTCGGGCATGGGAAGCGAAGCTTATATGGTAACAGAAATCCTCGATCCTCGATTTCCTGGCAATATTGAGGGACGTCTTTGCGAAAGAACCTCCGGTCATCGCTCGGCAGCCGGGCCGACCGCCAACCCAGCAAACGCCCACGCCTACTCCCCCACCAGTTCCACCTCTCCCTCCGGACCTTGCGCCTTCGCCTGCCCCCCATACCGAAGCACACGCTGGAAGAAACGACCCCAACCGGCCACCACCGCCCCCACCCAAGCCAGGGGCAAATCCTCCCGAGCTCCAACAACCAGGGCTCCCCACTCCGGCGCAGATCTCCGGCCCTGCTCCGCCCCCTCGGCCTCACCACCCACCGGGCATTGGGAGACCATATGCTCCCGAAACGTCGGGTGTTCCTCCGGATCAACAACGCTTCTCGCGCTACGACTCGGCACCGCCATTGCCTCCGCAAGGGCCTCAACCGCCCGTCCAACCGGCGACGTCGTCGTTCCCCGCACAACCACAATACCCTCCTCAGCATGGACTGCCATACCAAGGCTCGCCGCCGCCTCCGGGTCACATACCCACTCCCTTTCCACCGGCTCAAGCTCAGCCGCAATTCCCGCCTCAGGATCCACGCCGAATATCCGCGATAGGCCCCCCGCAGCCATATGGCACGCCGCCGCCCAACTGGCAGCAGCCGCAACAACAACCTCCCATGATCCAACCCCAACCGCAGCCGAAACCCCCGCCGGCGCCGAACCTCCTCGACGAGGACCTCACCCTCACGATCCCCTCCCCCTCCAACGTCCCCGCCCCGCCCATCCCTCCCAACCCCGAAAAGGACGCCCTCCTTCACCAATTAGCCCACACCCTCTACGAAATGCGCCAGCGCGCCCGTGCCCAGAACGAAACCTCCCTTCAGGGCCTCGAAGCCCAACGCAACGCCATGGACGCCGCAGCCGCCAAGCTCCAAGCCGAATCCGCCCAGCTAGCGCAGCTCTCTGCCCTCCTCACGTCCAACACCTCCGTCCTGCAAGACAGCCTTCGCAAAGCCGACGCCGTCATCGAAAGCTCCGCTCGCCATCCCGAGCCCAATATCGACGAGTTACTGGTGGCGCCTACGGTTGTGGGGAACCAGCTGTACGAGCTTGTGGCCGAGGAGCGTGCGCTCGCCGATGCCATCTTCATGCTGGGGCGCGCAGTGGAGCGAGGGCGTATCGCGCCGCAGACGTTTGCCAAGCAGACAAGGAGCTTGGCGAGGGAGTGGTACTTGAAGAAGGCGCTGGTGCGGAAAATTGGTGTGGGTATGGGGTTATCTTGACGGTGCTGAGAAAGTGGTCAGGCGGGCTTGATGGATTTGGTATAGTTAGAGCAAGCCGCATGATGCGTCATACCAGGTTCAATGGTCCAAGTAGTCGGATGGTGGAATCTACCGCGAAGCAAGCTCATGCCATCGGAGAAACTGATATCATGTCTTCAGCTAACCTAGTCTGTCTGCTGCCCGATCACGCCCCTTCAGGATATCCAGCGTGAGCAACTGCATGGGATTGCCAATGTCTAAACACATAGGAGCTAATTGCTGCAAGAGGCCTCTAACTTTTCCCGTAAAAATACTGATTTTGATCGCCCCATTGTCATAGTCAGCTGATATGAGCCTCCTTCGCGCGCCTCATAGCCCATCACTCTCACTTGACGTTTGCAACCCCCTCCGAGAACCCCGTTCCTTGCCGTACCTCTCAAACCTGGCAAGGTTCACCACTCTCCCCGGTCGAGGATGCTGCAGCCCTCCACTTGGAGTCGCCACAAAGACATCCCACTCTCCATCAAGCGATGCTCGGCGTGGAGGGCGTTCATCATTGGGCTCCTGGCTGCGCATCGACAGGGAACGAGTCCGACTGGTTCGTCTCTCCCTCAGCCTCCGTCCAATAGCAAATGCTGCGGCAGCTGCGCGTCGACCCCAGCTGTGACTGAGACTAGACCTTCGAGTGGGAAGTGCTCGTCCTTCGGCCGGGCTGAGAAAAGGACCAACGGCGCTTCGCTTCAATGTCTGTCCCGCTTTCCTGCCAAAAGAGCTAGGATAGCGCGACTTCCTCATTGGAGAAGCCACGGCTTTCGAGCGGCTCGCTGCGTTCTCGCCAGTGGTAGAAGGTAGGCTGCGCTCGGTAGACGAGATCTCTTCATCTTGCGACGATCCTGAAGCGTCCCGGAACGGGTTTCGGATGGGTGGGTCGAGGCTTTCCTCCCATTCAGCCTTCGATTGCAGTGCCCCAAAACTCTTGCGGGTTGGTAGGATACGCCCTGATCTGGTGCTTATGGCATGGGAGAGTGTGGGCGGTGTTTCGGTAGTATTGTTGACAAGGTCGAGGGAAGACCAAACTGCCTTGCCTGGCACGATAGCTTTTGCAAGAGGAGCTAGCTGCTCGGGGTTCTCCTCATGCTTAGGAACATTGTAGACTTTACCCCTTACCAATATTGCAGACTCGCGCCGCGCGGTAGCGGATTGGAGAAACGACGACTTGTTAGATCGGCTCGGTCCGGGTGGGCCATGTCGCTTCATGGCTTCGACACTCGACTTGGCGGTCACCTTCTTGGAGCCTTCCTTGGGCCTGTCATCCGCTTTTTTTGCCGTTCCCTTGTTGCTTCCAAACGATAAAACGCGGAACATCTTCGAACCACGTCTGAACTCCCATCCTGGAACTCGCTTCTTGTCGGTCCGGGGAGCCATGCCTGAGTCGTCTGACTTGGATCTTCCGCCATGCGGCAAGCTCACGGAACTGCCATCGGGCCGTGTCATGTTCTCAAACAAGCTGATGCGGTCCTTGACTGGCGACTCTCTCCTCTTTTTGAGCTTATTACGTGGCGGCCGTGAAGGTGTATCGCTGTGCTCACCGCGTGAGCTCGGTAGTGACCAACGTTCCTTTGCATGCCTCACTCGCTCCGTTGCAACAGACACAACCACAGACCCTCCTGAGGAACTGCTCCCATGTGACAATGATCTCTGTGTTGAAACCGCAACCGTAGTTGACACGGTGATGGGTAAGCTTGGGCAAGATTTGGTTGGGGCTTGAAGAAACGGAAGAAACATTGTTTGTTCTTGCGGGCGATCAAAGACAGTCCGAAGTTGTTGCACCTTCCCGATCTTTGATATTGCTTTGCGATCCTTCTGGACATTGGAGTCCCCGTCGCTGGGCTCACCAGGCGCGGGGTTCGGATCTGTAGTGGAGATCTTGACAGAGAGAATTCGCGGTCTAAGATATGGATATTCTGAACTGAATCGATCATGCCCTGATTCGTGTGTGTTTTTGGTAGCGCCGTAATCTTGCTTGTCAGTTCTTAGCTGTCGACGGGCATGGAGGTGGTCCGGGGCCGTTGGAATATGGCCCGTGCTGCTGCTTTTGTTCAGTCGTCTGGGTTCGCTGGTCGCCTGGGAACCCTGTGGAATGCTGTGGCGTTGTGGGTCTCGACGAAGGGAGTAAGATGTGCGTTGGTATCGATATTCTTCGTCCTTGGATCTAGCCCTCGAGTACTTAGATGGTGCGGTATGTCCTCCAAAGGGCCTCACTGTAGCGTCGGTGGTTGTGAAGACCTGATGCCGGTGAGGGGTCTCAGGCACTCTGCCGTATGTACCCCAGTCAATCATTGGCATGGATGCTCCCCCCGAGGCATTGGTGATGTCTTGTTTCGTACCTGATCCGCTTGGTTGCTCGAAGGAGAGACGTAAATCTCTCACGTTGTTCCACTTACGCTGCGATGCGGCTTCTCCTGGCGGCAGAAACTTCGAGTGAATGGAGGCAACCGGATGTGAAGGCTTCTTCGCAGGGGGAATGGGTAATACCGTGGTGTCTCGTCCCGTGTCATGCCCGATAGACCTTGAAGGGACGGTGGTGCGTGTGACTGTCGGCTCTGTGAATTTGCTTCGCTCGAACACTTTTCTCCTCTCGGCTACGATCTTCGGCTCCCATCCAACGATGTCGTTTTTTTGTGACCCACTCAACCTTTTGGACGACACCGTGTCTCGGGGCTGTGCCGTCGGGCTAGTGAAGCGATCGTGTTTATGCTTGCCCTCTGGGACATTGACGAACTCGTGGGCGCGACCCTCGTGGCCTCCAGTACTGTCTTGAGAACCTTTATCTTCACGTTGCTGCAGCCGAGACCTCACACTTTGAGCCACCGGCCGGAGGCGGCTCTTCAAGGCCGCAGGTGACGTCGCCGTCGTCGGGGAGACTTGTGTGTAGTATTCGCTATGCGCGCTCTTCCGATCTGAGAGTGGCACCGCTAGACGAGGCAGCTTGCGGAAAGGGGAGCCGTCCCTGAATGTCGGTTGTGGTTGAGATGAAAGCGACGAGGGGCTGTTCTGCGAAGGGGTTCTCGGACGGTGCCTCGACGAGGGAAGATGGGCGAGAGCACGATGGTCAATGCCGCGAATGGCTTCGAGGACTTCATACCTTGACACGATGGGAGCGAGAGACGGTGCTGGCTTTCTTGCAGGGGGAGGGGTCGCCTGGAGAATTGGAAGTTGGGGTTCTGAAACGGTGTGTGCGTGCGACGCGGGCGGAGTTGACGGACCGTCTGTCGCGGGGACATCTTCCTGGGACACATCTGTGCTTGATGCTGGGTATTCTAGATGCAATGTGTCCTTGATGAAGTACTGACTCTTTCGCGAGAGTCTCAAGGGAGCAGGCTTCAACTGCGAGACGGAAAAGGTTCGTTCGAGTTCGGAACAGGGTGTGCTTGGCCTTGTCAAATCGAAGCCTGGCGGAACCGGTTCAGGATCCATCGCATATGGTTAGCGGAATGATGATGGAAATAGAGTCAAGGAATCAAAATAAAACCATCGTTGGGTGTTTGTGGAGGTCGTCTGTCTGCTGCGATGTCGTGTGTTTGTCCACGATTCAATTCGCTTCCCAGATCCGAGCGTTGTAGCGAGAGGAAGGGACCTGTCATGCTCCAGAAGGAGCGCAACCTGCAAAGTAATGGGAGCCATTCGCACTGCTGGGGAAGGGCCGGACTGGCGGTCAACATTACAATTTGGTCTAGGAGAGTTTCCTGCCCTCCTCATGTGAGCTGGTTGCTAGGTGACGGCGACTCTAGCGGATCGACATAGATACAAGAGCCAAAAATGCATGGTGCAAACTAATGCTTTGAAGAAAAGAAAGGGTAGCAAAGACGATCAAAGAAACTGCGGCCATGCAGGCGCCAATGTGTTTTGGACAAAATGAAAAATCGGAAAAGCAGGAGCGTCCACTTCCCAACTTCCACCACGACGCTCCCCGCTCGCCCCAAATCATTACAATCCGCCATCACTGGGATTCCCGGTGATCCAACCACCCAGAGCATTCCATCATCTCCATCTCCCCGCTCCGGACCCTCATCTTGATCCCCTCGCCATGTGCGCTGCCTATCTTTCTTCGTAGAACCCCTTCTAGGAACTCCCCGAACCCGATCGGAGCTTTTCTTCGCTGCGCTCAATGGTATAGTCGACGCGCACACCCTGCTCCAAGTCTGCGTCATCGTTTCTAGCAAGCTGCGCATCGACGTGGTCGGCATGGACGCACCGCGGCTCGCTGGAGATTTGCGACTTCACGACGCCGGTACTCTGTGTCTGGAAGCTGGCGTTGTTACCGCCGTTGCCAGTGGCACCGGTGTTTAGAAGTCGTCGTCCGCTGGCACCTCCGGCGGATGCGTCGACGCTGAGCTCGGGACTGCTGAACCAGCGTGGGTTGGCCAGACGTTGCGCGATGAGAGTGCCGAGCGGGAGGACGACGACAACCGACGTCCAAGTGACAGATCCAGCCTCGAATCTGCTGAAGTTACCGAACTCGAGGAAAGCGAAGAGGACTGGATTTGGGTCAGAGGCTGCATAGGAGGATATGGGAGGAGGGATACGTACCTGGAATAATCATGAGGAAGCCGTTGGTGATGACGAGGACGTCCATGGCGTTCAGGCCCTTGAGCGACGGCAGGATAGTGCGGTTCTGCCACATGTGGATGACGAGTCGGCTGTTGAACAGGAAGCAGAACCATGTAATGGATGAGCAGATGAGGCCGAGGAAGGTCTTGCGCATCCAGAGCTGCCGCCTCGTCCCGTTGAGGATGTAGTTGGTCTGTTGTACGACGTTGAGGATGTTGAAGGCGATGGTTACGACAACGAGAAGGACGGAGATCATGGCGGTGGGGATTTTGTATCGTCGTTGCCAGAGCTGCATCATGGACCAAGCCTGGAGAACGAGAGCGGCTAGGATGAGGATGGTGACGGGAAGGCCCAAGATGGTGGCGGCGACGCTGATGTTGTAGTCCATTTGGGCCACGAACTGGACGTCGCCTGTCATTTGCGTGTAGAGATCGTACCATGTTGACGGAAAGTAGAGAGCCAGCAACAGCATGCGGACCATGTTGAAGATGAGGGCGAGGATGTGAACGATGGTAGGTGCGCGCTTGAAACGGTGTCTGGGCGTCATGCCGAGGAGGACGACCAACATCATGAAGCAAGCCCCGACCTGACTGCCGTAGCTGATTGCGCCAGATGCTCCCAGACTCCATACCATGTCTATTTCTGAAAGAGGAACCGTGATGTTGTCGCTCCCGGTAGGGCCTAGGAGCACGACCAGTTGTTCTTCCGGGCGGAGGAGCGGCCCAGGGGCGCTGGAGGTGTTGCTGGAAGCCATTGCGAGCGGCTTGCCAGGTTTCAGGAGGTATATGTCAAAGAAACTCGAAGGAGGGAAGTGCTGTGGTGAAGCAAGATGATCGCGATGACCTGTGTGCAAGAACTAGTCTCCTGAGAAAATGAATCATGAGACCTGAAGCTCATGGATGAGATGTTGATGGTTCGACTGCGTTGTTGAGGAGCGAGGAGGAAAATGGGAGAACTTTGTAGTCGCGGCAGCATAATAGCAAGGATGCCAAGTTTGAGCAATTGTGGGCAGCGTGTGTGGGTGCATTGCGATTCCTCTGGTCGTGGTGTTGAAAGAAAGTGACAGACGCAGGGATAATACTAAGGCCAACCGAGACAATGGCTGAGGTTGATTGGCGTGCTGATTGGGAGTGGCGCGCATGGCCCAGGGGTCGGTGGGCGCCTGCTATCGTTAGCATTGTTCCTCTCCCGCGCCTTAGTATTGTTGTTGTCGGGTGGAGATGGGGGCCGCATTCAACACCACCGAAGACGGCCAACTCGCATCCGCGAACTGATATATCGCCAGTCCGGACCCCAAAAACACAACAAAACATTTCGAATTCCTGCCTCGCTCAAACACCATTGCTCTCGCTTCGCCGCGCAGTCGCATTAGTTCAGGTCTGGCCTCGGGGCCGTGGTGCTGAGTCGAAGTTTTCCAGCCGTGCGAAGGCAGCAAACAGACCACGGAACTGACACCTCGCTCCTCACTGCGCTCTCAACTCCATCTCATCTCGTGAATCCCAGGAAAAATGGACGAAAAGCACCAAACGAAGAAGCTCTCTCCTTCCGTGGCTCAAACTATTGCTTCATAATTCTCTAGTCCCTCCAAACATCCGCTCGTAACCAGACAAATCACCAACCACCCAGCCCCTTTCTCTCCAGATTATTCTTTCTCCTCATCCAAGTCCCCTTCCATCTCCGACCTTCCACCCATTCCATTGCTGAGAAATCCAATCCCCACCCGGCTAGCACCATCCCGACCCTCGGCCCCGACATCTTCGCCTTCGCCCGGCGTCCCAAAGCTCCCCCCCCTCCTGACAGCAGCACCATCCTCCTCAGACCTCACGCAACTCATCACCACTCTTTGTCACATCTGCCCCTTCACCTCGCACTGTACACCCCAACCGGATTCCAAGTCCACCCCAAGCTCCAACCGCATCACCCCCCACGGCCAACCCCAACTTGTCCTTGCCGACACTTGCTCCACATCCGCACCCGCACCCGCACCCGCACCCGCAGCACCTCCGCCGATCCGATCCCACCAACCGGGCCCCAACAACCAACCAACCCCGCCTCCATCACCCAATCTCAAGCACCCTTTCAGGTAGGTATGCTTGTTTGCTTTGTGACTTAGAGACGCAAGCAGCACCAGCAACACTTCAGCACTCGTGGAAGTAGCGCCGTGAGCAACAGCAACCTCATTCCCTGCACTCGCCATCACATTACATACTGCTCTCGTCATGTCACGCCATGCTTGCCTCTCAGACAGGGGTTCTGTACGCCAGGACGGGACTACGGCGAGAGCTGGGATAGGGTGGTGAGGGGGTTGACGGTAATCTCAGTGGCGGTAGATCAGTTCACAGTGTTTGGACGTCTCTGCTTTGCCTTGCCGCTTTCCAGGCTCCTTTGATCGCCCTTTTGAGTTGAGGTATCTGGATAGGGGAGTCGAGGTAGTGAGAAATTCACCTGTTTATTCCGCGCTTGTGTGAAACGCGCAATTCACTTTACTGCTTGACAATGCAGTGCGGAAAGAATGAAGTTCTTCTCCCGTCCTAGATGATCTTAGAGCGGGTGATATAGATGGCCTTCCACCAAACGGCACAAGACATCTTTCACTCCATTCTCCAACTCACACAAGCACACTGACATGAAACATATTTCCCTCTGTCGGGTGCACACACCCATGCCCTCAAACCTGGGCGCCTCAGTTTATTATCACGCTATACTTCTCCTCTAAGCCTCTCACAATGTGATGAAATTCCCCACCCAAAG
Source organism: Podospora aff. communis PSN243 (assembly GCA_033296975.1). Lineage (NCBI taxonomy): Eukaryota > Fungi > Ascomycota > Sordariomycetes > Sordariales > Podosporaceae > Podospora > Podospora aff. communis PSN243. The sequence goes on from MU865923.1 coordinate 335,600, forward strand.
ATAGCTCCCTCCCCCCTAACAACTGTAGTGAAATACCGCCCCTAATCATACACTCCATCCCGTGAAGTAAGTTTGCCCTTCAATGATACTGATCTATCCGGCACACCGAGAAAGGCCAGTACCTGTCCTCCCCGCATTGGTGCATAGTGTAGGTGTCATTGGCATAGCAGGGGACCTCAATTTTCGAGCTGGGGCAGGATATTGCTCCACGCTGTTTGAGCCCAGTGATGCGGACAGGGTCGACAACGGGGTCGTGATAGGTGCAGCCCGGGTACCCCCAGGGTTCAAAGTTCAACGGCATGAAAGGTACAGTCTCGGGGTGATTGAAGAGTTCAGCGCAATCATCGGGTTGGAGTTGATCCGAGATTATCAACTCGCAGGGGTCCATTTCCTCTCCTGCCATGTAGTAGATCATCCACGAACAGTACCGTTCCGTACCGGGGGGGTAGTCTTGGTCTTTGAAGTAAACATATACATGCCGCCACGGCTGCAATGGCCCGGCGGATGACGTGGTGTGCGGGGCCGCGGTTGTTGTTTTGGATATCTTGAATGTTGTCGAAATTGTCGTCTCCGGTCCTATCCACTTGGTCGATGATGTAGCCAGCAACGTCGAAATTGTCGTCGCCGGTCCTACCAACTTGGAAGATGTCGTGGCCAGTGTCGTGGGGGTTGTGGAAGTGGAAGGGGGCGGTAGTGGCGTGAGAACGCCGCCCCAGTATGTTTCGTTTAAAGAAATGGTGGTCCAGTAGTCGTGAAGCCAGCAATTGATCCCCGATGCTGTGCCCTTGGGCATAAACGTGAAAGCGAGGCATGTTGAGTATCCTGAGCAAGATACCGCGCACAGCTCGTAAGTCGGCTGGAAGCTCCTGGCCAGGGTGACGGAGCTATAGTAGTCTAACCCGCATGCCACTGTGTATTTCTTGCCGTTCGGAGCCGCGTGCAACGTGTTGTTGTAGCTGGGGCAGGAGACTCCGGTTGGAGTCGACCAGACAGTAGACGTGGTGAACGTAGTACCCGCTGGCTGAGAAACGCTGGAAGACAGGGAAACTGAAGTGGCCATTGACGACGTCGAATGGGTTTCCGCAGTCGACGAGGAAGTGCCAGCTGTCGGCAGATTGGTCCCTGTAGTAGTCCCCAACATAGCCGACGTGGTCATGAGCACCGTGGACTGGGATGTGAGATTTGCCGGGGATGTGGTGTGCCCCGTTGAGGTTGCATTCAAGGAGGGTTTTGTCGTCGATGTTGTCACGAGCGCTGCTGATTGGGAGGTGAGATTTGCCGGCGATGTTGCCTCTCCCACGGTTGAGGTCGAATCCGAGGAAGCCTGTGTCGGCGTCGTCGTCATCAACACGGTTGTTTGGGAGCCGAGATTTGCGGAAGATGCGACGGTTGTCGTTGAGGTCGGAGACAAGGAGGCTTGGGTCGCCGACGTGGAGGTCCCAATTGCGGTCGTTGGGGGTTCCGTTGTTGAAGGTGTCGGAGCACTGGTCGCAGGCGCAGACTCTTCCGCTGTCGTCGAAGGCAACCAAGTGGAAAAGGTTGATACGTCGGTTGGCATAGGGCGAAAGGGGGAAGGCCAAAGAGGAGTTGCAGGACATTGGCTGGCCTCCCCGTTTGGGCTGCCATCGCGCTTGACCAAAAGTGCGGGCTGCGGGTCGAGCTCCGTCGGACCTAGTGGGCATCCTAGCTCGTCAAATCTCGTCCATGCGTCATTGTGTGCAAAGCTGACTTTCAGGTCTTGCGGCAAAGCGTAGGGTGGCGTGTCTCCCACCAGGCCAGGGGCTCGTGGGTCGGGCCAAATGAATCTATCTCCCGCCGTGCTGGGGCCAGTGTTGAAACGCTCCCAGGACAGTTGAGTGAGGAGTGTTTTCATGCGCCGCCCGTAGAAATTTAGGTTATTTTCATGCGGATTCCAAGGCTGCCGTGCAACAAAGTACGCAGCAAGACCTGCCTGATAAAAGTTAGCATCGTGGCTCGAGAGAAACGGCATGGTCAACGCACAACTTGGGCAGCGGCAAAGTGCGTCCCAGAGACGAAAGCCGGTGCACCATAGATTACACAGGCGTAAGCCCGAATAGTCTGAAGCTTGAAAGCTGGGGCAAATATGTCCACCCCCCCAAAGCAGTAGCCGTCGTCGTGCCACTTGGCGCGTATTTCGGCCGGACAGGGGGCGCCCCTGTATGGCTGAATGCCTCCTCGGCCGCCACCAGGCAATGTGATTGTGACGCCAGGTTGAGTTTGCCACTGTATCATGGAACCGTCGTGATAGACGCCGCCGACCGCTATGATCTCGCTGTCGGGCCCCGCAAACCGCTGAGGCACCATGTCTCCCATGTAAACTTGCTGAGCCGGGTCACGAGTCCAGCCCTCGTCGCCGGCAGCCATAACAATAATGACGCCGTTTTCTCTGCAGAAGTCTTGGAAACGAACCCAAGCATCCTTAAATCGCCGAGCAATAGCGTCACTCGTAATTGCTACGGGGCCGCCGAGATCTATGTGCACCGGGGCATTGTATTTGAACACTGCTGTGATGGGTGTGAGAAACGCAACCGTACCTACCGTATTATTCCACAAAATTGGCCTTTACTCGGAGACCGTACACGCCTCGATAGGTTTGTCAGAGGCCTTGCGCAACACCGTAGGGTGGCCTGTGTTAGCTGCGCAGACCCCTATTTTAGTGCCGTAAAGGCCTTACCAAATACAGCCGATAGCGTATTTATCGTGTAAGGAGCGCCTGATGGCTTTGCGTAAGGCCTCTGATAAACTTATCGAGGCGTGCACGGCCTCCGAGTAAAAGCCAACTTTGTGGAATAATACGGTAATGCGTGACACATGGAGTGGACAAGGTACGTACCAAAAGCAATGTGAACGACCGCTTTACCCTGAATTGATCTGACCCGGATCACGCCCATGATATGCTCCAGGGCGACCCTAAATGCGCCGACCTGCGTGTGTTTTGTTTTGACTGTTGGTAATCCTACCTCCGACAAGACCTTGTACTGGTTGACCATTTTGACAAAGTACAGCGTGGATTTACGAGCGATGCCGTACTTGGAGCCAGCCGCAAGGCTTGCTGCATGGGTGCCGACGGCATTTGAGTCCATGCACTCTGCGGCATCCTTCAAGGTCTCGGGGAAGCACATTACGGGATCCATGTCTGGACAAGTGAGCCCGTTGGGAACCACGTAGCCGGATAGTTCTGGCTTTGAGCGCTTGGTGCGGAATTCCAACTGTCGATCTCCAAACTTAGCACATCTCGAAATCATTCAACACCATGCAACGTCTTACCCAATGTCTGGCGATGTCAGCCCCACTTCCAAGCATGAAAATGGTCACACCCTCGCCCTGCGAGGTCCGCCAAATAGACCCCTGCTGGTCTAGTGCCATGCCTTTTCGCCAAGAAAGAAGCTTGTTGTGGTCGTAATCATCCTCTCTGATGATCCAAGAATCGTCGTCGTCTTGCTGCCTCGATGATGACGACAGCGTCAGGTTCCAACCTTCTCCTAGAAGGTCTGCGAGAAGAGCGTCCTCGGGCTCGTCGTCCTCCGTCTCTTGGCTACAGGTCGCCTCCTCAGTCGCCACAGGACTATCTTTGGGGCCATACAGAAGCGAGCCGTCTCCGCCCATGGCGTCTTGGTATGCGGCCTCTTCAGCCTCGTTCCACTGCATGTCAACGTAACTGACATATGGGGCCGCGGGCAACACCCGTGCGACCCATTTATTGAGCCTTCCGAAATAGCACGGCCCGGTCGATGGACGATCCAACTCGGCTGCAAGCTTCTCCCCGCTACCATCACTGATGAAGGCAACGAAGGGGTGGAAGGTCTTTGGCGAGAAGTCGGTCTGGACAAAGTAGAGGCGCGGCGATGGATCCTTCAACGACTCTAGCACCCAACTGCCTGCTGCCACAGCGCCGTATGTGGCGACTGCTCCGGACAGCAGGCCAGCGCCGGCAAGTATTGCGCCGGGGGTACTCCCGAACAAGAACTCGAGCGTAAGGTCGGCGAGCATTTGCAATAGCTTGGATCTCGCCCCGCGCCACGCGTTGTTGAAGATGCCCTTGAAGATGCTGCGCATGTTGCGAATGAGGTTTAGGATTTGCCGGATGTTTGGGGGCCTGATGCGGGTGCACCGGATTGCGAAGTCGGCAGCTTCGCCTGTGAGGGGCCCAACCGTTCTTATCGCTTCCGTCACAGCCATTTCTTGCATCTCAAACTCCTCGAAGGGCTGCTCGATTCGGCTGATGGCTCTTTCAGCGGCATTCATGGCTGCCTGCACGTCTGTCTCGATTTCTTGGGTAACTTCCCCAGCCAGTGCCATACTGGTCGAGAAGGCATGGCCGAGCATCACGCCTCCCAAGCCTGCTATGTCATCCACCGCCTCTGCTGCCCCCTTGGCCATGCACTGGAAGCTTTTGACCAGGGCCTCACCGATGCAGATTAGGTCGAGTGGTGCACAGGTAGGGATGTCGCACTCTGATTTGGGGTCGCTGCCGCCGTTGCCGCCGCCGTCGCCTGGGGCATCCAGAAAGCGAGCCGCAAAGCATACAAGGTACGAATCGAGAGTAGAGCAAAATCCACCATCTGGTAGAGCCTCAGGGAAAGCCATCTGCGTGTCGTTGATGGTTATCCACCCGTGCTCAATTTTGGCCAGCGTTCCGTTGGAAAGAATAATGTCCAGAGGATCTTCGTCTTCTGATGGAACAGTGTATCTGACATCTTCCAGCGTGAAAGCGATGGTGGGCACGACGAATCCGGTAAAGGTCGCATTGTAAGACGAGCCGGTGGTGGACGATGCGCTAGAAGTTGTGGTCGGTTCCGTCAGAGCTGTGGCCGCCGTGGTCGTTAGCGGTGGCGGGGTAGACGTCGGCCACGGGATGGTGACACTGGTATCGTCTCCATTATCAAGCGTAGTTGGCCGTGGTGCAGTTGTGGCCGTCAGTGAGCTTGACAATATCGATGATATCGACGAGGTGGACGGTGGGGCTATCGTGGCGATTGAGTACGTTACATTTTCCGTAACAATTGAGTAAACGGCGCTTGAACCGCTGCCCGTCATCCAAGAATACGTAAGGGGCACCACTGTGGGTCGTTCTGACACGACGACGGTAGCTAAAGACACGAAGACGGTTGTCGAAGGCCGGTAGGTGTCGTTGGCTGACGAAGTTGGCGGCAGGCTGGATATCTGGGACAAGAAGGTGTGTGTGATCCACACGGTTGTTGGAGTGCCAGAAACTGTCGCGACGGAGCTTGAGAATACCGTGAGAGTCGTTTGTGCAGGGGGGACCGAATTGGGCACTGAATCAATTGAGGTATCCGAAACATGGCTAGGCGTAGGCCCAATCGAAACGTCCGTGGCGTTTGATGCCTGGCTTGAGTTGCTGGCCATAGAAGTGGTTTGAGATGCCGAGAGCGTAGTTTGTGTTGAGGAACCTGTGGCAGTGACTTTGGATGCCGAGAGCGTAGTTCTCGTATTAATCGAAGGGACCGAAGAACCCGAAGCAGGCGTCGGAATAGTGGGGGCTTGGCTGGACGAACCGGAAGTGATGTCCGTGAAGCCTGGCCCCGATGCTGGATGACAGACGACTGAAGCACACGTTGTGCGAATAACAGACAACGTCGTCGCTATCGATCCGGAACGGCCGGAGAAGCTGATGGTCGAATAGCTTGCAATGGTCGTTGTTGTGAAATAGGACGTTTCCGGAGCCGTTGTCATGACAACAGTCGTGGTCGAGACGCCAGCCGCCTTTCTAGGCAGATAAGGCGTCGGAGTGTCATGGCATCCACACGAGTGATTAGTGTGAGTCACGGTACTCTTGTAGACGGTGGTGCCGATCGGTTGAGACACAAGAGTAGTGTTCTGATGTAGAGTGGTCCAGAGAGGGGTGAAGACCGTATCCGTGACAGTGACAATGACGGTTGCAGTGTGCCAATGAGTTGTTGTATTGCTTGCGAGCGTGCTGGTGGTCTCTTGGTACCAAGTCGTATAGGTAGTAGTGATGGTGCTAGCGTCGACGGTTTCGGTGCCGTTCTTGTTGGGATTCAAGTTCGCAGTGGACGTGGCCGTGACAACACTCCAGGTAATGAGTGGGCCCTGTGTGGTGCTTGCTGTGGGGCAATGATAGTAATCGACGGTGCAGAGAGCAGGGACTTCCTTGACGGAGGTCGACTGGCCCGCGACTAGGGCGACAAGGCCCATGAGGGCGAGCAGCACCCAGCTGCGGAGCCGGGACATTGCGAAAGTAGGAGCACTGCAGCACTGCAGCACTGCAATCAAACCCTGGAGAACCGTTACCTATTGCAGGCGTGGAAGGCACAATGCGCAGGTGGGCAAGGGAAAGCGAGATTGGAACCCGACCACGTGCGTGATTGCCGTCGACTCGGAGGGAGGGGTTGTTTGCAATCACGGTTGTGAGTATCAGAAAGTGTCGGAGGAAGGAGTCAAGAACTGGCGTTTGACTTGGTAGAGGGGTTGTTGGCAATCACGGTTGTGAGTATCAGAAAGTGTCGGAGGAAGGAGTCAAGGACTGGCGTTTAAGTACGTAGAAAAAATCTTGCATATCTCAAAAGTTCTCAGGTTACGGTCCACCTGCCTCGCCGTCTTCCATGTTTTGGTCATATGGGACATTGAGCCGCAATGAGCAGATGAAATAAGGTTGTTTAATCTATCTGAGTCGCTAGGTCTGATCGCGATATCGGCACAGGACGGAAGGCCAATATTCGTGATTGAGATTGAATCCTAGCGGGTACGCCGGCCGCGACCTGGGCTGTCATCAAGACGGAACCTGGAAGTGCCACTGTTGAACATCTGGCCAAATACTCAGGCTTGAAATCAAGCACTTGATCCGCGGCCCGTTCCGGGCCCCCTTCTTCGATTCGAACATGGCCTGCCCCACCTTGTTGATAGGTACCTTGATGTGCTAGCAATTGCCGCAACTTGGAAGCAGCTCGCATCAAAATGGATTCTTCATATCACGTCTTCTGTCCTGCATCGACAACCCGAGGTCAAGGTGACCCTACCAAGCACCTTCATGCCTATCCGGTTCCTCATTTACCCCCCTGAACGATATTCTAGTGGCTAGTCGCAAGGCTGTTGTTTATTGTTCGTTGTCGCGGCCATACGGTCGAACGAAACTGGAAAAAAGTTGGGGAGTGCAGCAACCGTTTCCGGGAAACCATGCCTTGGTGTGAACCAAAGCAAAATCTTACCACCGCTATTGATGACATGCCGCGTCACTGGCACCCGAGAAATCGCTGCAGAACTTGAGGGGAAGGGGGTATAGAAGGAAGGGCCTTTTCAGGGTGGTAGGACCGAATCGCTACTGAGGTGGGAGTCTAAGAACTGAGAACTGCTACTTCCTGTTTGCCTCATGGCACTGGAGGTACAAGGGAGCAGGGATATAATTAACGCGGTGAGTCCCGATGCAGCGACCGGTGCCAGTCAACGAATGGAACCGAAATGTGGGTCACCGTGGGTGAGGGGTTCTTGCACCATTTTCTCTCCGCCGTGGTCGCTGCCTTCACCCCTTGAACTCGGAACGAACACCCATCGAACAGCAACCAAAGATGACAGTTCTTGTAGTACGGCTAGGTCACTGAACTTCCGTTCGTAGAAGCAGTGATGCTAATTCTCCCGCCGCCCACAGGCAGTCGGCCAGTTGACGTCAACGGCCAACGTCATCCACAATCTCCGCCAATGCCAACTGCTGGTGAAGAAGGCCGTCAGGGCCGGTGCAAAGGCGAGCACCCGGCGCCGGCAAGACGGGGAGGACAGAAAGTTTGAGTCGCTAACGTCAAGCTTACCAGGCCCTGTTTCTCCCAGAAGCGAGCGACTACATTGCTTCCTCCAGCGAAGAAGGAGCCACGCTCGTGCGCCCTGCCCAAGAGAGTGCGTTTGTGCTCGGGCTGCAAGAAGAAGCGCGTCGCGAAAAGCTGCCGATCCACGTCGGTGTCCATGAGCCCGGCCTAGACGCCGGAAAAACTAAGAATACTGTTCTATGGATCGAGGCGACAGGCGCGATCACGCATCGATACCAGAAGGTCCACTTGTTTGACGTCGAGATCAAGGATGGCCCGGTGCTGAAGGAGAGCAAGTACGTCGCTCTGCCAGCTCGCGAGAAGATGTTCTCGGGACAATGCTCATTGAAGTCGTTTGTAGCTTTGTTGAGCGTGGTAATGAGATCCTCCCCCCTTTCGACACTTCTGTAGGAAAGGTTGGATCTGCGATCTGCTTCGATGTGGGTGGCATGCCAGTGCTTCATCTTCTTTCCGGTCTTTGATCTGACAAGAAGGTTCTTAGCTACGGTTCCCGGAAATTGGGCTTGCTTTGAGACGCCAGGGGGCAGATATCATTACCTTTCCATCGGCCTTTACTGTGCCGACAGGAAAAGCCCACTGGGAGACTCTGCTGAGAGCGCGAGCAATTGAGACGCAGTGCTACGTTATTGCGGCAGCCCAGGCATGTTTTGCATTCTGACAAGCTGAAGCGCGGGGATTCAGCTGACCTCAATCAAGGTCGGACGACACAACGAGAAACGCGTAAGCTACGGCCACAGCATGGTCGTGGACCCCTGGGGCGCCATTGTCTGTGAACTTGGCAGTGCAGAGGGCGAACCCGAGATCGCGACCGCAGAGATAGACTTCGAGCTATTGCAGAAGGTCCGGAGGGAGATGCCGCTCGCTAGACGCACGTGCGTACCTCAAAATCGCTGCTCATTGAAAATGGCTGACAGGATATAGTGATGTATATCCAGAGGTGTGATGGTGGCCCAACTCTTTCAAGCTCAACCTCGAGGATCATTCTTGTGAGAAGACGAGACAAGCTAGGCATGGGCTTTATATCCTCGACTGATCCGCCGCCTGCTTGCGTTGTGGGCCTACAAATGGATAATGCTTATATTACAGTTCAACTTCCTCGAGCAGTCACACCATTAGGGGCACAGTTCTTTTAGTGACGCAAGCTCAATTGGTTGCTTGTGTTTATCTACTGGTCTTCGTGGGACAAGTACAGTGGAAACCACAGCTCCTTACTAACTCTAATTGATCGATATTGTTACCCGTGGCTTGTTTACCTGGCCATCGTCTTGTGGGGAAGCCCAGGCTGGGCAAGTTGTTGTTTCCCCCGGTCCCTAGACCAACGGACGCGTCGCGTTCAAGTTCTCCACAGCGCGCCTTTTGCCCAGCTAGAGATGCGGTGACGGTGATTACGATCCCGTTTGCCATTGCATCAAGCATCCACAGCAGTCCCAGGGGATCTGGGCACCAGGTAACGCGGACAATGCGCATTGTCTTTGTTGTGTCTCGAGTGGCGAACACGCTTCTGGCATTGTCGTTGTGATCGCGGCTTGGCGCTGGGGGCATGTGCACAAACCCATGCACAAACAAGAATCTGCTGGTCACCAGACATCGCTTGGTGCATCAATTCTTGGCAGCCAATTGTCACCATTACGTACGGGCTCCCAGTTCTCTGGTTCCCATCCCCCCCGTTCCAACACAACAAAGGACGGGCCCTTTTCCCAAGTTGTCGGCGGTTGGGTTGACGACGCGACGACTGTTCGTCCCTGCCCCTACACAGTTTTCTTGCATCTGTGTACGGTACCCGGCTTCACTTTCCAGGACAAGTGGCGGTGAGGCGTGGAATGTTGCAGATCCCCCGCATGGTCCCAGCTCAAGTCGCGTCCGAGACCGCGCCTCCTTTTCCTCCGATTCCTGTTGCACACACCGAGAAAAGTTGTTGAATGCCAAAGGTCAATCGGTGTAACCCGAACTCCGGCCTGCCTGACCCGCATCGGGCACACGATCAACACGGTACGAAGGAGAAAAAAGGGGTCCCTCCGCGTCCGACCCACCGCACCCAACAGAATCGCGACGGCAACATCGATTCACGAGTTGGACCAAAACATGGGCTCCGCTGAGGAGACAGCGGCTCTGTCAAGGCCGAAGTCCCCAAACGTCGGCGCCGAGAAGCGCGCCGGGGGCGAGGCCGGCGATGACATCATATCAGCCCCTGCGAGGCTACCCCTTTTGCATCCGTCAAGAACCGCACGAGGACTTTTCCTCGTGGGCCTGCTTTTCGTCCAGCTGGCGAGCTGGAAATGCTTTTCGCTGTATTATCAAGGGAAAAATAGCGCGAGTAGCCCATTGGTGACGGTTCGAAATGGCACATACGCAGGTGTTCATTCTTCAGCGTTCCGTCAGGACTTCTTCCTTGGAGTTCCGTATGCGCAGGACACTGGTGGTCCGAACCGTTTCCGCATCCCTCAGTCCCTAAATACCAGCTGGGCTGGTGTTAGGACCGCTCAACAGTACAGCCATGCGTGTCCTAGCGATACTCCTGATGGCGACGACAAGTATGGGATGTCTGAGAATTGTCTTAGCATCAATATTGTCCGCCCGTCAGGGGTTCGACACGGGGATAGGCTACCCGTCATGTTTTACATCCACGGTGGCAGCTACCAAGTCGGCACATCGGGCTGGGATCGGTACAATCTCAGCTTCATTGTCCAGCACTCAGTTAACATTGGCCGTCCAGTCGTTGCCGCAACCATCAACTACCGGAAGGCTGGATGGGGGTTTTTGTACTCGGCAGAGGTTCAAGAGTCGGGCAACGCCAACCTCGCCCTGCGGGATATGCGCCAAGCACTGGCCTGGGTGCAAGAAAACATTGCCGCTTTCGGTGGGGACCCTAACAAGGTCACTATCTGGGGAGAGAGCGCGGGATCCTTCGCCGTCGGCCAGCTCCTCATGAGCTACGGTGGTCGAACCGACGGGCTCTTCCACCGCACCATTCAAGAGAGCGGCAGCACCACGACAGCATGGTACAACGGTACCGACTGGTACCAGCCCCTTTACGACCGCCTCGTCTCCCTCACCGGCTGCGCCTCCGCACTCTCCACCCTCGACTGCCTCCGCTCCGTCCCCTACTCCACCCTCTACCCCCTCCTGACCGCTTCCCCCGTCTCCGGCCCTTACTACCCCGTCGTCGACCGGGACATCATCCCCGACTACCCCACCGCCCTCCTCCAAACCGGCCGCTTCGCCCACATGCCGCACATCCTCGGCACCAACAGCGACGAAGGCACCGACAACACCCCGCGCGGTCTCTCCACCACTGCCGACCTCTCCTCCTACCTCACCAACCACGGCTTCAACTACCCCCCTTCCGTCATCTCCGACATCTTCCGCCTCTACCCCGACGACCCCGCTGTCGGCATCCCCCTCAACACGGGTGAAGTTCGCTTCGCGCACATGGGGCGCCAGTATAAGCGTGCCGCCGCCATTATTGGCGACATCTACTACCACGCTCCCCGCCTCAACGACGCAAGATACTACTCCCTGCACCAACCCAACAACACCTTTGTCTTCCGCTTCAACACGCGCGCTTGGATCCCGCCCTTACCGTACACCCAGGCGAATTTCTCCTACGAGATTGCCTGTCCTGGGAAAGCACCGCAAGATTGCGGAGCCCTGGCGCCTGCTCACCAGGGCGTAGCGCACGCGACCGAGTTGGCGTTTGTGTTTGGGAACCCGCGCTGGCTTGGGCCGTGGGAGGGGTATAGGGAGTTGAGTGAGAGGATGATGAGCATGTGGATTACGTTTGTGCACGACGGGACGCCGAATGGGCAGGAGGAGGTTTGGCCAGAGTATAGGAGGAGACAGGAGGGGGTGAATTTGGTGTTGCAGACGAGGGAGCAGGGGGGGTTGAGGGTTGAAGGGGATACGTGGCGGTTGGAAGGGAGGGAGTTGTTGACCAAGTGGGCGGGGAGAAGGCATGTTTAGGGTGAGAGATGAAGGGAAGGAGGTTGAGTCGGAGAGATGAAGGGGAGAGCTGTTGGATAGGGGCCTGAGATGAGGTTTTGGATAGCGTTATGGGATAGACTGAAGATTGCTATAAGGGGTGAATGGCCTAGAATAAAAACGGCTTTCCTGTGAAGAGACCGAGCCCCGTGTATGTCAAGGTCTTGGTGCAAAACATGGACATATTGGGGTGCTGTCATCGAAAGAAGATTCTTCGTCGATTGGAACGACGGCCCCTTGGGCGATCTGTGGCCAAGGGTCTCCTTCGAGACTAAAATTGCAGTGCACCTGTAAGTGGTGGCGAGGTGCATGCTCCGTCCAGCCAGCACCAGTTGCTGCGCCACGAATGCTGCCCACGGCAATCAATGGCCCAATCACGCGACCACGTCCCACCAACACCAATACCAGAGAGGGAAAATCGAGCCAGCAGGGAGTCGACGACAAACCCGCAAACCACCACAACCCCATTCCCTTTTGCCCTCACTGCGCCCGCTCCAATGCATCCCCTTGCCGCCGCCCTCATCGCCGCCCTTTGAGCTATAATTCGTTGGCTGATCTTCACTCTCAAGGACGTCATGTGGAAAATATCGTCATCGGTTCCTATCTGTGGCTCTGCTGTCGACTTGAGTTCTCGGGTTGGAATTTTCCAGTAATGACAGTTGAGGAGATTTCCCCTTTTGGACCCTATCCAACCACCTTTTACTTCCCCTTCCCCCTTACGTTCTCACACCTTTCCTTCCCTTTCCCCTTCCCCCTTCGCCCATCCCCCGGGCCATCGCGCTGTCTCAAGTAACCGGGCATCCCCTCCCTTAATAACAATAGCAGCCAGCATACCTGCCACCCTGGCAAACAAAGTTGATAGCCGCACAATCGTTCGCGCCGCACGGTCCGACCGTGTTGCCACAGATGTTGGCGCAGGGGCAGCCAGCGTACTTGCCCCAGCGGCAGACGCCGAGGCCATTGTTGGGGTTGTTGAAGCCGTTGCATTCGAGGTCGTCGCAGGGGCCGTTGACGGTGCCGCACTGGCGCTTGTCGAGAGCCATGTCGGCTGCGTCGGCGGCGGGGACGGCCGAGACGGCGGTGGCGAAGAGAAGGATGATGATGGAGAAGCGCATGTTGGTGGCTTGGGGTGTGGGTGCGATTGTGATGGTGGTTGAAGTGGTCTGGTGTGATACTTGCGGAAGATGGGTTGCTGGCGATGAGATGATGGTTGGGGGAGGGGTTGAGAGAGGGCTTTCTTATACCTTTCTTCCCTCTTCTTTCCGTGCTATCCTCAGTCTATCGCGTGTCCGATCTCCGCCCGCCTCTATCGCGTATTCCTTCTGCTGTGAAGTAGCTTCTTCCGTGATGCCTTGCCGTGGATCCTTTCCATTGTTCAAACAGCCTCGGGCGGCCGCCTAGGTACTTCTGTCAGCTGTATCGTGAAGTTATGCTGGTCGCACGGATACAACACCAGCAGCCAAAATCTGCAGCAAAGATGAGGTTCAAATTGGTTTCCAATATGAGGCTTATTTTGCATACAACGTCGGCGAGTGTTGTGGTTGGTTGTTCTTCAGACTGAACTCGTACGCGTACCAGAAGGATTTCATCAGGATTTTACAACCCAGGATGCGTTTATAGACACGAGCAATGGCAACATTCCTCATTGTATTCTCAGTCCACTGCGAGTGGGGGGCGTGGAGCGGCGGACGGAGCGGCGGCTATTCTGCTTGGCGATGGGAGGAGCAGTAGCGTTCCCTGATGTGCACTGCCGGTCTGGGCACAGCTATGGCTAAGGGATATTGACATTGACTTTGCTGCCCGCTGCAACCTGCGTAATAACTGTAGGGCATAATAGGAAAGGCAGTGCGTGGGCTCCGAGGTCAGTGGAATGTCGGTCGACTCGGATTCTGAGGGAGTTCGAGGTCTTCGTCGGTAAGGTGTTGGGAGAAGGAGGAGAGCGATTACTCTGGAACTTCCATCATCGGGATGGAGCCCTAGTTGCATCGAGCTCCACGGCAAAGGCTTGGAGCGGCCGCCTTGTTGTTGTTCCGGTCGGTTGGAAGAGATCGGAAGCCGCTGCGGCGGGGGTCCCGGTCATCGGGGAAAATGCACCGAGAATGAGGGCCGCCATGGCTGCGCCCCTTCCTCCCACTTTCGGCGCGTGCAACGTAATATGTTGATCCTGACAATATTTCCGGTAGACAGCTGTCGATAACCTTGATGTAGCGCAAAGGTTTGCTTCCGTCAAGGCCGATTTCCCTTGTCTTCGAAGAGAGAAGTGGTGGGTGGATGTCCTTACAGTGACAGTGCGACTGACGCAATGCTCCCCGCAGTGCATCGGACGGGAACCAGCGGCGGCGCTCAAATCTGGCCAATGGGAGCCCAGGCAGAAACTCCGGGGCCCGCACACAAAACCGAGGGACGGGCAAACAGTTGGTGTAACGTCAGCTTGTCTGCTGTAGGGCCAGCTCGCTCAGGCCCGACCCGGCGGAACTCGTGAGGATGCCAGTGAGACACCTGGGGGCGTTTACGTTCGTTGCCCTTGCCAGCAACCGCCGCGACATGGCCATGAATAACTTACCTCAGATAAAGCAGGCAAATAAAAGCCTGCAATTGCTCCGAATCGGGTTCTCGAAACATTACCCTCTCCGGTTTCTTCAAATTTTTCGCGTCTTCCTCCGCAACACAAATTTCCGACATGGCGCACAGTTACCCGCCCGAATTTCGTCTCTTGCGGAGCTCATATGCACGACAAAAATCGCGACGCCTTGCCCTCGGTTCTGCACATGTGGAGCTCCAGTCAAGCTGACCGCGCCGAACCAGACTGCGAATCACTCGAATGCGTCTTGCATTGCGCCATCTCCTGCGGTTTCATAGCCGATGTCCAAGCTATTCTCGATGTCGGCGTACCTCCAACCCTTATCTGGAGTTTCGAAGACAGGTACAACGGACCCAGGTACACCACCCCACTCTTAATGGCTGCCCTACACGGACAGCGCGATGTCGCGCGATTGCTCTGGGAACGCGTGGGCCCTGAGGGTCGATTCTATCCCTCCAACGAGAGGAATAACTTTGACTTCTGGTCGTGTATTAGGGACGCGGCGGGAGCGGGCCATGGTCCTATGGTTGTTGAGTTTCTCGACATGTGTAACGGGTGGACGGTTGCCGAGCTGCGCGAGGCGCTGGTAGCTGCAGCGGAGGAGTGGCGGACTGATGTCGTCGACCTCCTCTTGACCAGGGTGACGTACACAGCGGACGATATCCAGGATGCCCTGGTGGCAAGTGTGGTGGGTTCCTTTTTCCTCCCCGACGACGGGGTTGTGACGCGGCAGCACGAGACTGTATGTCGACTCGTCACGGCTGGAGGAGACCCCAACGGGAACATCGGTACTCGCGAGCGGTATACTGGGCCACTTCTCATCTGGGCCGCCTACACGGCGGATTCCTTGGGTCAGCTTACAGGACTTCTCAAAATGGGCGCAAACCCCAATATCCAGGACCCTGCGAATGGGCAGACGGCTCTGCATCAATATCGACGCCACTCCCCAGCACCTTCCAGCATCATTGCCGCCAAGGCATTGCTGGAGTCCGGAGCCTCGCCTGACCTAGGGGATCACGAGGGCGAAACGCCATTGCATTTCATGGCGCTCGCGGGAACGCCAGAGGAGCTCAAGTTGTATCTTGATCACTGCAACGATGGAGCTGCCGCCGCGCTTCGCCTGGAAAGCACTCACGGAGAAACGTTGCTACACTTCGCCGCGTTCGGCAAGAACCTCGCCGTCGTCGAGTTTCTGATCGAACATGGCCTTGATGTCAACGCAATGGACAAACACGGCTGGACGCCGCTGGTTTGCGCGCTGATGCCGTCAAGGAGAAGGTCCCTATCTGCCGCTCAGAATGTGGCCAAGTCCCTTCTTCAGCACGGCGCCCTGGCAAACATCATCACAGCCGAGAATTGGACACCTATGCACGGACTTGCCTCATGGACTTCGCGATCTTGGCGCACGGATGACGGGAAGGTTGACTTAGAGCTGGCCAAAGAGCTGATCTCGAGAGGTGCATCCCTGGACGCGGAGGCGATCGTTCTGCGTGGGAAGGATGTCGAAAGACAAGCGCTGTATGAACAATGGGGGTTTAGAATGCAGAGGTTCGTAGAGAAGGAAAGGGACAACGAGACAGAGTCTGTACCCGGTAGAGACACTACACCGCATATGTGGGCTTTCAGAGCAGGTGAATCGGGGTTGTTCCACGTTATTTCGGATCATCTGGACACGGCTTCCAAAACGGGAGACCGGGACATAATAAGGTTTGCCACATACGAATTTTCCCCGTGACAATTTTCCATGTCCCTACCTGTGATAGTTAGGAGGTGAAATGTGCAATGAATTTGGCCATTTGCCGGGCACTCGCAGCAAAAATAACTGTGCGCGTATAGAAGAAGGGGAAGTGATACAACAAATGGTGAGGCCACAAGCCTCTGCCCCTGAACATCAATCTCCATCTATCAGAGCACCACCCCGCATATCCGCCCCCCGAAACACCACACCGCATATCCGCCTTCCGAAACACCACACATAGGTTGCGGGTCCCGACAGCAGTTATTGCGCATCTGGTCCGGGAATAATTAGTTCTTCTTGCCGCCTGCGCCGAACCACGAGCCGATTAACCACATCCGGCCCACTTGCACTCTCTATGCGCCCGAAAATGCCTTCCTTACCCGATGGAAGCCATTTCTATGTTAAAGTGCAAGGACCGCTCGATGGCTACGGCGTAATGCCGCTGATAGAGTGCCCCATGACCGTACTTAAGATTGCTCAGCTGCCCCACTCTCGGCGCCGACAGCTGTTGAGATGAAAATCAACGGAAACTCTGAACCCAGTGAGTGACTCACTCAGTGCCAGCTAGAAATCTGATTATTTCTTCACCACCTGGTGCTTTCCTCCCCGCACCAGTTTCCAACTTCTTCCTCCCCGCATCCTCGAATCGTCAAAACTGCCAAAGTTCCAGCTGCAACCTCCAAGACATCGACGATGGAGTCCTTCTCTCTTTTCCCTGTCCTGCCTCTCGAGCTGCGTCGAATGATTTGGAGCGCCGCCCTGCCTGACACCGATCCCGCCGTGGCATGCGGTTGGGGCCCTCAAAACAGATTCTGGCAACGTCGCAAGGGCATACCTGGCAAAAATGAGCCCCACGAAGATCAAAGTCTCAGGAGATTTACTAGTAGTAGGCTGCCCAAGATTTGGCTGGAGCTTCCGACCCAGCTCCAGTTCGTCAACCGCGAGGCCCGTGAGGTCGCCCTTCGCTGGGCCCGCAAAGACAACATCACCATACCGACAAACCCCGCCGACAGCGTTGGCAAATGCCTCGCGCAACGCGAGGTGGATTTGGAACGGGATGCCCTCTTCCTCTCCACCCCTGACTTGATCAACCTGATGAGATGGGCGCAATATGCCCGGTTGGGCTCCTTACTCCCGGGCGCGATGGGTGTGGTGGTTGATCACACTGTCAAGCACCTGGTCGTTACCGAAGACTGGCTGAACGGCAATTGGCAGCAAATGATCTACATCTTCGACAGGGTCGTCAAGATCTCCATCCTTAGTCTCGATGACCCCCTAGGAATTGCCACTCCGCCGTGGGCCCCGGTGCGGTCGGTGCGGCTGCATCAGCGGGTGCGGTGGTCGCCGCCTTCAGTTCCAGAGCGGTGGGAGCTCGACGAGACAAACTCAACATTGGCAGCCACCTACGGTGCAACTCATGGCCTGCAGCTCGTCAGCAGAGACGGGGAGGATTCTGGGCACTGGCACTTTGAGCAAATGCTCCGGAACGCGTTTGTCATCAGCGGAAACCAGTCCCAGATTCGCCCCTTCAGGGAGGACATGCCCCCTGTGAATGTGTACAGAGGAGCGAGACTGCGGGTCCAGAAATTCTGAGAAGAACGTGAGATAGAGACGTGAGGCTTCACCTGTTGACGATTGACTGATGATATCTCTGCAGAACAGGCCATGGACGGCAGACCTGACAAGAACAGCCAAGTCTATTTATGGATCGCGAGTGGAAAAGAACTGATCAGGATCAGGAGTTGCCAGAACATTTTCGTTGGGTTGGAGTCTCGGGATATGGTCTTACGTCAACTGTAGAAGTCTGTCAATCTGCCAAGCAGCTAGAGTTACAAACGCCCTTCTCACATTCCCACGAAACAGTGATCTCCTTCGCCCACACCTGTATCTCCCCCAGACATAAGATTCCACCCCCAACACAGAAAGCCCTTTGTGGGCGGCGTAAGTTGCTGTGTATTGAGTCACTTCAGGTGCCCTTTCCAACGCCACAGAGTCAGGTAATTACGCTAAAAGGCCGTATATTAGATACTACGGAGTCCTGCAAAGCCGAGTGTTGATAACATGAAGCCCTTATCTGGTTATTCCGAGGCCTGTATTGCTGTGTGTTGGGCGCTGTCCGGCGCGGTGGCTTTGCAAAAGCGGTGACAGCCCTTGTGCACCTAAGAACTTGTTACAGAAAGGAGCAGTATGCCAAAACCCCAGTCCCTGACTCGCTTGTCCTGAAACCCCTGACCCCTCCAATCCTCTACACAAGATGTCCCATCGATAGTCTGTGATGCAACTAACGTCCAGCATTAGTAAATCGTCAGCTGCAGCCTCGAGTTCCTATCTCACCTTACAGTGACTGGATCCGGAGTCTCGCTCCTCTGTACACGCTGACAGCGGCGCTCACTCCCCTCCTACGGCGACCCCCAATCAGGGCAAACGCCTTGCGGGTCATCCGCTTGAATCGCCTTGCTTCCTCGTCATCGACCTGCATAAACACCCAGCCGCCGCTGGCGGTGTATGTCGCCACTAGCTCCGACTCCTTCTCGTCGAGCTCACACCATTGTTGCGTCGGATGTCTGCAGTAATCCTCCTGCTCCCGCGAAACTTTGTCGTTCGCCAGAGGGCTGTGGGGTCTGAGGAGTGAAATCTTGAGAACCCCATCGAGGGTATACATTGGTCCCCAATTCCGGTATAGCACTTCTTCCGCGATTACCAGGTGTCTCAAAGTGTGGTCAGTCGCCGCGTGGAACGCGTCGGGCTGCAACAAGTTCTGAAAAAGGGCCACGGCGTGATTCAGATATCTGTTCCACATGTCAACCTCACGGGTGGGCACGAAGACAGCATCCCGGTGAAGATCAGCCTTGCGCCGCGCGTGGCATTTGCCAACGCTGCCAGCAGGCGCCAGCGACAGGGTGATGTGGTTTGTTCGGGCCCATCGGAGGGCGATCTGGCGAGCCTCGTGGTTGACAAGTAGGGTCGGGAGGTATACAACCAGGTCGGACACCTCGGTACTCGTGAATCGATAGAGCTCTCTGCCTTGGTGAGGCTCATTCTTGTCGGGTATGCCCTTACGACGTTGCCAGCATCCGGAGCGCCAGCAGGCAACGATTGGACCGATGTCGGGAGGAAGGGTGGCGGCCCAGATCATTAGTCGCAGCTCGGGAGGTAGGGAAGAAAAGCGCGGAGATGAGCTAGTGTTCGGCAGAGGCTGCATAGATGACATTTTTTCGACGGTAGAAGAACAGTGGAATTGAGATGAGCAGATGCAAAGCTGGAAAATCGAGATCGGAAGTTGTCGATCCTAGGAGGCGAGGAGAAGTTGCAAATTGGTGCGAGAAGGAATTGTGCGGAAATACTATGAATCGCTACCTCGCTGACTTTCGTGATTCACTACGTTCTGCCTTTCCACCGTTTTTTTTTTTTTTTTCATCTCAAGAGCTGTCGGCGCCGATTTGTGGGGAGAAGGTCACCCTCTGTGATACGAAAAACCACTGCACTATCGTGCCAGCAAAAGTGAATCCACTTATGGCCTTCCAATAGCAGCGCTATACCCTTGCTGTTTCACACCCTCACAAAGGAATTGTCAACAAGGTCATTGTTTGCTGGCAATAGGGCACCACGCCGTCGATTTCTCATATTTTTGCTGGCCTGTGGCTACTCTATTACGGTTGCGAACCATAAGGTATTCATGGTGCCAGGAGAAAAACGGAGGCATGGGGCGACTTCCTCGATCAAAGCCTCGGGTGGCCGCTCGGTCCCAGAATTTCGTCATTAATCCTTCTGCTACTTCCACGGCGGCACCGAAATGCTCGAGACTCATGTAGCAGAAGAGGCAAGTGCGATCTCATGGTGCTGGTCGAATCCCATCATCCGGTTTCCATCTCAAACTCTCCAGACATGAGCACCCCCAACTCATCCATCGACACGCCGTCAAGAGCGCAACCCTGAATGCGATCCGGCGCCATGGGGCCTTGCAACTGCTGGTCCTTCCTTCACAGAAGGCCAGAGGTTGAGACTGGCAACATCCCGCCGCCGGTTCACAGCCCGTGTCGACCAAGCTGGCCAGCACCTGGGCAGACATCATTCCCAGCGCCCCAGGTTCCCCAAGAAGACAAACAAGCTTTGGAGGTCGAGAAACTCCAAGTTCCGTTCACGATCCCATCGCGATATTCTCTTCAGAGTCACACGCCAGCCAGGTCGCTCCAAGGCGCCACGCCAGTTCGATCTCTCCAGAGCCTGACGCCAGTTCGACCTGCGCTACACGCCCACTGCCAGCAGAGCAGCAACAGCGAGCTCTCTCAGTCTAGTCATCCCGTCTCCCAACGTGACCTGCACACCGTGGCGGGCGAGATTTGGGTGGCGGCATACAAGGCCATCCAGGAAGATGAGTCGCTCCAGCCTCTCGTGGAGAACTACGAGGTGTTCTTCAACGCCGTCCTATGGCCGAAGCGAATGTCCCAAACACAGGAGACTATTCAAACCAGTGAGTGTACCGTCCAAGTATTGATAGCCTCGTGGACTCGTCTTACGTTCTCTGGTAGCAAAGGAGCATGCTCCCGACGGCAGTCTCATTGAATCGCCCGGCGAAGTCGAACACACAATGGGGGAAGCGCACTTCTGGGAGGTGGCGCAAAGCTATACAGAAGCCACAAAGAAACACGCGGGAAACAGTGGCATTGTATCCTCGGCTGTGCAGTTTGTTTTGAAGACAAAAGACATTGTAGGCAGTGCGCTCTCAGTCTTTCCCGCGGCGTCCCTTGCTTGGGCTGGCATAGTTTTGGTCGTATTGCCGGTAAGATCTCTGAAACTGTTGTTGGAGGACAAAATCTAATCCTCCCCTTGCAGGTCATCATCAACAACGCAGAGCAGATTGCCGCAAAGCAAGCAGGCTTCGGCTACGTCATGTCGCGTTTCACATGGTACGAACAAGTCATCGATCTCTTGGGCCGAGACTATTGGAAGAGCCAGCACGGCTTCACAATGCTGCAACAGGGAATCAGGGATGAGATCATATCTCTGTACAAGCTCCTCATCGAATACCAGCTGCGAGCCTACTATGCCTATTGCCGCCGCCTCACATCCGTCACCAGAGACTTCCTGAAGCTGGATGACTGGGAGAACATGATTTCGGATATCAAGAGCGCAGAAGTGCGGCTACAAGAATACATCGACCTGAATTTCGATCAGCACCTGATGGAGAAGCTGCACACCATATCAGAAGACGCGATTCGCAAACAGAGGAACGACATGCTGCACAAGTTCAAGTTTCCCGATGAGCTCCCGTACGATGTGTACCAGGCATACCTTGACAGCATCGAGATCCCGGAGGGCGGAACGGGATACGGCGTATTATCACATCCGCAATTCCTCGAGTGGGCGTCCGGGACCTCGGGCTTGTTGATGCTTACGGGCATTCCGGGCTGCGGGAAGTCGGTCTTGGCGAAGGCGATGCTACGGGAGCTTCCGAATATCCGATCTACCGGCGTCTGCTCCTTTTTCTTCAAGGACGACGGCCGTAAGCAGAACATGGCCACTACGGCTCTCTGCAGAATCCTGGACGAGCTCTTGTGTCGAGAGGCAACTCTCATCGACAGATTCGGGCCGAGATTGCAGCACCTCCTCCCACAAGAGGTGAGATGCAATCTGGATCTGCTGTGGAGCGTCTTGTTGGACGCGACTCTGGACATGGAACCTGGAGCAATCACCATCGTCTTGGATGCTCTCGATGAATGTGACTCGGAATCCGCTGAGAAGCTGTGGAAAAAGTTGGGAGCATACTTCAAGTCTCCCAGAACTTCTATGAAGTTCATGATCACCTCTCGACCCTTCACCTCAGTGAATCCAGACCTCGACATCCCTAACGCCATAACGATCAAGATGAGCGAGGATCCTCATTGTTTGCAGTATCTGCGCGAGGACATCGAGCATGTCGTTGAGGCCCGTTTCGAGCGTTTCGCCAAGGCTTGCATTCGAGATGATGTGTTGAAGAAAGAGCTGAAGGATATCGTTCGGCCGAAAGAAGACAGGACCTATCTCTATGTCAAGCTTCTATTCGAGTGTCTTGAACTTCGTGTCCGAGATGGTCTTCCGCGGGTCCCTCGAGATTGGATTACGAGCTTCAAGACTCTCCCCGTCAACGTCAAAGAGGCCTACTCCAAATTTTTGGGGCGTGTCCGCGATAGCCACAGGAACGACGTGAAGCTCATGCTTCAGTTTGTAGTAGCCGCAACGAGGCCCCTGACCGTGCGGGAGATCAATGTCGCCCTCAACATCCGGGACTGCGCCAACGGAAGCCCCGAGGGGCTCGGGTTGCAACCCGAAGAGTTCTTTCGGGACTGGATTCTGGATGCCTGCAGGTTTTTCCTCGACGTGTACAACGGCCGCGTATACTTCATTCATCAAACAGCAAAGGACTTCCTCTTGGACAGCACTAATGATGAACTTGTTGGGAAGCCTGAATGGCTGGGAAGGTTTTCGATCGAGGATTGTCACAGCGCCTTGGCCGAGAGTTGCAGCGCGTACTTGTCGTTGCCGTTTCGAACGAAAGCAAAGTTCCGTGATCCTCATGGCGGCACCCCGAGCAGCTCGAGCACCCATGGGGAGATGTTGCCTTTTCACCTCTGGAACTTTGACGAGCTGGAGTTTTCGAATTACGCCACTGCGCATTGGCAGCACCATGTGCATGAGGGTCAAGTCTTGGTGCATCCGCTTTGGAAGGATTGTGCCCCACCAATTAGTGGTGGTGTTGCATACCTGAGGGCTCTTCAATCCTGGGATCAGCGACAGATGACGTTTGTGCGTCTTAAAGCCAGACTGGAAAAGGTCGATATCGACCTTCTCAACAGGTGTCTGCAACCCGAGGGATCAAAGCCGGTGCGAGGGGTTCACCTCGACATTGACAACCCTCGCCATCTCTTTGCCGAAGCACTCAGCATCACCATCGATGGCGAGGACCGATACATTATCACAGACTGTAACAAGAAGCCATTGCAAAGGCTCCGACGCATCCCAGTCAGCGAAGAAGGTGCTGTGGAGAGTCTGGCGAAGTCCCTTCGATCAATTGCTCTCATTCGTGCCATCAAGGCTCTGAGCAATTATGCTGCGTACAGTCCTCTCCCAGTGGATTAGTTCTCCGTCCGGATATTCAGCGACGATATCGCAGTTGATGAGGCATTGGGAGCCGAGATTCATGCGCGTGAAGGCGGTAGACTGAGCTACGTTGTATCCAACAAGCTCTCAGACCTACCCGTCCACGTGCACATGTTGAGCCTCAACGCATCATGGACGATAGGGCAGTTGCAGTGGAACGTCAGAGTGCCCCCGCTGGGAGTACGGTCTGGGGATATGATGATGACGATTCCAGCGGCTGTCAACGAGGACGACAACGCCGAGATTGAAGACACGATCATTATCATATTCTGCGTAGGGGAGCAGTCGGTTGACCGCTACAGAACCTCCTCAGATTGGCACGAGCGGGTCTATCTCCCTCCAGTTTTGCTAACACCGGATCATCGAGGCCAGTCAGTTCCCACTTGGCTCCCGTTTGTTCCACCACCGAATTGCCAAGTGAGGCATTTTACCATCCACACCACGCCCCACAAGCGCAGTGATGATGTCGGAGAGCGGAAATGAGAGGGAAAGTATCTTGTTAGCAAGAGTTGTGGCTATTACCGCTGGCATGTCCTTTTGTGTGTACGTTGATCTTAACCCCGCTGGAAATAGATGTACCATTGTTTGCTAGGCAATAAATTCTCCCAGCCGTCCATCCGGTTGATTGGCTTCGTTTCAGCTCGGCGTCGATGGCTTTGAAGGTGCCGACCAACTCGGGCATGTCCAACGGCTCCGGGCCCGCTTATTGGAGTCGAGGATGCGCA
The DNA here is from genome assembly GCA_033296975.1 of Podospora aff. communis PSN243. Taxonomy (NCBI): domain Eukaryota; kingdom Fungi; phylum Ascomycota; class Sordariomycetes; order Sordariales; family Podosporaceae; genus Podospora; species Podospora aff. communis PSN243. Next base: position 359,576 of record MU865923.1, read on the forward strand.
GCTTGGCTTTCTCGGTGAAGACGGGACGAAGTTGTGATGGGCCCGGAGAGACGTATATGTTGCATCAGTCTTGGGCAAACATGGCCGGGTACCTCTGGGAGGACGGCATGATGACGGTAAGTCTGAATGCAACCCTTCTTATTCACAAGAACTGACCGAGGTAAAGCCCATTGATGAGCCGCGTCGCGATCTTCTTCCAAGGTATTGGTGAGGCACGGAACCTACCAACAACCAATATTTCATGCTTGAGGTCTTGCTGCGATGGCTAGGCTAAGTGGAAGCCTGTTTATGTGGAGGTGAAGACGGTACGGTACCCAATCTCAGGAGTCAGAACGGCGGCCGAGGGTTGTGACGTGCATTTCCCCGTGATGCCAACTGACGGCGCAGGTCCCCGAGTTTCCCGTGCAGGTTACACAACATGCGCATGCTCGGTGAGGTGCAGATGACGAAAATGGCTCAGCGTCAGCGCAGGAATCCCGAAACCAGAGAAGCCAATCGAGCGGTTTCGCTGTGGGATCTCCCCCTGCGCCACGTTGGGGGCTACAAACGGCTTTGACACCCACTCGCCAGGCCGGAGAGATCGGGAGGAATGAAACTCGGGCCTTTTGGCGTCCAAGGGGAAGAAGGGGTAGTGTGCTCAGCACGCTGCAATCACCAACCCGAACGGCGAACCGCTAACCCACGGGCGACATGGGCATTGTGATTGGCCCGATGCACCCCCCTGGCCTCCAAGGACCGCCGGCAGCCCGCAAATCACCGCCCGCGCTGCCCCGATTCCCGGCCACAATGGTCAGATGGAGGGCCACTGGATCTGAGGGGGCAGTTAATTGCCCCTTTCTCCTTGGCAAGCCCGGCATCGCAGAATCCTTGTGAGACGGCCGTTATAGGATGACGGATGCCGAGTTCTCATCGTCGCCATGTCAGCATCGCATCGCACTCGAGCGGGGTTCGCTTCAGCCATGGCATGCAAACACGCATCAGCAGAATCTCGGTGACACATTGTAGGCCATGCCCGCGATGCGTTTGTAGCCAGTCAAGCACCAGCTACCTATATAACGCCTGTCCTCGCCAGACTAGAACCTCGACTCCCTCATCTTCAGCATCTTCTTCACACTCTCACAACCTGACAAACTCACCACTACCAACTCCATCTCTCAACTCCACCAAAACATCAAGATGCCTTCCTTCTCCCTCCGCCTCCTGGCGCACCAAACCTTCCTCGGCCTCGCCGCCCTCACAAACGCCCTGACGACCCCCTCCCCTTACGCCGGCCTCATCCCTCGCGACGTCACCCTCGCTGACGGCTCCGTTGCCGTCGTCTACGAGAACCCCGCCCTCGCCTTCCACAAGACCCGCGATGTCGCCCTCCCCCTGAACAAGCGCCTCCAGTACAACACCTACCCCACCCCCGGCGCCGGCCGCAACGACTACTGCGGCGAGTGGAACACCCAAGTCACAGGCGGCGACTCGGCCCCCCTCGCGTCGGACTGCGCCGCCATCGCCCAGGCGTACACGATCCAGACGTCTGACGGCGCTAGGGGCGCCCTTGGGTACTGGAGCATCAGCGTCGCCGACTGGAACTCGGCGCCCGGCGGGTGGGTTACCCTTGCGGCGTCGGGCACGTGCAAGTTTCCGGTTGCGTTGGAGGGGGGGCAGGCGGTGCAGAATGCGCTGTTTGGAGCGAATGATGTGAGGTTTTATACGAATAGTGCGGTTGGGTCCGCGGTTGGGGGACGGAGTGAAGCTGCGGGAACGGTTAGCTGTTTTAATGGGACGGATGGGAACTTTGTGGGGATCAAGTTTCGGTTGACGCATGTTTGAGCGGTGAAGGGTGAGAAGGCGGTGCGAGCTTGAGGCTTGGGATGTGGTTCACTTCGGAGGCTGGTTGAGAGCTTGAGGCTTGATATCGGTTTGATTCGGTTTAAGGACGGCGACTGCGCGCGAGGAGAGGAACTACCTGGTGTGGAACTGGAGCGTCGCATTTGGGACGAGAGATGCCTGATTTTATGTCGGCGTGATGCCGCATGGAACGGGAGCGGGAACGTGTAGCCCGAACCGTCATTACCATCAATGGCGAATACACCTTCTCATATTTGTTGAGTCCTTGAGTCTCTCCGTGTCTTACGCCCGTTCTGACAGATCTGAGAGCGGCATGCGTATGATGTGCATGATCTTGGTGTATGTCTTACTGCCGAATGTCGTTGGTCCAATGGGGTTCAGGCGACGCTGCAGCGGGTTGTCGGCCTGAGTCACTGCGGGGAGGGTGCATCGTGGCTTGGCGATGCGACGATGGTTGTATTGTCCCGATCTGAATTTTTCTCATGGAAGATTGGTGGTTATAAGGGGTAATGAATTTCGAGTTGGAGGATTCCAACTCTCTTCTTTCTCTCCCTCTTTTCCTCTCCTTTGGTCCTCCCCGCTGGATTCTCTTTTCACCAACTTCCCCAACCATCAACTTCCTCAGCCATTAACCCTCTTATCAACCCCTTCCCCACCCCAACACCCACAACAATGGCAATCAACCTCTCCAACGACGTCGTCCTCTCCGCCTGGGAAGGCATCGCCACCTACTGGGACGAAACCATCGGCAAGGACGGAAACAAGTACTGGCGCACCCTCCAGGAGCCGTGCCTCGGCCGCTTTCTCAACGACCACCTCGCCAAGCCAGGATGCAGAGCGCTCGATCTGGCCACGGGCAACGGCCTCACCGCCCGCTGGCTTGCGGAGAGAGGCGCCAAGGTCACGGCGACGGACGGGAGCGAGAAGATGGTGGAGATTGCGAGAGGGAGGTGTGCAGGGTGGGACGGGATTGAGGAGGTGGGGTTGTTGGATGTTGTGGGCGGCTGGGAGGGGTGGTTGAAGGGGAGGGAGGTGAGCTTTTGCTTTCTCTTTCTCCGGGATAGAAAAGGGGAAGAGAGGATGAGCTGATGCGAAGCAGGGCGAGGAAAAGTACGATATCATCCTGATCAACATGGCCATCATGGACATCTCCGATATCGAACCCCTCGCAAAGGCTCTACCGAAGCTGCTGAACAAAGGGGGCGTGTAAGTCTTCTCCCCACGTTCTTCCCTCTGAACGACTGACCTACACCCCATCAGCTTCGTCGCCACAATCCTCCACCCCGTCTTCTTCACCTCCAACGCAGCCAAGAACATCACCATCGACTGCGACCCCGCCACGGGCGAGCTACGCACGGTGCGAAGCAAGATCATCACCGAGTACCTCGACGTGAAGCCCGCCATGGGCGATGCGTTGGCGGGACAGCCGAGGAAGCAGGTTGTCTTCCACCGGCCGATTGGGGAGCTCTACACGACCTTCTTCAAGCAGGGCCTGGTGCTGGATGCGATGGAGGAGTTGGCCTTCACGAAGGAGCACGAGAATAAGGCGAGGGTGGATTCGAGTGCTAATTATACGCAACTGCCGGCGTTGCTTGCATGGAGGATGAGAATGCCTGAGGCTTGAAAGGCCCGTCTGAGCGAGAAATTGGTGGTGGGCTGGGAAAATGCTGCTGGACAGATTATCAAAAAGGAGGAAAACAGATCTATTAGATTGCTCAGAAAGATCTGAAGGGAAATGAGGTTTGTTTTCTAACAAGATAGAAATCCTCAGAGCGTCGTATACTGCTCATCAAATAGGAAATAACAACGCTATTCCGCCCATTGTGACTCCCTCTGTTCGCCCGCCATCTCTCCCACCTATCTCCCCAATGCCTTCGGCCATCGTCCCCTCTATCACTCTCCACCACCCCCCTTTTCATAATTCACACCCTTCACCCTCAACCCCTCCACTAGCTCCCTCTCCTCCCTCTCCAGCTCCTCCCTCTCCCTCGTCAACCTCTCAATCCTCTCCCTCGCCATATCCAACAACTTGGCCTTGTTGAGCCCCTTCCTCTTCCCTCCACTTTCACCCTCCCCCTCTCCTTCACCCCTTGGCTCTTTCTTCACTTCCACGTCTTCATCTGCATCCTCAGCCCCTGAACTCTTTCCTCCACCGTCGGTTGACTCCGGAATGAGGACAGCCTGAAGAGACTCAAACTGCTCGTTCAGTTTGCTTCTGTATCTCTTTCCAATGCAGTTATGCCAATCACGGAGACGCGCTTGTTGGTCTTCCGGGCTCTGTGGTGATTGCAGTGGTGGGGGTTGGGCTTCAGCGGGGACATCGCTGCTCTCGCCCTTTGGGGGCGTTGTCGTCTGCTGGGGGAAGCTCATCTTCTTGGACTTGGCGCTTCTTGGATTCGCCTTGCCAGTTGGTGAGTTTCTTGTGCGACGGTTCTTGGCAGGAGGCTGTTTTGGGTCTGGGGTTGAAGGGGACGAGTTGGTGCTCCCCTGAGCTGGCTTGGATGGAGATGGGTCCATGATATAGTGGTTATTGACGTCTACCCCCCAAGTCACATCGTGTGTGACAGTATTGAAATTGGGCACCGCTGGGTTGAAAGGCTGTGCCGCACGATTGGGCGGGGAAGAAGAAAACGACGATCCTGACCAGGTTGGTGGTGGCAGCCATGATTGGGCGACGCTGCATGCCGTGGCGGCCCACGTGACGGTGTTAGGGTCGTCGTCGTACAGAGGTAACGGAATGGTGTGGTGGATGGGCTGGCCAGGGAAAGGGGGGAAACCGACATCGTGCGGCGAGGGCGAAAGGGGGTACGAAGACAAAGGCCATTGTGGGTCTAAGGACTGGGGATCCGGACTGGAACAGTCGGTCGAGCTGTGTGGAGATAGAATGCTGGTGTTGGTGCTGCAAAATGACGGCGGGCCCGAGATTGGTGAGAACGGTGTCGACGCTTCATCGGTGATGCTCGGTTGAGGGGCATCGTTATCGACACCTCCTAAATCGTTCCAGCTGTCATACCATGTTGGCAGAGGCGGCACCTGTAGCTACTCGTCAGCTATTCCGCGGGCTTTTCTTATCTGACAGACAATGCGTACCCTGCTATTGTCAGACTCCTTTGTTTCCGTACTGGAGAGCTCATCCATCCTTGGTCTCGCTATGCGACGCAGGTCCGGGGCTCAGGGCAGATACGGTGCTTATAAGCTTATTTCATGATCTCCCTCTTGGCGTGCATCACTGCTAAAGAGGCTTGCAGCATGTTGTGGTCACGCCAACTTCCCACTTCTTTTTGTTTTGTCCGCTTCGATGGTGCCTATCGCCATCCAAGACGCTTGTCAGCTGTCCCAGGTTGCCGGCCGGGAAATCCACCGCACGGAGAATTTGTTCTGGATAGGGAAGCGAGCTGTGACCACTGACAGCCCCCGCATGCCGGTGCCAGCTAGGGGCTTCCTCTGCAGACACTAATCTCAAAGCGTCCCGCGCCGAACCTACATTGGGGGCTTCCCGAACCCGGCGAGCGAGATGGAGTTGTGAGCCCATGAGACGGCCTAATGGAGCTTCTGGTCCGCACCAATACCTCGTCGTGCCAAGCCCAAGGTGTCTCAGTTGGCCGCCTCCCGTGCGGGTCCCGCACCCACACCACGATGACTCCGCACCGTGGGTGAGATACTCTGCTCGCGAGTCACTCTGGCCTTTCAAAGATGAGATTTGGCCCTGGAAGTTGTGGAATCATTCGCCATGGGGTAATGGCCAAAAAACACATCGCGCTTTCATCGCGAAGCTCGGAGTTCGATCTCCCGTTACAGAGGTGCGTGGTTTGCGGAGTGAAATGCATATTCGATCATATCTTGGACTCGGAATGTGCGAGCCTGCTGAAGCACGTTGGTCCCTTGATAAAACCTCTCTGTCGAGGGCTTCATCGCAATCGAGGGGGTCCTTGGAATCCTTGACCTCCGCCTTTGATCATACAATCTCACACTCTACCACCGTTTCGTTGTCCCCATGACTCCCGCTGAACCAACCTTCCCCCGTCAGATACCCAATCCCCAACCTTCTGTACAGAGCTGAATCCGGCGACAGGGGCGCCAGGATCAAGCACAAGACCTGTGCAGATGGAAATACGTCAAGCTTCTCCTCCAACAGCGGGAGGCAGAACACGCCCAACTCCTCGTTTCCGTTGGCCGAGGCTGCTCGCTCGGACACTGGGGGTAGAGTTGAGAAATCGAGCGAGACTTCCCCGACCATTCTCCCAGAGCTGTCTGGGAGGCATAAGGCAGCTGGAAATCTGGGAACTAAGCGCGATGAGATAGCTGACGCGGAAACGTTGTCAGGGATGCCTGCTCGTGAATCCCCGTAGACGACGTTGTTGATGCGCCATTCGCTGTAGCGTCTGTTGAGCACAAGTGTCAGTCGTCGGAGCGGTCCAGCAAGTCTAAGCAACCACCGATCTTGAACGCTCGTCTCTCGACTCTCGGGTCTAGGGAGAGCATTGATCGGATCCTTAGACGCGCAGAATACGTGTCGGACCACGGCAGGAGACGGCCTCCTATCTAGGACCGGCCTATCAGGGTCCCAGCCCTTGTCTGGGAATCTGATTCTGACCTTGCCAACAGATGCCCAAGACCAGCTGGGGGCTGTAAGCCTATGGTGTGAAGGCTGAACCGGTCGCTTGTCGTTGGCCGAGACGTACCAAGCAAGGTCAGCCATCAGGTTCTCTCTCCACAGTCCTGCAAGGTAAGTCGTTCCATGGACTTGCGAGAACATGTCAGCCAGGCCCGAGAGGGCCCTAAGAGTGTCGGTCCCGATGCTCAGCTCTCTGTCGCTGTACCCGCACACCATATCCTGCCAAGCCTCGAATTTCGTCATCTTGATGAGCCCAAGTCTCCGATCAATGACATCCCGGGGAGCGTATAACCACAGCCGCATATCGTCGGTGCCGGATTCCGAGGCTTCGCTGCCCATCGGTATGGGGCGCGTCTCGTCTGCGGTCGCTTCCATACAACGCCACGAAATTTGTGATCCGAATGTGACCGCTCTGGGCGCTAAAACGTCTTCTTGAAGAATCCAACCGCGGTTTGAGAGATAGCTATGGCCACTGCAGCTGCCAGCTAAGTTGAGGTCGACAATAATGCTGGTATCGGAACTAACAGCCCAAGTGGCCTTTACCCTGCAGGGGTGGAGCTGCAGAGGGTTACGGTTGTGGAAGAAGCCAGCATGCGAGCTGACAGCACTCGCAGCGCGCAGTGTCAGAGCAGCATGCCGGTAAATATCGCCCATGTGACCAAGCTCTTTGCCCAAATCAGCCCTGTCATTTTGGATGATGCACAGCGCATCTATCCAGACGTGAGTGTATCCCATCTGGCTTGTGGCGTAGATAGCGTGCTTGAACGTTGTCGGTAGCTTCTCAATGGCGATGCCCCTTCTGTGCTCCTCAACATTCTCACGAAGTGTGAGGAACTTCTCGCCCGGTCCCCAACAGTAGCTCAACGCGACGTAGGGCTGCCACCCTGATGTTTCTTCCAAAAAGGGCCGGCTGGGATTCGTCACGTTGAGAAGTCGGGTTGGTGACGGTGTGGTCGATTGGAGTGGGCTGGCAAGATTACAAAGGCGGTGATTTGCCAAACAGGCGTCTCGCCAAAGACGTGCCAGTCCAACCCCTGGGAAAGATATGCTCTCTGACACAGGTGGAACCATGCCTTCCCTTCCGTCGCACCACATTTGTCGGCCTGCTGCGATATTTCCTTGCAAAACCTCAGCGTACTGATCTATCAAGTAGGCGCATCAGTAATCGAAGTCTCTGCGAGAATCTGATTCCCAACCTGTAACTTCTTCGGTAATCTCCTCCAGAGATCCATTCCCAAGGCGACTCATGATTGACAATACCAGCGAAGGACGCGACTTCCACGACATGGTGTCATTGTCCACCGCTGCAAGTGCTACGAAAGCACCAAGCACGCCGCACTCCGGGCTGGGATATTCGCGATTCCCCAGCTGACCTTGGATCAGGCAGCAAAGATGACATGCCTGGGCGATGGATGTAAGAAACGACTCCCGCGTCTCGTGCAAAACGCAGATGTGGGTTGCGAAGGAGAGGTTGTCTGGAACTTCATAATTTTGGTGAAAGGGGTTCAATACAAAGCGCAAGGATCGGCACTTCTCGCAAAGCATGTCGTTAGACTTCATTGTCGGGTGCGTGTCTCCCAGAACCAAGTGGGGCAGAAAAGCAGGAAGGAACCTCACAGAAGGTTGCACCAATCATGTCGCCATCCACCAGGCACCAAGTTCCCAGGTGCAGGTCACCTGATGCAGAGCGGATCACATCGTCAGCCACAACATCAGTGACCACCCTGGATTTATTACGGAATACATTGATTCCCCATCCCTCAAGTCGATCAATGTCCCTCTTGGTGCCGCATTATTCACGCGTCCCTGAACACCGCTCCGTCCTCACTGGCACAACTTCCCCATCCACCTTCTCGTTCAGGTCCTTAGACTCGAATCTCCTTGCAAAAAAGAATTTCATGCAGCAGCATGCAGGTGTTTTATTTGTCGCAAACGAGCAAGCGGCGCTTCTTGTTCAGGTTCTGCCCGGTGGGCCTGATTTTCAGACTTGCCCGTCCACTTCATGACGTCCCAGGCTTCGATGCCTGGCGGAACCGGGACATCGGTGGGCGGCTCGGCGAGGTTGGCTTGAGCAAAATGGCTGGACAGTATTGCGAGGACCGCTAGGAGGATGTGAAGGACACGCATCGTAAACACCAGCTCCATGGGTTGAGGTAAGGCAATGGATGCAAGAAGATGTGGAGCTGATGTGAGTGTGTGACTCTTCTCGGGGCCTGCAGTCATCAAATGCCCGTTCCAACTTGTCATCTAGCTCTTCTACTGTGCTCATCTATCCCAAGTCGTTCACATTCCAGATTCAAACCGGCTCCCCGGGTCCCCACGAATATCGACATACAGATGGGCCAGTCTCACAAGACCGACAGCCAGACGACGAGAGTCATAATTCCCTCGCAGCTCCAAGGGCATGCAGTTTTCAGAGCAGTGCTATCGGGTTCTCTGCACTGGATCTCTGCACTGGATTCAATGCATGTGCCTGAAACACCGCGTTGTAATACCTTTTCTGCAGAGTCGGTCCATTCAGCCGTTGCCAAGCCGCGAGGGTGAGCGATGCTATTGGAGATGATGTTCAGCACATTGTAGTTTCTTCATACTACCGTTATCATATGTCCCAGCCCTACGGCCCACCCGCTTTCCGGGTGAAGTCATGCTAGGTATGAAAGCAAACAGCAAGCATGACGCTTACTGTTTGTATCGCCGGGCCCAAATCCTCATATCTCTGTCACCTCTTTTTCTCTTATCGTACTCGATTCCCACCAACTTCCCACTGGTGATGGAGATGTGTCACGAAATGGCGGATTGAAGGAAGTTCCAGAATCCATCAGTGCCCTGCATGGTCAACCCACACGGCGATGATGGCTAGTCTGACCCTGCCGCATTTCCAACACCGTCCACAGCCCAAAGCTGCTCAACGGTAGGTGACAGGTCACTCAGACCAAGACGGAACTCCTTGTCACCAAAAGATACAACGTGGTGATGTCCGAAAGTTGGCACGCCGAGCTGGACGCGGTGAGATGAATGTTGGGCGCCAGCGCAGCATGTCCTGCAGTACTATCCTCATCTCGTCCCTAGGAGTGCCTCTCGAATCTGCGCAGAACACCGAAGCGGCGATCCGGGTGCTGCAGTGCGGGGTTCTTTCAACGTGCATCACCGTTCGGCGAACATACCGGGAGATCAAGGAGCGGAGGCGGTGCTGCTTCGGGCTCTTGCGAGTTCCCGCCGCCAACAATTCATGCCACCACGGGCCGGTCCATGTAGCAATTCTTTTTACCCTCGCCCCGAATTCGCCATGTGCCAAGCGGGAGGTGTGTTCTGGACCGGGTATGCTGACAATCCTTGCACCCTGATTCGACGAGCAATTCATTGTCGGTACGCGGATCGATGCATGCCGACGGTTACCGTACTTTTGGATAAAGTGGCACGGGTAACCAACGAGGGGATGCACAACTTGGCCCGGGAACTCAATACGCGTAAATGATTCCACCTCTCCCAACAGAGGGTGAAACTAGTCGTCGTGTATATAGCCAGCGAGATGCGATAGTCGAGAGGTAGCTGAGGTAGTCGCTTCAAGAAGAGTCAGCATCCATACCATAACCCTTACTAATCACGATGAAGCTCGCCACGATCGCCATCCTTTTTCCCGCCGGCCAGGTTTGGGCCAGCTTTGACAAATGGTCACCTCCGGGACCCTATGATGGTACTCCCCAACCGTGAACGGCGACAAGAAGCGTTGGGAAGGCTGACATCTCCCAGTCCGAGGGCCATGCCCTATGCTGAACACGCTCGCCAATCACGGCTTCCTGCCCCACGACGGCAAGGACATCACTCGTGAGATTGCAGCCAGCGCCCTCTTCGATGGGCTCCACATCAACAAGACCCTCGGAGGCTTCCTCTTTGACTTTGGCGTGACCACAAATCCCAAGCCCAACGCCACAAGCTTCTCCCTCAACGACCTCGGGAATCACAACATTCTAGAACACGACGCCAGCCTCAGTCGGACCGACGCATACTTCGGCAGCACCATCGCCTTCAACCAGAGCATCTTCGACGAGACAAAGGCTCACTGGACCGCCGACACGGTCACGCTCCAGATGTCAGCCAACGCTCGCACGGCGAGGATCAAGGCATCCAAGGCGACGAATCCCGAGTACAGCATGTCGAATCTCGGAGACGGCTTCAGTTTGGGCGAGTCGGTCGCGTACGTTATCGTGATCGGAGACAAGAAGACGGCGACGGTGAAGCGGAGTTGGCTGGAGTGGTTCTTTCAGCATGAGCAGTTGCCGCAACACCTTGGTTGGAAACGAGCCGAGACGCCTTTTGAGCGGGAGGACTTGGACGTGCATCTGCAGACGATGAGGAATCTGACGGCGGATATGCCAGCTGCTAAGAGGAAGAGGGCGATGCATTTTGGATGGTAAATGTCGATCTCGGCTGTGACGTCAAAGTCTTCACAGGGTCCGGATTCTCTGGCATGGTTGCGTGTGTCGTGAACCCTAGCTGCGTTCCAGGTGAGGAAGTCAGACTGAAATGAATGAAACGTGAATGGCCTGTCGTCGACGCTGGAGGACCGGAATTGACGTGCTTGCTAAGATATCTGAGGAGGCGGTGTGAAAACGAGGCCTCATACGGACCTTGGTGACAAAATTGCATGTTGAGCGGTCAGAAGACCTCACAGCGACTTCTTGCCTTCTTTGACCGTTCATCAACAGGCACATCAGGGGCTGGTGCTTACGTATACGACACAGAAATTGGACCGGGGCATTGCGGTGGTGAGATTGCAGCGAGAATTGGCCGAAGGCGCTCGATCGTCGCGATGCTGGGCTGGGCACCGGGCACAGCAATGCTCAAATACTAGTATCGACGAAGGTGTTCTTTATCGTTGATGGCGTATTGGGCGCTTGACCAAGTGCAGACAGAGGCATTGTGTTTGGGGCTCCAAATCTCCAATCTCTGTTCCAACTTCTTTTTGGGGCACGCGAACGCGCATCGCGACTTCCGTGCCCGACCTAAAAGCGGTGCAGCAAGGATTCGACGCGTTTTCGAATAGTGTCTTCACCTTCCATTCCCAGGAAAATCGCCATATCCGGCAGACATACGGCATACGGCGGCAGCCGCAAGATGAAGGGTGAATTGGCAGCCATGGGACTGTGACAAGAGGCGGTGATGATCCCTGATCAAGACTGAATGCACGGGCCAAGCGCTGAACGCGCTGGAAATCATCGAAGGCAGGCGCCGCGGGCGGTGTCACCACGCTATCATTGGACCAGGCAACAAAATTGTTCCGCGACCACTGAAATCGATCGACAGCGGCTCCCTCCTCCGAGCCCTGAGCCCAGGATTTTGGTTCTGTCATTCCGATATCGTGCTGACCAACCTTCCCTTCTCAGCAAGTTCTCCATTTTTGGGTCGAACGCCTGCAAACGAAGATGGCAATCATCACGATGCTTTTTTGGTGTTGCTCTTCTGAGGAATTTTCCTCGCGTGCTGAGAGCTCTGCCCTGCACGTCGATTTCGTCGACCAACTGAAGTTCCGCTATCGCGACACGGGGATGGCGCACCATCAACAAGCTGCTGGAGGATGCACGCGACTGCCACGCTGACATTGTCTTTCGATCAACAAGGCAGCCCGTATGTAGACGACGCGGCAGACGGAACAGGCGATAACGGCTGCGCCCAGGGCCTCGACTCGGGTCTCACGCCAAGGCCGCTGACAGGGGCTCCCTCACCACTTACCTGCAACCCTTTTTTCAGCTCATGGGACGGCCAGACCACTGCATGCACCGCCCAAGGGGCACAGCGAGATGAGATATCGTGAGCTTGGCTCTCATAAGATGTCTTCTTTCACCCAGCGGCTTTTGGCTAGAATTTCGAGCTCCAACCCAGTCGCTCTTTTCGCTGCTTAGCGTCGAAGGTCAAGAAGTTTCGACATACACTCGTTTTCTTCCGTTCTTCGACAACCTATGGTTGTCTGACCCTAGATGCGGCGCAACTCAGTCATCGCTCTAGGCGCGTTGAACATGGAGAAGAACTACTCCAAGATCCAGGGGAGCGAGGTCTTCGGGGCGCCACCCAACGGCTCCTCGGAGGACATCCCCCCCAAGACCGAAAAAGCCAGTCACTCTACCGCGTCGGCCTCATACTTTGCTCACTACGGAAAGTTCATCCTCTGGTTTGCCAAGTTCATCTTCGTCTTCGCGCTCGTCAGCGTCCTGCTTGCCATCCCGATCGCCATCCACCGCGACGCCCAGAACTTCCCCGACGACGCAGCGGAGGAGGAGCTCAGGAATCGGCTGCGTCCTCTCTACATCTACAACGTGTTCTTGTTCCTCTTGATCTCTTGGCTTAGCATTGCCTTCTTCTACCTCCTTGGCACCGCACTGCCGTACCTCTTCCGGCTTATCGCACGGTAAGCGCTCCGGATCCTTGGTCTGCGGCTCACGACTAACATGGATTGAAGATATGTCAACCCAGCACATGCCCGGTACTGGAGAATTGTCCGAGTTATGAGAAGACCGCTCTGTTGGGTCGGCTGTACATTTGTCTCCTTCCTCGTCTTCGAAGTGGTTAGCGATCCCGCCCACAATGCCCCGACTCGCGATGTTGGTTGGGTGGCTTGGTTGTATCTTGGCTAACCAACATTTGTCCAGTGCGTCGCGACTAACGAATCTATCACGATCGCCGCCGGTGGTGAGGAGGAACCATGGAAGTCCAACGTTGCGGTTGAGTTTATTGCAGACATCCTTGAACAAGGATCGCTGTGGGCTCTCTTCTACTTTTTCGAAAAGATTCTCATCCTCTACACCACCATCCACTACCATTTCCGCTCCGATCTAGGCCGCATCACAAACACAAAGGACATGCAGAACGCACTGATGGCACTCTACGATGCATCCGTCTACCTGTATCCGGTTGGATGCCCCGAGTTCGCTGACGAGGACATCATGATTGGAAATGCGACCGGCGCTGAGCATGGAGAACACCGCGTCCGCGCCACTCGGTATCTTGCCAAGCTGGGTATCGACTCATATGCGCTGACGTCCTTCTTTGGCAACTTCATATCAACCGACCCCAAGTCGCACTGGCTTCGTCCCTCTTCCACCTACGCCCTCGTCGAGAGAGCATCGGCCAACCCCAAGTCGGCTGCCGCTCTCGCAAGGCGTATCTGGATGTCGATGGTCCCCATGGGCAAGGACTGCCTCAAGGCAAGCGACATTGCCGAGGTGCTTGGTCCTTTCCGTAAGGAGGAGGCAGAAAAGTACTTCAAGGCGCTGGACGAAAACGAGATGGGCGACATACGACTCAGTGAGATGGAATTCACAGTCCAACACGCCGGCAAGGTCCGCAACGCCATCTACCGAGGGATGCAGAACGCGGATCATTGCATCAACACCCTCGACTGGATCCTCCTCCTTTTCATTGCTGTGATCATGATTTTCTTCATCATGGTCGAGTGGGTACCCAATCTCAAAGCTGTTCAAGACACACTCAAGTTTTTCTCTCTCGGCCTTGCCTTCGCCATTGGCCGTAGCGTCCACCACTTCCTCGCCGGCGTCGTCTTTATACTCTTCGACCATCCCTACGATATTGGTGACCGCATTGAGCTCTGGAGCGGCCAAAGCAACCAGTCTGTCAACCTCTTCGTTGAGCGTCAATCACTTCTCTACACCGTGTTCCGCCGCGCCGATAACTGGATGGAGCTACAGGTCGGCAACGAATTCCTTCAGCAGTGCCGTATCGAGAACGTCACCCGCTCCGGTTCCAACCGCCAAGCGGTCACGATGATGGTTGACATCCGCACCAGCTTCAAGGACCTCACGCTCCTAAAGAGCGAACTCGAGGCCTTCATGAAACATCCCGACAACAAGCGCGACTTCCTGCCCAACGTTGCCCTGGCCATCACAGCCGTTCACGAGCTCAACAAGCTCGAGCTTCGCCTGGTCGTCACTCATCGCACGAATTGGTCTATCGAGCCTCTGCGTGCTGCGCGTTGCATGAAGGTCATGACGGCCATTGTCGCCGCCGTCCGCAAGATCCGCATCCTACGCCCCGACGCCGGCCCGCTAGGCCAGCCCGGCCGTCCCCTCTTCAATGTCATGCTCACCGAAAAGGAAGCCAACGAGCGCATGGAGCGTCTCCGTGAGGAAGCCACAGCGGCCCGTGTCGATGCCGGCGTCGGTGATCATCCCCCTGAGGCCATCATCGATGTGACGAACATCCAGCGTGGCGAGGACATCGGACCGGAAGGTGACTCGGAGAAGGTGAGCCTGGCAATGGAGGAGGCGGCGTTCATGCGAAGGACCGAACGGGAGGTGAGGGCGGAGGAGGAGAATAAGGCGATGGCAGCACTGGGCAAGCTGCCTCCGCTCCTACACAAGGGGCCTCCTTTGAGGCAGGAGGCGGTGAGCACGGGGGTGGAGATGAGCACTGGAAAGAGGGCGACGCCTCACTTTAGGGGTTAGGACAGGCGTCAAAGGGGATAGTATGGTGAGAGTGAGGGTCGATCCAGGGTGTAGGGTTGGCGCTGGTAGATAGACCTGGCGATGGTCAGACGGTATGAGTTGGATATTGATGCTCAAGATTGGAATGATAATACACACCAGATTGAACCACTCTCTGCAGGCACGGCGAATGTCATGGCTTTGAGACGATGGGTGTTTAGCCGTTGCGTGGCGATTCGAAGGTTACCAACGGTATGGAACGGCTTTTGGGGAGCCCAAAGATTTCACGCTGGACATAACTCATCTCACCAGCAGCGCTTCATAGCTGGGACGGATGCTGCGAATCCATGGACTTTACTTGAAGCCGGCCCGATCCTCTTTTCGTGTAGTGTTGTCAAGAGGAAAATCGGAGCTTTGGTCCGAATCCACAGCACATCGGTTCCTTCTCGGTGAGTCCATCGCAGTTGATTGGCTGAGTTGTGGGGGCCGGGGCTGCACCTCGATGGGTTCTGAGGAGGAAGGCGCCCGCTCCACACTGACGCCTTTCTTCTTCATTGCCGAAATGGAACCATCCCCGTCTGCCATCTCACGTTCTCCAATACTGTTTCAGCTCCACGCATGATCGTGATGCAAAATCGAATCCGGAATCATCCAGGCATTCCCGGTGAGTGGTGGATCGAGCGATATGGGGCGGTGCTACAGCAGGCACATGCATGGTGCCCCAGGCGGACTACGAGGCAGACCACGCTGCGGTTCCCGAATTTGGCAACGAGGCTGGCTAAGCTGTCTCCTCCCGGTCCGGGAGCCTGGCACCCTTCTGATACTAAAGCATCTTACTACCCTGCTGCCCTCTCGAAGCCTGGCGACCCCCCGTCCGATCTCTCCACCTTACCCGGCATGTTACATGCCCGCCTTTCACATTGCCGTCCCATAACCCTCAGCACCAACGAGCACCAGATCCATGCAGCAATATATGAACGCAATGCGGACTCATGCAAAAGGCGTCCTTATGGAGCCAGAACATTGGCATTTAAAAGGCAGTATCGGCCATGCGGTAAGATCTCTCATTATTTGTCATATCGTCATCACTTCGTTACCTAGGTATGTATCCAGGGTACTGATTATAAAAGATATCCTGCAAGGAAATAGTCGAAGAAGCAACCCAGAAGATTCCATACCCGTCATGAACCCATGGTTCGCGTCCACCACGGGCAAATGAAACGATAGCAGAGCAACTTGCAAGCACAGGTAACCGGATCGGAGCAACTCCTCACCCTTTCGCCGACTACTACCGGTAATTGACGCCCGGCCCGCCACTCGCAACCTCATTCACAAGGCTCGCATCAATCTCGTGGTAATCCTCCAGGAAATCCTGAACCACCATTGCGTTCGTGGGCGCGGGTGGAATCGTCTGGTGCGAGACAAGTCCCTCGGAGTGCCTGAGGAAGGTCGGCGGGTAGGGCTGGCCGTTTAGCTCTTCCTGCCAACGCTGTCGTCGCCTGAACCCCGCGCAGTTCCTCGTGCCCTTGTGCTTCCAAAGGTTGTCTTTGCGCCCATTCGCAATCACGACATTGCAGCCATCCTCGTCGCACTCGATATCGGAGGATTTGTGTTGTCTCAACACATGAATCCTAAGCAGGTCGCGCGGTTTCTGGCCCGTGGGACAA
The DNA here is from genome assembly GCA_033296975.1 of Podospora aff. communis PSN243. NCBI lineage: Eukaryota > Fungi > Ascomycota > Sordariomycetes > Sordariales > Podosporaceae > Podospora > Podospora aff. communis PSN243. The sequence goes on from MU865923.1 coordinate 376,132, forward strand.
AAGCCACAATGTGGGCATTCGTGTTGCTTTTCTTCTGCCTCATGGGAGAGCGTTGCAGGCGACTTGGGAGGTCTGGGTGTCAGGAGATTGGATGGCTCGGTTCCGTCCAGGCCGGCTGGTGAAGGAATGGCGACCGGGAACTGATAACCCTGATTGGCTCTCCATCTCCATTCATCATTGGAACAGGGCCGACGAGGAAGAGAGGGAGCTTGCGATTGAGACGGATAGTTGGGTAGGGATTGAGAGCCTGCCTGGCGGCTCGCCGAAGCGCCATCCAACTGGAGTTCGAGAGGGTCGTCGGTGAGGCGGTCTGGGAATAGAGGAAGCGCCGGATTAATGCTGTCATATTGAGACAGAATGTCATACGCGGAGAAGCTGGAGGTGCTGACATCGGCGCTGTGGGAGTTCAAGCAGCCGTCACTGCCTCCGAAGAATGACGTATCATGGCTGCTGTCCCATGATATGATGGACGACGGAAGGTGAGGTCCAGGAGACACATCATGTTGACCAAAAGAGGAGGCATCATCAAGAAAAGAAGTTTGGAGATCATTATGATCATTGCGACGATATGAGAGAGACGAGTCCCAATCCTCAAAAAGGGGTTCGGGGTTGGACAGGTGAGCCTGAGAGGAATCCATTGGGGACGAAACACCAAGGCGGTCGAGCCGAACTTACCGCAACATCCTCAGGTACCTCACGCCCTTTATGGGAGAAGAGTCGAGCGCGCCTCAAGGGTGCGACACTGTCAACGCCAAACCGCTTTTCTGCGATGTCGCCGGCATGAAGAAAAAGAAATCGTGAGGAGCGATGCCTGCATAAGCAAAACCCATCACACGCCCAGTATTCACCATCAACAACACTCTTGTTGGAATGGCGAAGACCTACGTCAGGAAGCTGACCAATACCAGGGGTCGGCGGGACAAATGGAACTCAGGTAGGGACTTGCATGGACGCAGGTTCATTGTGCAGGTGAGGAATACCTTCATCCAGTCAAGAGCCAAGGTAGGCCAACAACCACCGGACATGGTTGGGGAAAACGAAACTTCGAACGATACATTGTGCGTCTGCTGTGGCAAGCTGAGGGCACAAAACCAGGCAAAAAAGAAAGAAGTTCGAGGACTCGAAGTTGGGCGATCTCGGAACCACACACGTGGTGTCGGGCAGATAACCACGACGCGCGGAGATGAGAATTGCGCAGGGCCACGGGAAAGTGGGTATTGAGCAATGTTTCGCTCTAGCCATAATTTACGAATTCGATGTCTGATGGTCTTGAACTAGACAGGGACGGCAGTCGGGGCGATGGCCATTTCTCGGCCCGGCGAAGTCCACCAGGCAGGCGGCCTGGCACGATACCTACCTACCTAGGTACTTACTTGACCTGCAGACCCATCCCCCGAAGACCCCCGCGTCGAGACTCCATGGAAGACAAACTGATCGGGACGGGTGGGCCCGGCTAACGGAAGGCACCTCCCAATCCAATGCGGCCTTGTCGAACACTTGCTGTGTGGCCGCGCCTGGTGTGTGTGGGCTGCGCGCCAAACTGGCGGTGTGGGTGGATCGAGGAAGTTGCGAGACGAGCTGCTCTGCGCGGTCCTCACGCACAGTTGTGGGCATGCTGCCTGGTGTGCGCAGAGCCGCATCCATCGTGGACCCGAGGAGTCCCAACCACGCCCAGTCTTCGGTCGGAAAAGGGGGCAGCATTGTGATACCCTGCATTGATGGATACCCCGCACCACAGACTGTCCCTGCCTGCCAAGTGTAACCTGCAGCGCCCCTGGACTCTTTGTGCAGATAACTCGGTTGCTGATGCGTCGAAACAAACCAATCAATCGAGGATTTGTTGCGATAACTCGTGTCAAGCATTTCGTGAATGGTGCCTACCGCTGTTCCCAAGCCGAGCTCGAGTGCGTCACTTGCCCCAACAGCAGCAGGCACGAACAATCGTGCGCGAACCCACTGAAGTGGCAGAAAAGCTGACCGTACCTAGGTACTATCCACGTGGAAGGGGAAGGGGGGGCGCGAACCTGCAGGCTCAACACGATCAATCGATTGGCCCGAATTCCAATCCGCACATTCCGCTCCCCCGGCACAACCCCGGGCACACCTAGGTCCGTGATATCGGCTCGGCTGAGCCGAGTCCGGAACACGGGCAACCTTCTGATGCCGGCACCTGAACTTCCAAGGCGCTCTTCAACCCCTCTGTCGGGGTCAAAATTGCAGTGTAAGCCCTGCAGCTGGGTTTCTCGCTCAGATTCGCTCTCGACCCAATCAGATCGGTCTCTCAGTCTTGGACGGTGTGATACCCCCCTCTCGGGATGGACTGCCGGGTACCCCTGAATGCGAGATGATCGTCTGGGATTGTATGTGGGGTGCGATCGCGAAAAGCTTGGTCGGTTTTTTTTTGGTCTGTACGTTAGGTGGTATTTGCGCGAATAACACTACTATTGTGTTGGTGATACATTTTGGGTTTCCATGTTACGGATGGCTGCGATATGGTGAGGCCGGTTGGATGCCGCCGCGGCTGCGGTTAGATGCCCAAGATCATACATGTTTCTAATCTACGGTGATTTTTTGTTCAGTTGCTTTGATACCGAACAGACAAAAGTATGTGTGATGCTGGATATTGACGGAGTAGGCCATACCGTAGCTATCATACAGGCGCTCTGGCACTAACACGACGGATGACGGGCAGAAGGTTGAGGAGTTCTAAGCGATAGTCTGCAAGTCAATGGATCCAATGGATTGATGAACGCAAATCGTTTAGAAGGTCTGTTCGAGGTGTCTTCCTTTGATGTTTTTGGTGTTTACAGAGAAAGGGGAGCCCCTGAATGCCAAGACACGGGAACTGTCCGAGTCCCGTCTCTATGATGGGGAAAACTGGGCTTTCACCAGTTCAAAATCGACATACCGAATGGCTTTTTTGTAACTGAAATGGTCTCCCCTCGTCATATACTAGGTAGCCCGTGAGTAATGCTTGAGCAAGATAGCAAGGGATAGTGTGGCGAATTGGGGCTGAGGAGGTCAACTTTCGACTACTACACACATTCCATATCCGTCCTAAATCCTCAACATCTACTTCAATATTGAACTGGTCCAAACCACCTCATCATCAGATAAGCCACATGGTATCAGCACTCATAGCCTCCGGTGGGTCTCGATGCTCAGAAGCCCTCCAGAACGGCTTCAGCTTGGAGAGCAGCCCCGGCCAGATCAGTATGCATGTCAAACTGAAAGACATGGGCAAAGCTCCAACTACGGCGGCCGCTATCCACCAACTCGAGACGTCGAAATGCTTCCTGTTGAGGTAAAAGTCCGCATTCTCAAAGTCCATGTACCCGGCAAATCCGCCTTTGCAGAGGCAGTTGTTGTATATCCCGCTAAACTGTGCGCGAATATTAGCAAGGGGATACTAGGGCTTCAACTTTACAAGAACTTACGGCAGTAATGGTGATGAAAATCAACGATAGATTGGATAGCAGGCTGAAAGAATGGCAGAGAAACTTCCTGTAGAAGCCCGGACGTTTAAACCAAGGAAGGCACTGGAAGATCCACGGGATAGTGCTGAGAGTTCCAAAGATTAGATAGGACCCGGATCTACAGGCGAGGCCGACGGTAGGCGTATTGTAGGACAACATGACGGCCATTCCTACTTCGAGCCAGACGATGGACAACGTGGTCAGGGACAGGAACCACCACGACCCTGGACGGGTCGATTGGAGATATTTTCTGGCCTCTGTGGCGATGTTGACAGTCGAGTGCATGCGGCGATTGATGCCATATCCGTCGTATACGCTGCTGATGACTGCATATGCGAGGCCATTGTAGCCGATCTGCCTCCCCTGGCCAACGAACTCAGCGAGGAAGCGGTCAAATGGTACCTGCTCTGGGGCGGGTCCCCCAATCTTGAGGGCTTCGTTCTCTGCTCGTTGAGACCACCATTTCGGCGCCGGCGGGTTGGGATTGGTGGCGAGTTGCTCCTCCCATCGACTGACGGCGTCGACGTTCCACAGCCAACGCGCAACCAATTTTCTGCACGAATGTCAGAACAGAGCCGCAGTGAATTAGATCTCTGGGGAAGAAATGAAACCAAACATACCTACTCCGGTCCGCAGACACCGGGTTGCGGTCGATGATAGCAAAGAGCACGAGTAGTGGAAGCCAGCTCACCAAGATTCCAAACGCTAGGGCATGCGCAGTTGTGCGCTCACCAATGTTGGCAAACGCCATCACCACGGACACGGCATACGCCACACAAAAGAGGAAGACGCTGAGGAAGGCCGGATACACGCCGCGGCGCCGCAGCATGCGCAAGTGGAACGCCATCTCGCGCAACAACTGCTCTGTCCACTCTTGCGCCTTGGGATTGCCCTTGTCAGGTTCACCGTTATTCTTCGCGACCATGGGCCGAAACAAGCCGTACGACAATGCGTTCAGGAACTCCAAGTCATCTTGCTCGGGGAGTCGAAACTGGCTCACGCAGCTGAGCACGTAGTAGGCGTCGCGTTTGACGCTGCTCAGCGCGTCGTCCCCTGAGATGCCGGCGCCCAGCGCCACCGTCTCGTGCAAGCACTTGCGCATCTGGTGGATGTTGAAAAGGGTCGAGGCCATGGCTGTCTGCGGTGAGCCGACCCAGTTGTTGAGGGCGCCGAGCGTCTTGAGCCAGCGCGACTGGTGAATGGGCGCCTTGGCGACGCGTCCATGGTGCGAATCGTAGGGCAGCGCGGCGAGCAGCGCGAGGATGGGTAGGATCCAGTTGGAGATGATGCCGAGGGTCAGACCAACGTTGGACTGCCAGTAGTAATCGATGGGGTCCTCGCAGAGCGTGCGACACCCCTGCGTCGTGAGGGTGAGGAAAGAGGATCGGAAGTCGCGTTCGTAGTCTGGATTCATGCCTCGAACCGGACCCAGGTAGAGGTACGGCTCGATTGTCTCATTGCTGATGCCGCGCCATGTTGTGCTGCCGTTGAGAATACTTTCGACGCGAAGCTTGCACGCGTCAAATTTGCTTGTGTCGCTGATGGATTGGGCTGCGGTGAGGTGGGAGGCAGCTGCTACCATGCAAAGGCATATGCCTGAGGGTGTCATATTGACGGGGTTGTGGCAAGAATTGGTAGTGGTGTCATGCACCACGACTGGGAATTTCTCGGGCTTGGTGTCCGCCCTTTATATGGACCCTGAAGCTGAAGTTTGGGAGCCTTGCATCTGCTCAAGAGACCGCCCGGCCTGCCGTGAGCTGAGCCTCATTTTGCGACGGTTTACGTCACATAGAGGAGGCAGGGGGGCGGGAAACAAATGGGCTATGTCTTGAATGTGGCAGCCGGGCGTCCTCGCGGCGGCTGCAAGACCAATGAAGTCCATGGCGCAACAGCGGGAAGTGAGGTGACTCGTTCAGCTTCAAGCCACTCTTCGATGGTGGGTGCTGTAACTTGGTGTGGCTTGCTTGATAATGCAAGCCACAGGGATGCCGTCGCTCAATAAAAGACCCTCAGCCGCAAAACAGTGTCGGCGCAGGAAGGAAGGGCGTCAGGGATATTTGTACCACTGAATTCCAACATTTTGGCTCGTTTCAGCTTAGGTATGTTCTCCAAGAAGGAGCAACAGGTAGTGCTTACAAAACTAATGGTTGATGTTCGAATCACGGCGTGTTTAGACCTCTGGAGAAAGAAGGTTACGATAACTACCTGCTCCATATTGTTCAAAGCGGTGGAACCACTTTTAACCCCCTAAAAACAACAGACCTTTCTCGCTGTATTAAAATTAAATCATGTCCTCTTCAAAGATATATGAATGGAAATGTAATAGGTAGCGCAACCCGAGTTTGCCGCTCTAAAACGCGAAAGCAAATAAAAACAAACTGTTGGCGTATATTGAATCGGACAGAACCCCTATTATCACACATGTAACCCTAACCCTTCAAAAAGGACATCCAAATTGTTGATGGTGGACAAGTTATGCACAGCCCTGTTCATTCTCCTGGCCCTCACCTGAAGTAAGGTAATTACCACAACAACCTAAATTTCAATCACAGGTATCCAGGTGTCACACCTCGGAGAGTGTCGGTTTCTTCTCAGTAGAGCGAAGCCCCGGACACCAGCCGGCTCGGCACCGACTTGTCGGGACCGACTGCCCGTTCTTGCTCCGCCGCTCAGAGTCTTGGTCGAGGCCGCAGAGGTTAGGCCGGGAGGAAGGAGCACGCTCAATTGAAACGCGATGGGCGGAGGAGTTTCTTCCCCGCACATGACGGAAATTCAACCGCCAGGCAGTTTCCTCAAATTTTCTTGTTTGAACCCATTCCACCGCGATCCACACAAACACTTTTCTCAACGACAGCCAAACTCCCGTGTTTGAATGCGGGCCGTCTTGTTCTGGCTAACGTAATTGGTCGACAAGCGAACGCACCGTCAGCGTCGCAGCACCCAGAACAGTCTCTTCGCGTCAAGCATGGTCTGCTGTTCATGACGGGCTGTAAGAAAACCATCCTGGTCTTTAGCTGGCTCAGAATGACGGGGCTGTGGAGAGCCTGACGGCAAAATGCCCTTTCGAGACGTAAGGCAATCCAGTGGTTCGCATTGTTGAGGCGGTTGAACTCTCTCTGCGGTAGCCTCGTCTCTGCAGTTCTTCGTATAAAGAAGACATCAATCCCCCAAGGCTTTGAGAGCAGGCCATACCCATCGAACGCACTGCCAAATAGCCCGCACCCGGCGCGCCACCGCATCAACTCTTTGGGAAGGAATAGCTGCTTGTCGCCAGCCGCGATCTACTCTGCCGAAGCATGGAGCCACCTGCAGTCTCTCACGGCTCACGAACTCTCGGGTGGAGCCAGCGGGACAACGCAAGACAAGGCGCAACGATGTGAATCAAGTAGGTAGGTATGTTGCAAGAATTCTTCCAAGCCAGCGTCATCCATTCATGAGTCATTGCTAACGATCGACTTTTCGAGAAGCAGAACGAGGAAACCCAGTCCTTGCCATCCTTTACCGTCCATTTGTCGGCCCGAGTCCCACAGAGCCATGCCGCGGCAGCTATAAGAAAGGAGATAGAAGGAAACACCCCAGGAATCGTCCCCGAAATCGGTATCGGCAAACACCGCAAACTCCTCCGATGAGGACCCAGAAAAGTCTCTCCCGTTCGCACATGTTCTTCACGCTATGTTCCGATTCAATCTTCCGGCACCTGGCCAGATCCTTGGGATGGGTCAACCACAAACTGATTTGGAGAGGGATTGATGAACCTCTCAAACCATTCATCGGTGGTCAGGGAGGCGTCATCAAGCGGATCCACCCTATTGACGTCGCCACCGGCATCACGTGGCCATCCCGTCTGACTTCGCGCGGGGCCGCAGTTCCCTTTGCCCTTGTGCGTGTTGAGGTTGTCTCTGCGCCCGCATGGGGCAGAGTAGGTGCAGCCTTTCACGTCGCATGGGAGTCGCTCCTTGGCTTGTCGTTTCTCGTGAAGTCGGTGGCGGATCCACTGCGTCTCGAGATCCTCGGAAGTGTGCTTCCGCGACGGTCTGTCTATGCATGCCGGGTTCTTGCATAGGTGGCACAAGGTTCTTGAATTTGAGGAGGCAGTGGTGTCGGTCCTAGATCGACGGGTTCTTGCCGAGCGAGAGGCTCTGCGTGGTGCTGTGGCTTGTCTCACCTGGGCGCCGACTTGTTGGTATTGGGCCACATCATCGTGAGAAAGGGATCCAGAAGGCGCGGCTTCGTCAGTGGACGGGAACCAAGGCCACAGCTCAGGCGGTGGGTGCGTGCTTCCTGACTGCGAGTGCTGGAGAAAGGAAGCGGCATCCGCGTATGAGTCGGGATCTTCGTACAGGGTGTCTTGGAACAGCGCAGACTGGGGGGGGGGCGGTGGGTGGCGGTACCCACGGGGGGTGGGGCGCGGGGGACCGGGGGGGGGGTATCGTGGATGGT